>RXID01021984.1:2176080-2738742 GCA_005019695.1 Trichopus zeylanicus subsp. travancoricus | reverse complement strand
TTTAAGGTCCTTTTGATAAATTTTCATATAAAAAATATTAACATTTGGGCTTTTTTATAAATTTAAAAATTCAAGGGGCTTATTTATAAATAAACAAATATTAGGGTTTATTTATATAATATTTAAAATATTTCATCTCCTTTATAAATATTTTTTAAAAAAATATTAACATTTGGATTTTTTTATAAATAAAAATATTTCAAGGGCTTATTTGTAAATATTTTGGGAGAAAGAGTGAGAGTGAGAAAATAAGTTTTTAGGGATTTAATTGTAAAAAATACGGAGGGTAAAATCGATATTTTTGGAGAAAATTTTGATTAAATAACAGTCAGGGGGGTGTAGATAAATATTTTGAAAAGGAGGTGATGTGGGTAATTCCGGAAATTACGGAGGGGTTTACGTAATTAGGCCTAATTACGGGGGGTGTACGTAATTACCCCTAAATTTTATGTCTTAATTTTCTCATACAAGTATGTATGAAAAATTGAATTAGAAAAACTCCTACTTGATGATTATGTTTGGATTGGATTTTATGTCTTAATTTTATCATACAAGTATATATGAGAAATTGAACTAAAAAAACTCTTAGTTGATGATTTGCTTGGATTGAATTTGATGTCTTAATTTCACCATACAATTAATCAACACAAGGAATTAAATTTTATTCAATTGATTGTAAAATTCACTTATTTAATAATTTTTAATGTGCTTAAAAATTAGATACAAAGCTATTGATTGAAATAATTTGATGACATCGTGGTGAAAGAAAATGTTTATTTTTTGAATTTTTGTAGGTGGACATTAATTAGTTAAGATTTGTAGATAAATTTTTAATCAAAACGTAATTGAATAATCTATTTACTATTTAGTTGAAGCGTAATATCTATATTTTATCAAAAATAATTATATACACATGAAAGTGTTTATTATTTAGTTGAAGTGTTTATATATTTATAATTTGCATGTATCAACTATTATGTATTAGATCGAAGATGTCAAAAGCTTCAAAAATGATTCTCATCAACCGTCGATGTTGGTTCTACACCTTAGGATCAGAGATAAAGAAATTACTATCGAGCGTGACGTAAAATTATTTTTGTTTCCTTTGCATAACATCGTTTGACTAATTATTTAACAATCTAAATATCATAAATGAAAAGCATCTTCTGAATGAACTCCTTCTATCTTATGATGACAATAAGCACTGCTTTATGTTTACAGGGCAATGCCTCTAATTCAAGGTAGAGGATATTTGCATGTTGCTAGCTCTTTTAATATCAGGAAAAAGAGTCAAATTCAATATAAGGGGTTTGTTGGAGTCTGCTTATGAAGAGCAAAAGATGAGTAGATAGGAGCATTGACATGCATAATTTTATAACATTGATTGTTAATATATAGTAATTATTTTATTTTTTATTTTTTATGATAGGACATGCATGAACAATTATGTGTGGATGAAAGTATATATATATATATATATATATATGCATATAAATATGTATATGTGGGCAAAAATATTTACATATGAGTAGAATTTGTTGCCATTTGGATTTTGATGGTGATTAAACTAGAGTTTGATAAGTTTATCTAGTTATGGTAAACTTCAAAATTATCAATGATCATCCAAATTGAAGAAGAATGGAGTCTTAAAATAAATTTTATTGGATTGTGAAAATGATGACTCGAAGATAAAAAGAATGATAATTTGAAGATGAAGCCTGAAGATCAAGATGTAAGATCAAGATGCCCAAAATGGAAAATCAACTCCAAGCTCATAGATTTAGTTTTTTTATTTTTGTCGAGTTGAGAATTTGATTATTATTTTATTTGAACTGTTGGGTTACACTATATTTAACTTGGATATATCTTTACCGGCTTATCTTGTCTTTTCTAAGTTTGAGTTTGTGTCAAGAAATTAAAACTACAGATAAATTTGTTAAAGGTTTTTTTATCAACTTCAACATCCCAACCCTATCGTTCGGACACTCAAATATTATAGAAAACCTCACTAGATTTTACTGATAATTTTAATCGTCCAAACCTTTTGATTTGAATGCTTGAAGTTAATAGATAGAAGTTTTTACCTTTTGAAAGTTGTAGTCTTCGATTGTCTATTCTCTAGTTTGAATACCCAAAGTTGAAGGTTCAGATGCCTAAATATGTGTTCTAGGCACTTAAACAGGTAATATTATCTTGTAATGATTAGATATTTTTAATTGTTAGAATGGTTTAGATGACCAAACATTAGTTTTGGGTGTCCAAACTTGCAAAAAAAAATATAGGGTGATTTTCAATAGCTAGATCTTTCTTCTAATGATTATATATTGGCTTGAAACTTTTTTCCGATAAGAAAATAAAATTTTAATAAATTGTTAGAGCAAGATCTAAGTTTTTAAAGATATCTAGGTTAAACAAGAGCTTAAATAGGCTTTAATTTTCATAATCTCATTGTCCTTATATTTAATATTTGAGAGACTCTTATCACAAACTTTTTCTTTATTTTTCAATCTATATCCTTGTAACTCTACTAGGTTGTTAGGAGAGGGTTGATTACTTTTCTAAGTTTTAGAAGAATGGGAGAGAGTTAGCTTTCGATGTGTAGTGACATTTACTAGGTTAGGGCAAGGGTTTGTAAAGACTTAGCTTTATTTTAAGAAATGACATCACTAGTGGAGTGATTGAAGTATTCAGGATTGAGGTAAGAGCTATAAAGTAGGCACGGTTGGTTGTCAAACTACGTATATTGATTTACACTCTCTTTACCTTTCTATTTATTTTTGTACTCTTCTATTATTGTGATTAGTTGTAGATTGAATTGAGTTTGAATTTGACAAAATTACTTATTGTTCTTATAAAATCTAATTCACATCCCCTCTTCCTCCCCTCTCAAATTGTTATTCGGACTTCAGAATTCTTTATGTATACACAAAAGTATTTATATGTGAGTAGAAATATTTATATATAAGTATTCTTTGTTTATGTAAGTATAAAAGTTTTTATATGTGACTAGAAGTATTTATATATGAGTAAAATTATTTATGTATGTATAGAAGTTTTATATTTGAGTGGAAATATTTATAAATGATTGCTTTTAGTTTATATAAGCACATAAGTGTTTACATGATAATAGGAATTTTACATGCTTTTTCTATCCTATTAGGTCATGAATATGGCAAATTACATATTTGTTTGTCACGTGACCTGATTTCCACAAGTTCCTTTCAGGAGGATTCATGAACGCAGTGTTAGTCCGGATTAGCAACCTTTAGAAAGAAAAGAGAAATAGGTTTTGAAATATAAAATATGATTTTAAAAAAGATCAAGTCCCTAATAAAATACACTAAGTTAATTACTTATGACACTCAAGTAAATCACACAAATTTTAACCAATTACAAATATAATAATGTAAAACAAGATAAGGAATAAATGCACCGTGATTTACGTGGTTCAAAAATCAACTATTCCTATTCTACGACCCTTATCTCATTCCTGAGAATTTTAATCACTCTACTAAACCACAAAAATCACCTAAGAGTGGGGGGGAGGGGGAGGAAAGAAAACCAATTCAATCCATTGATTATGATTCAAAGCCAACTCACAATCAATCACAAGTGTAAGTAATAAATTTAACAAGAGAGAAATAGAGTGTACGATGATTTTTATGTGATTTGGAGACTAACTGCTCATACTCTATGGCCATTGTCTTAATCTTGAGAACTTCAACACTTCACTGGTATATCGCTTTGTCGATAAAGTCAATCCTGTATAACTTCTCTTACTTCAACTAGCAAAATGCACCTCCAATTTGGAGTAGAGTCTCTCAACCACTCCAAACAAACTTGGAGTTGTTTAAAGTGGATTACAAGTGAAAAAAGAAAATGAATGATACAACTTTAGTTTATGCAAAGTTCTTTTGATATTGAAGAAAAGAGTAATGAAAACTTGCTTAAAATTGAAAGTTTAAAACTCAACAATAATTATAAAGTAGAAAGAGGCTTTGAACACTTTTCTCAAAAATTAAAAGATTCAAAAGTTATTTCTGTAAGTCCCTTCAACTCTATTTATATTTTTGGGGTCGAATCTAGCCGTTAGGGGTGAGATTTCAAGTCTTGATTCGTTCTAATAGTCAAAAAACTAGTCATTAGTTGTGCCCAAAATTGGAATGGGATGTCCATTTCAAACAACGGGGATTTTGGTTTTGATTTATTAGTACCGGCTCAAAGTCCCATCGAGCATCTAGTTTTCAATAAGGCATCCAATTCTATCAAAACTAGAATCCTAGCTGGGTGTTCGGTTCCCAACCGGATGTCCAATTTTGGTTAATAAGCTAGAACTTGACTCACTAGCCGGACGATTAATATCCAATTGGGCATTTGGTTCTACTTAGAACTAAAACTTATTTAAGTTTGACTCAACTGGGAGTCCGATTTAAAGGTAAACATCCAGTTCAGTCAGAAAAGCTCTATTAAGAGCTTCTTGCAGAACTCTACGTGGTATTGAATAAATGATTTATCTCAAATAAGTTTTTGACCTAATTAAAAATAAAAAAAAAGCTAGATCTAGTCGAACTGATTTCTTAAGTTGTTTTGGCCTTGTTTGTATCACCTAAAATCTTCAAGTTGTCTTGAGCCATCTCTTTGTCTCATCGAGCCTCGCTCGCCAGTCTACCATCGTACTTCTTCTTTTTCTTGAAGCTTTCAAATGTTTCCTTAAGAGCCTTAAGTATTTTGGTCAAATACAACTCAAGTAAATATCAAATATTATTTGTTCATCATCAAAAATAAGAGGGACAATAATCTTCCTCTTTTTAATAATAACAAACTCCCAAAATAAAATACTTAAAATTTAAAGCATTGATAAATATATAAGCAATTTAAAATTTAAAGCATGAATAAGCATATAAGTATAAAACATAAAGCACATATATGATCATGAACATGTATATATCCATATAGCATATCAATAAAGCATATATATGATCATGAGCATGTATAGCCATATAGTATAATAAATCAATGTAGCTCTAGCTCTCTTCCCTCTTTTGACATCAACAAAAAGGGTACTACACAGGATTAAATTTTGACAAAATCTCCCCTGTAAATTAAAGAATCCAACATGTATATAAACTAAATCATCATCACAACTAACAAAATATAGAAAAATAAAACCAATACCATCACAACTTGTATATAAATGATATGAAGCTCCCCCTAACTTGATGCATTTATAAGATTGGGATATCCAAGAAACAAGATAAAAATAAAAAATATCCATAAAATAGTCATAACATCAAGTCACAAAGCACCAAATCATAAATCATAATCCATAGTCTAAAATACTAAACCCATCCATACAAAACTCAAAAAATCAATGAGTTCGAGTCTAAGAACTCAGTCCAGAAGTCCGTCCGGGAGTCATGCGGTCTATGAAGGAGTGTATCATCTCTGATATCCCATCCAATGAGGTGCACATCATCTCTAACAGTCCATCCACCAAAGTCTGGAGCTAGGCCACTTTCTCAGCTATGTGATGAGTGAGATTCTCAAGATGTGTGATGTTATAATGTCCGATGTGCAAACTCTTAAGCCTTATAGCAAAGTCATCCTAAGAGCCTACAAATATGGCATGTGAATGTCCAACATATGCAATTCTTGATCTCTGGTTGTGCTTTGCATCATTAGACTCTACCTCCTCATCCTCATCAATATCTTTGGTATGACCTCGAGTCTAAACTCCATCCCTCTCATTGAAGCCCATCTAGAATAGGATAAAGCAAGAGAAGATATTGAAAGAAGTGAAAACATAATAAAAAGAGAGATTAAGAGTAGGAATAGGAGCCCCAAAGTTCTTCAAAAAATATGATATGATTCTAGAATAGCCAAGAGTAGCATGTCCATGTCGAATATAATGACCCATATGGTGAAATAAGGTGAGGTAGGTGGACCCTATGTTGAGTCAAAAAGGAGTAAATAACATAGAGCTTAGTATAGGAAATATTGTCTTGATGCCCACCCTTCAGAAGGAAGGTGTAGGTGAGAATCTGATGAAAGATAAAAGCATGAGGTGGGAGAAGATTTGATTGAAGCTTGTGCATGACATTGCCCTAGTTTCCTTCAAATATGGCCTTAACAACCAAGGCATATGATAATTGAGGCGTATGAAGGAAGGTGGCTAGACCATTTGTGGGTTAGGTTCAGTTGAGCCCTCTCCAATAGTATATTAAGGATAACACCTAGCACTACGGGTGTTAGAATCATGTCTCTATCCCTATAGGCTGTCTGAAGTGTGGTAGAGTTTTCATCAAAGGAGGTATTAGCATATAAGACTCGTATATCATGATCATGGCATGTCTCATGGTTAGTAAGTAATAAAAGCCATCCTTGGTATTTAAAAAGTGATCTAAGATTAAAAGAAATAAGATGATCAAAATCAACTATTCAAGGAACCACTATTATAGAAGTAGAAAATTATTTCCGAAAGATGGTAAAGCAATCAATGAAAGCAAATTTGTGGAGATAGTCATCATTACCTGGTGTAGAGAAAGATCCCTCACCCTTTCTCTTCTTGGAGATAAGGTGCTTGAACCTTTTGGCCATTGGAGATAATAAAAAACCTCAAAATTGAGAGGGGGAAGGTGAAAGATCGAAGAAAGATGGGCCAATTTGAGGTAGAAGTCTTGGATCATAGGAGAGGGACACCGGAGAGCTCAGGAAAGTCACTGGAGAGGAGTCACACACTAGAGATAGGAGAAAAGGACTCGACAGCTAGGTTTTAAACTTCAAAATTGGGCCCTACATGCATGTATCGAACATCCATTTCATAAAACAAGCATCCGAGAGAAGCTAATCTAGTAGTTCAGACAATATTGCAACATACGTCCATTTTAGAGATGAACATTCGATAAAGAATTTTTGGCTTCCCAAAATTCTTTTACTGAATGTTTGTTTCAGAAATGGGCATCTGATGATAAGAATACAAACCCCTACATGGACCAGAAATAAAACTAAAAACTCAATTCCAAAAGCTTAGAAAATCATGTAAGTTTTACAATACAAATAGCATTCTGAATAAAACAAAATTTTATCTCATTTAAAAAATTTATAAAAATATCTATGAGTTGATTGGTTTTAATAAAAATCAATGAAATATCTTTTTTCAAAATATGATCTCGAAAAAAATGATGGTGAATGTCAATATGCTTTAAGCAAGAATGTTTTACTGAATTTTTGGACAAACTAATGACACTTGTATTATTATAGTAAATTAATACATTTGAATAAGTGCAATCAAAATCTAGGAGTGTGCCTTATCTAAAGTATGTGAGAACAACAATACCCTGTGGCTATATATTCGGCTTCAGCGGTAGAAAGAGCCGCTGAATTTTATTTCTTGAAACTCCATGAGACTAAAAACTTTCCAAAAAACTGACATATACCATTAGTGCTCTTTCTATCCACACGATATACAACATAGTGCACATCGCAAAAACTAATCAAATCAAAACAATCATCCCTTGGATACCACAATCCTAAATCTAATGTGCCTTTAAGGTATCTAAATATGCATTTCATGATAATTATATGTGATTTTCTAGGAGATGCTTGAAATCTAGCACATAAGAAAAATACTAAATATAATATCGGGTCTACTTATGGTATGATATAATAGACTACCTATCATATCTCTATATTACTTTTCATCAACATTTTCACCATCTTCATCCTTATCCAACTTGGTTGAAGGACTCATTGGAGTTCCTATAGCTTTGTGCTTTATCCATGTTGAACTTTTCGAGTGGCTTCGTGGTGGACTTGGCTTGGTTGATGAAGATCCCATTTTTCTTTTGTTGCACTTAGAGTCTAAAAAAGAAATGCTATTCTCCCATCATACTCATCTCAAACTCCTCTTTCATAATGCTTACGAATATCTCACAAAATTTTTTATTAGTACTATTGAATATGATATCATCAATACAAATTTATACTATTAATAAATCATTATGCACTTTTAAAAAAATAATGTAGTGTTTATGCAACCTCTTTTAAAATTATTTAAAATCAAGAATAAACTTAGTCTTTCATACCAAGCTCTTGGAGCTTATTTAAGACCATATAGAGCCTTTTTCAATTTTAAAACATGATTTGAAAAATTCATATCTTCAAAATCAGGACGTTGTTTAATATAACCTTTTTAGATAAAAAATCATTTAAAAAGGTACTTTTGACATTTATTTAAAATAGTTTGAAGTCTTTAAAATAAATAAACACAAGTAAAATTTGAATAGACTCTAAATGTGCAATAGGTGCAAAAGTTTTCTCAAAATCAATACCTTTAATTTGGTTAAAACTCTTGACCACTAATCTAACCTTATTTCTAATCATGATACCATTTTCATCTAACTTGTTCCTATAAACCCATTTAGTATCAATAACAAGGTAACTATTTGGTCTTGGAACATGCTCCCAAATTTAATTATACTCAAATTGATTTAATTTTTCTTACATAATAAGAATCCAACTTTTTTTAAAAAAATTTTCTCAAGGTTCTTGAGCTCAATATGAGAAAGAAATGCAATATGATTGAGATTAAATTTAATAACATGATAATTTTTTATTCCTTGATTAACATCACCTATGATTTGATCCATTAGGTGATTTTTCTTGAATCTCTACTCCTTAGGTAGCTCTTTGTCATATTCTTGCTCCTTTGGCTTATCATCTCTATTATTAACTTTCTTCTCGTTTAATTTCTTACTTGTTTTACCCTTCTTTCTCTCTAGAATTTTTAATTTATCCATCTTCTTGGAGATTTCTACATCATCATTAAAAGCCTTTTTCTCTAAGTGAGGGTTATATTCATCAAATTCAATATTTATAAATTCTTCAACAATTAGAGAGGACTTATTACATACTCTAAATGCTCTTGAAGTAGAAGAATAATTGAGAAATATGCCTTTAAAGGTTTTGAAATCAAATTTTGATAAATGATATTTTGTATTCAAAATAAAATATTTGCATCCAAAAAGGAGGTTAGGAGGATCCTTTGGGCTCTCCCCTACTGAAATGGTGGGTAAATTTTAGACTTATTTTCCTTTTCATGATTTTATTTTTTCTTTTATGTTAAATGCTACGCTTAAGAAATTCATGAACTTTTTTTTTCTCTTTTATTTGTAGGTAAACTCAGATATAAGGCTGCTATGGCGAGTATATCTTATGCTTAGTGAGAAGACTTCCATAACACTCTTGAGGATTTCACACGTTTTGTAGGTCATGCATGCAAATCGCTAAAGCTCTTGTAGGCAAACAAAAAAAAGGGTTGAGTCAAACCAAACTTAAGAATTGACTCGTTGCACAACTTAAAACTAAAGTTGAGCCATAACTGATCGAAAAGACCTATAAAGGGCAAATGTATTAAAGGACTGTGATAGATGGACTAATTGTTAATTACCAAAAATGAGAGAAGCTGGTTATAAATTTTAGAAAATTACAAAAATTTCACGGTAATTTCTCCTATTATTTTTTGGAGTTTTTTGCAAATTTTTTTTCCCAAATATAGTATTATCTATAATTTCTTTTTATATTTTGTAACCTATAATTCTCTAATTGAATCTGAATCAATTTTTCAAAATATTTTTTTAAGACTTAAAGATAATTTTTATGTAAGTATTTATTTTTCAAAATTTGTACAAGAGTCCTAATTTTCTTAAAAATTTATAATAAATTCTTTGTTAAAAAGTATTCATTTTTTATTGAAAATTTGCAAGAAGCCAATAATTATAAAAAATTTTAAAAAATTTTAAAAAACCACTTAATTCTATCAAAATTTACAGAAAAATAATAATTTTGATAAAATTTTGCAGAAAACCCTATCTTTTTTTAAAAAAATTATAAAACGGCCCTTTTTTAAAAAAAGTTACAAAAACATCCTTTTTTCATAAAATTTTCAAAAAAAGCCTCAATTTTTCAAAAATTTGCAGAAGAATCCTCATTTATTTAAAATTTAAATAAAAATATTCATTTCTTAAAAATTTACATAAAACCCTAATTTTTAAAAAAATTATATATGTGCCCTCTATTATTTAAAAATCACAGAAAAATTCTTATTTTCTTAAAAAGTTATAGAAAGCTCTTTGTTTTCTTCAAAATTTAATGAAAATTCTCATTTTCATAATAATTAGAAAACCCAAGTTTTCTAAAGAATAATGTAGAAAAACTTTCGATTTCTTAAAAATTTGAAGAAAAATCCTTAGTTTCTTAAAAATTATTAGAAAAGCCTTTATTTTAAAAAAATTTACAGAAAAATACTTATTTTCATAAAAATTTATAAAAAGTCCTTATTAATGAAATACTCTCATTTTATTAAAATATTTATAAAATATTAATTTTACAAAGTGTTATTTAAAAATATTTTTGTTTTTAATAATTTAATACTATAAAAAATTTGACTATAAAATTAATTATTTATTTCAACAAATATTTTAGATGATTATATGTAATAATTCCTTGTTTATTGGAAAAAAATTACAACTATGTCTAATGGAAAAAAATTTAAAAAGAGGACATTTTCTTTGTAAATTTTTAAGAAAATAAGGGTTTTTTTGGTATTTTAAAAATAAGAATGTTTTTATAAATTTTTTTAAAACTAAGGACTGTGGTGCAAATATTTAAGAAATCAATGGTTTTTGAGAATTTTTGAACAAACGAGGACTTTTCTATATATTTAAAAAATGAAAAAGAAAATTTCATATATATATTTATTTTTGGTGTTTAATTGCTAATCAAGAAAAAACAAACTGAAACAAAGCTTTGCCATCAACAAATTTTTGTCTACAATTAGAGTAATCATTAGCATATTTTTGTATGATTAAGTGACATTGCCTTGGATTCTTCTCTTGCTTAAACAAGCAAAAATTTGGTTCGACGCTTTAGAGTTTTTTCAATAACTGATAACGGAGTCGTGTTCACTGATAGTGATAGAATTGAATTAGATGTTGGTCTGGCTTGGGGTTGGATCTTGATCTAGAAAGAACTTCGCATGTATTTTCAGGTTAGGCCACATGACTCGGGCTCAGACTTTCTCCCAATCATTCATCACAACGCCACTACAAAAAAAATCTGACCCCATCATGTTACAAAACAACCCGATCGCCTGACAAACCGGGTCCAATTGTTCCCTTCGAACGCATCCGAACCCGAACCCCAATATAATCCTTGACTCGCCCGGACCACCGCACGCTCGCACCCCCCCCACCAACCCCTCTGCTCCAGGTCTCATCCCCCCACCTCCGGGCCTGACTCTGTCGGCGTCATGCGCAGGGACCACTTGGCTTAACCTGAACCCTCGAAAATGCGGAAGCGGGAAAGGGTGCTTGCTGAGATCAGCCAATTGTGGTTCTGCTGGAGCAGGTTAAGCTACGGAGTTCTGGCAATTTTAAATAGAAGAGCATTGTCGGAGATTACTCGCAGTGCCGACGGCGAAGTCCAGAGAACCTTCTGACGTCGTTTGTGCTTTGCTTTTGAAGTGGCTCAACGCCTACCCGACGCTCTTAACCATGGTTCTCGGAAACAAGAATTGATTTTAGGAATCTAGAATCCGTATAATTAATTTTTTTAAATAAAATTAATATTACTTATTTTGTATTATTATTAAATTAAATTATTATAAAAAATTAACTAATTTTTAAAATTTTAAATTATTAAAATATTAATTTTAATAAAAAAAATTAGTTTATATAAAAAAAATGTCCTATCCCGCTATTGTATCCGCTTCCGATAAATTCGCAAGCTCGTTGGAAGCGAATCAGGAGGGACCCGGTTCCTAACAACTATTCACTAACCGTGGTTAATCCGTCATAACCCTGGTCAATGATTTGATCCTACTGATCCTGCGCCGTGTTTTAAAAACCGAGAAAAAAGAAGCAGTTCTCTCTCCGGCGCGAGAGACAGTGAGAGGACAATTCAGATAAAATAAAAAAATAAAACACAGAAAAAAGAGAATACGGATCGCTCACCTTCCGCGATCTCCTCCTTCGACAGCGAATCCAGATCTCCTCGCTCGTCGGTTTCGAACCGGAGATGGCGCGGTGCCGGCGGAGTGGCGGCCCTCCGGCGATCACTGTCCGGCGGCGGCGAATTAGATCGGGGTGAAGTCGCCGGGGACTGCAGTTCCTCGCCGTCGGTGAGGCAATGCAGGCACGGACACGGGGAGGGATTTGATAGTAAGCTTCTCCATCTCCGGGTTGCGGGATCGGATTTTTTCGGAGTTTTCCCTGGTTATCGACTTGGATCTTTGATTCTCGCCGAGGGATGGAGATGTCGGTTCTTGTTTTTGGTTGATGTGCCATTGATTTTGATGAATGTGAAGGATTTTGGTGAAGTGAACTAAGGGGGAGTGAGATCTATGGAGCAAGGCGTGTCGATCGGGGAATGAGGGGGTGCGGAGTAGTTGGGTGAGATTTGGGGCCCTTAAGCGCGAAGCTGGAGGTGATTTAGTGGTAGAATAGTGTGAATTTGGGGTTGTGGCTCGGAGCGATGGAGTCGAGAATAGATCAGTACGAGATAATGGAGCAGATTGGCAGGGGAGCCTTCGGGGCTGCGATCCTCGTGAATCACAAACTAGAGAAGAAGAGGTTTGCTTTCATTGCTACTCAGGACTGTGAAATTTATTTTTGTTTCAGCACAGCATTTTGGTTTTGATTGCTTTGGGAGTTATGTGATGTTAGGTATGTCTTGAAGAAAATCCGGCTAGCAAGGCAGACGGATCGCTGCCGGAGATCTGCTCACCAGGAGGTTGGTGACAATGACTGCATTCCGATGTGTTTTTGGTTAATTTTTGCTTTTTATTCAAGAGATTTAATTATTTGGACCATTCTTGTGTGTTTGTGTGTAGATGGCTCTAATTGCCCGGCTTCAACACCCATTCATTGTAGAGTTCAAGGAAGCTTGGGTGGAAAAGGTGAGGTCAATTAGCTGGTAATGAAATCGTAGCTTAAATTTTTCACTTTATTTTGTTGTTTGATTTTTAAGTTGCAAATACTTCTGCAGGGATGCTATGTGTGTATCGTCACTGGATATTGTGAAGGTGGAGATATGTGAGTCAGCTACAGATGTTCTCGTCTTTTTCATTGCAATCTGCAACTGGCCTTACTGTGTTTTGTGGTGACTAACAGGGCTGAGTTGATGAAGAGATCAAATGGGACATTTTTTCCGGAGGAGGTATTAATCTTACATGGTTTCTTTTTGTGATTTCATTTGCAATTTGTTAAAAGCTTGTGATGATTTGCTCATTGTCATTGATACTCTACAGAAGTTGTGCAAGTGGTTTGCTCAGCTATTGTTAGCTGTTGAGTATTTGCACTCCAACTTCGTTCTGCATCGAGACCTCAAGGTTATATGCCTCTCTTTCTTTTGGCCTGCATAGCTTTCTTGTTATTGTAATTCTTTCTGTATGTGTATGCATTTTACGTCACATGCTCTGCATATTTATTTTCACCATCACATTTCAAGAAAGAGTAGTTTGCTCTTTGCAAATCAATCATTAGCTGATCGTCGGTATTTTATTCTATTTGTGGTAAGTGTTGGCTGACTTGCTTTCTCGCAATTCATTGGCAGTGCTCAAATATATTCCTCACAAAGGACCAGGATGTTCGCCTTGGTTAGTTGCTTTCTAATCATGTAGTTATGGTAGGGTAGATGTTTAGTTTCTAGGCATCCAGATCATGGTGATTAGGATCTAAACATGATAAGTTGATTCTTCTTTTGCAGGAGATTTTGGACTTGCCAAAACCTTAAAGGCAGATGATTTGGCTTCGTCGGTATGTAAAATTCTCTCGGTTCCCAATTCCCTACACAAATCACATGATTATGTTGATGGTTAGTTTAGCATTTGTGCAATACGGTGCTCTTGACAGCATCCATTGAACCAACACAAGGGCATGTCTATACTTTTAAGAAGCCAAATATTCTCCTTTTTTCTGAAGGAATGATATGTGCAAGTTATTTGGTCATGCTAAGATAACACATAGAGTTTCTTTAAAACATCAGATTCACCAGAGAAAAATGTTGCTTTTAGGAAATCACTAATGGTCTCTTGCTTTAACTTGCACCTCTTTGTGAAGTTCGTGCTGGAGTAAGTTTCTATTGACTTAAAAGAATAGGTCAGTAGGTAATTTACAGACCCAAAATAAATGACACATATTTGATACACAATGCTTGTGTTCAAATATTCTTTTGACCGTTAGAAGCGGCAACTGATGCCTTATAAATAACTACCATTTGTTAGTGGCTAAATTGACTAATCCTTTTTGCCTGTACCTCTATATTTTTTAATTGTCAGATGTAATGCTTGCCCATTATTCAGCAAGTTTGGTGTTCATTACCCAATGCTTGTGTTCGCTACATTAGTTGGTGTCTTCTTTCTTCAGGTAGTCGGGACTCCTAATTACATGTGTCCAGAACTTCTTGCTGATATTCCTTATGGTTTCAAGTCTGATATCTGGTCTCTAGGTAGATTTTTTTCTTATTTGTTTCTCTTTTTGTATGCTGAACATTGGAAGAATTTTAAGTGCCATTTACATGGACAGGATGTTGTATTTATGAGATGGCTGCTCATCGACCTGCTTTTAAAGCTTTTGTAAGTATCAGAAATAGTTTGAGGCTTTTATTTCTTGTTTCTTAGTTATCCAGATGAACAAATAATATACCTACATGGCTGCAATTAAATGGCAGTGTTATAATTGCACAAACATGAACATGCAATCAAGGGTTGAAAGGTGGATAAATCTTCATGAAAAATTGAATGCCTGATATGCAGTCTAACTCACATAAAATGGCTTACAAAACATAGCTGACCCCTAATCAGATCTAGTATTATCTGATTTAAATGACTTTCACTGAAGACTTAAGTTCTAATGGTTAACATTGCCTGCTTGTTTACTGCACAAAATCTCATGTGTCCTTCTCTCCCTCCTTTTCTTCTTCTTAGTGTATGTATTTTATAGAGATAAAACTTCTTTCACCTGACAAAATAATATATGTCAACCTCATTGGATCCTCAACTCTGAGTCCCCACATCAACCACCCCCGATATGGAAAAATTTGGGGGCCTTCAAACTGTTCTATCCCAGTGAGAGCTATGGTGCACTAGCTTGAAAGAAAATCTCAAGTGATAGGAAGCAGTTGGCTTTTCATTTAGTTTATTTGTTTATATATTACCTGTAGACATTGATCTGAGTCTCAGTTCAACTCAAATTGGTTGGCACCTGATTGGCCTGCACTTTCTTAGGGAGTGTTTTTAATTGTTAAGGAAATGGGATTAACAGGATTAGCAAAGTTATTGTTATAGAAATCCGGCAAAAAATAAATATAAGGTTAGCCTACACTAATCATGTTATCCAATTATTCCAATTTCCTAGTACATTACCAAATCTGCCCTGAAGAACTATCAGTTAGATTTTTATGTGAAAAAGATTTACCATGTCAATGATCTGTGGGTGTCATACGTCAGCCAGTTTAATTGCCTGAAACACACTGAATTTTAATCTGTAATTTAAGTTGTTATGGCTTGTGACGAAGTAGTTCTATTTATGTGCTTTCTTCCTCAAGTTTGCACCATTTCTATCTTGTATTCCAAAGAAATAGTTACTTGTAAGAACTAAGTCTTCCTTTACTGTGTCTGAGTTACTTTCTCGGAGGGTGGCTGAGTTTTGAACTGCTGCTTTCAGGACATGGCTGGACTGATAAGCAAGATAAACCACTCTTCTATTGGTCCTTTGCCTCCATGCTATTCATCTTCCTTGTAAGTATGCTTCAATCCTTGCTGTGTGTTTTATCTTGATTACAATTGGTTGCAGAATCAACATCTTTTTGTGCTTCTGGATTTTATTTTCATCATGCATCTATGAATTTTTACCACTCGATTATTATTATTTGTTATTCTTTTGGGAATGGATGTATAGTTGCACCTATTTTCGAACAAATAAGGTGTTCACTTGTTACTGATTTTTAGCTACCCTATACATACGAAACACCTATGTCAACATGCTTATTATCAGAAGTAGATCAAGTGAGAAGATAATTTTTTAAATAGTTGTTTTGATAAGCTCGAAGCTTCCTGTCCATGTAATGGTTGTTGCCTAATGTTTTCACTTTATGATGTGATAGGTGTTCTAAAATATGGGGTGTCTACACAAAAATCTGTCAGTTTTCCAAAAACCCACCCTATTGTTATCGACCATATGAGAGCTTGTTCCCTAGCTTTTGATTTCATGTTGTCTGCCTGGTGGCTTGCAATTCCAGACTCGATATTTTGTTACATTTTGATTGATACTCATGCTTCAAGCATGCTTGCTGCATCTACTGGGCTGAACGTCACTTGGGTTTGGACTCCAAAGGCATAAATCTTGAGGCTTAGCCAGTCCCTAACTTGTTTCTGAGACCCAGTTAGATGGTGGCTCTTAGTTTCTCATAGAACTCTACTTGTCTCCTGTCCTGAGAAGTAATTTTTTTGCTTATTTTCTGTTTAGGAATGTTTTGAGCATACTGATATGTTTCTATAATTCTACTTCTAATCAAAATAGATCATTTTCATTTTGCTTCATTGAACCAAGTATCCATCCTGAAATTGTAAAAGATTTTCAACTTACTGTCCTGGGGAATTTATTGTTATCTATATTTTTGCAGGAAAACACTCATCAAAAGCATGCTAAGAAAGAATCCTGATCACCGGCCAAATGTAAGCTTTCCTTCATTAAGCCAACAGTAATTGTATTTGCTTTACTTTATCCATATTGCTTTACAACTTATTCTGGTTTTCCTTAACTAAACTATCAGGCATCTGAAGTTTTGAGACACCCTTATTTACAACCATATGTCAATCAGTATCGCTCATCCCTTGATCCATCAAGCATGACTCAATCACCAGAGAAGCCTATCTCTGCTTATGGCAGTGGCCATAGGAGCATGTCCGAAAGCCACAATAGTAGCATTTCCAGCGGCGATAAGGATATTTTGCAGTCAAATGAGAGAAACACATCAGCGCTAGCATTCAACGGCGAACAGAAGGCAGTGGACACTGATACTGCTTCAACTGATGATGGTGTTGCTTCTGATAACAGCTGCATTCAGTTGCAAGAGGCTGTCCAATACCAGCCAGATGCTGTAACTAAACCTAGAATCTCAAATGCCTATAGAGGACAAGAGGCATCAAAACCCTCACATGTTGATTCGCATAGAACTGAGCCAAAGCAGCCGAAAACAGTGAAAAGTATAATGCTGGCTTTTAAAGAAGGGAAAGTCAGAGAAATTAGCTCTCCTTTGCGAGGCACTCGAGTCAAAACAGGTGGCTTATCGAGCCATAAAATTGGCACAGAACCATCTCCCGAAGTTCCCAAAGCTTCCAGTGCTAGTTCTTCAAGTTCCAAATCTAATCCAGATGAGCAAGTCATTGCACCAGCCAAAAATAATAGTGATCCTGCAAAAAGGACACAGCCATCCCCAACTGTGAAAACTGTGGTACAACCCATCCACTATCATTTTCGATCTGTACTCTTCTTGCTTTCAGCCATTAAGTTTTCATGTTTCTTTCTTGCAGTTACCAGCGGTCGAATCTGCCATGAAAGTAAAACATAGAAACAATGGAGTTCTTCCCTATGATCCTACCAAACAAGTAATAGTGGATGCTGCCCCTGCCACTAAGACCAAGCAAAAGCCGCCTTCACCAACTACTCTGAGAAGGTCAATAACCCCTGCCCAAAGACCTGCAGTAGTTGATAGTCCAAGCCCTCCAAGTCACACAACCAAAGGAATCAAAATAAAGACCATTCAGGAACCTGAGACAAGCCCCAAAAGGAATGAAAAGAAACCTTCAGATTCTTCAAGAAGAATGCAGATTGATATAAGTGATAAGAAATCAGAATCAACTCTCCCACAGGAGCAGAGCAATGAGAACTTGAAGGACTCATCAACTGTCAAAGAACATACCAACCCGCTTCCTTCAGACTCAAAACATAATTGCAATGAGGAAATGTTGCACTCAGAGAAGGCCGAGTCCAGCCCAGCTGATTGCTCAATATCTTTGTACATGCAGTCCAGGCCTGAGTATTCTGACCAGAGCCATGTACATGATTGCAGAATTATGCCGATCCCTGAGTTGAATGCAGAGGGCCTACAAAAGACTACTTCCAGTGCTGATGAAATGAGTTTGAGTTCAATGCTGGAACCATTCTTCCCCAGCTCGGAACATGAGTTGATTTGCCAACACAACATTTCCATAACCAGGTCTGAGCACCCATCCATTCCATCACAAGTTGGTGATGACAAATTCATGGTCCGAGAACTTCTCTCAACAATTACGGGTATAACACCATTTGTTTCTTCCATGCCAAAGAATACAACATCGGAGAAGGGACCTATTCCTAGTCAAGCTCTGGAAAAGCCCTCAACTCCTCATCTGACCCCTGCATTTGACGATGTTATACATGTCATAAGGCACAGTAGCTTCCGGGTGGGCAGCGAGCAACCTGTGATAGAAAATGTGGAAATGGGGGTTCAGAATAGAGTAGCAAAACTCTTAAATGTGGTAAGAGAAGAGGTGGAGATCAACAACTCCACCTTGCCAATTCAAAAACCATCAGGATTTGCTGAGTCTATGCTTGTCAAATCTAGCACTGCAGAGAACTCTGGCAACAAAGAGAAACCAGTCAGCTTAGAAAGCACAAAATCTAATGCTTCTGATGCAACACAGGAGTCTAAGGAAGAGGAAGCTTCACTTAAAGAAACTCTTGATGTGAAATCTTTCCGGCAACGAGCAGAAGCACTTGAAGGCTTGTTAGAACTGTCCGCAGAGCTGCTGCAGCACGACCGGTTGGAAGAGCTTGCCGTTGTTTTGAAGCCGTTTGGGAAGGATAAGGTCTCTCCACGAGAAACAGCGATCTGGTTGGCAAAGAGCCTCAAGGGAATCATGATGGAGGACACCGGCTGTGCAGTGTGAGAGATCCAATCCTTCTTTTGGGTTATTATTTGTCGCGCTCTCTTATGTTGTTGGTTAATAGTTGCTACTACTCAGCAAATGCTAAACAGAAGCATTTTGCTTGTGCCTTGAAATTCTTGTATTCTTTTGAGAGTATGTTGTAAATAGTCGAAAATTTGTCCATTAATAAGATTTGTTTGTCTCAAATGCCTGACATTTGAGTCCGAGCTCAGCAGGAGGCAGAAATGCGCTCAAAATTTTGATTCAAGTGCAACGCCTCCAGATGCTATTCTGGCAGGAATGGAGAAACAGTTTGGAGAAATTTTGCGTTTTACTCCCTGGAATTTTTGCATATCCGTAATGCAGCTTCTCTGAATGCGAGGGTGATTTTGCATGTCAATGTAGCTGCATAACATATATTTTTCTCTCTTTATTTTAAGGATACGTGAGTGTTTCTTCTGTCGTCGGCCAATGATTTCGTGATGTAGGACACTCGAAGGAAGTTCAAGAATATCAAAAGAAGCTAATTCAGAAGTTAAGGGGCCATGACAAATGATTTGATTCACTCTTCTATTTAAACTTAGGATTTACCTTATTTAGTACCTTTTTATGTTTAAAATTCTCTTTATTATGATGTCTTAGGTCTTATTCTCGGATTCCACCAACCCAAGACCAATTTTGAACTGAATCCTATTCAGTTTAGGACTTGGGAAGGATGAATCTTTATTTAGGATTTTATTTTCGTCGGTTAACTTATTTAGAACTTCTACCAACCCAATTAATGGGTTTAAACTGAGTTATATTCAGTTTAGGACTTGGGAAGCCAGAAACTTACTCAAATTGGATTTCTGGTATTTGTATAAATAGGCCTTCAGTCCTATGGACGGGAGACAACTTTTATTCTCAATAAAGTTCTACTTTAGTGAATTTTCTCTCTTCCTTGTGGATTCAAGGAGTTTTTAACAGAGGCAACGGTGTTTTCCTCGTCTACCACGCTTGTTGCTACGTCATTTCGTCTTTGGGGTGATGATGACGTAAGAGTTTAGAATATATGACACTTAATGACCAGATTGAACCAAGCTGTATTAAATGAAAAAAATAATTCTGGATTTCTTTGCAGATCCGATAAGCACTGCCTGTGTGACAGGGTTTCGGACCAGCGCACCCGAATCCACGCTCTCTTCTTATATTCACCGCATTAGCCGCCAAAAAACAGCGATATTATAAAGCTACCCTCCACCAAATTAAAACGTATCCATCACCACCGAACATGATAATTATACCCACAACCGAGGACCCACCTGCTAATTTTGAATACTTGTCAGCTGTCAGCGGCCAGCTCAATAGGCGTGTCAAATAGGCCGTGGTAGGCCGTTTGATTGGACCACTCAAATTATTTGGAATCATGCTGAACACACTGTGAAATAATAACGGGCGTTAGGCACCATATATGACCCAATGGCTTGTGGGCGATACTAGACCTGAACCCTTTTTTTTTTAAATTATTTTATTATTATCATATATAATATATTTATTTTTTAAAAAAAAATGGCAATCAATCCCTAGACAAAGACCTCTAATTTTTTTGATACTTTTTTTACGGGCCTGTTCGGGCCGGGTCGTGCCGTGCCCGGCCCAATAGTCACTGAGGGCCGTGAGTAGAACACCAGTTACAGTATACATGGGCGCTGTAAATTTCGTACCGTGTCAAAAGCTCAGAACGGGACGTTTCTGAGGCGGTCCGCGGGCGAATGACATTACTACAGTCCAAGACCGTTACCGGGCCTGACCCGGCCCCCTGACAGCCAAGCACAAAGCCCGCCGTTCTCCGACACGGTCCGATGGTACCAACTTCCAGATCGGAAAACCGCGACAGATCGCGGCATCGATCGGAGATCGAAGAAGCCGGAGTTCGATCTCATGGGGGTTCCTCCGGCGATCCAAACCCTCGCGGAGAAGGCGAATGCTCTCCGGGACTCGCTCCAGAAGTCACAGGCCAACACCAGTGGCATGGTTTCCATTCTCGGCTCCTTCGACCACCGCCTCTCCGCCCTCGAGGCCGCCATGCGCCCCACCCAGGTCCCTTTTTCCTCTCCTCCATTCTGATTATTTTGATGTTGTTGTGTATAAGTTTTTTGTTTTCTGTTTGATTTCTAGGGCTGTAGTTTGATTCCTGATTCGTTTGTTGCAGGTGCGAACTCATGCTATTCGGAAGGCGCATGAGAACATTGATAAGACATTGAAGTCGGCCGAGGTTATTCTGAACCAGTTCGATCTCTCTCGCCAGGTTAGAATTTTTTGGCAATTAATTGCTTTTTGGATAGCAAAAGACTCGAATATTTGTTAAAGGGATGAAATGAACCAACTTTGGGGTTCTGTGATTTTTTTTTTTCTTGCCTTTTGGGGAAAATCTGCTAGTAAACGTTGATTTGAATGTTTAGGCGGAGGCTAAAATACTGAAGGGGCCGCATGAGGACTTGGAAAGTTACTTGGAAGCAGTTGATCAGCTGAGAAGCATTGGGCGTTTCTTCAACTCGAATAAGAACTTCGAAAGTGGCGATGGGACGGCGAATAATACAAGCAATTTGCTGTCCAAGGCTATCTTGAAGTTGGAAGAGGAATTTAGGGAGCTTCTAACTACTTACTGGTTTGTTTGCTTGTTGTTTATGGCTTGATATATTGGGCCAGTCTCTTTTTGGTGTTTCTTGGAGATACTTTATTGTAGGGTTCTATGTGCACCACTTATTCAGTTCATTTTGATCATCAACAAAATGGATACATCATGCATTTGATAATTGATACTCTAATACTGTTAGTTTGTGTATAAATATGATGTAAAGGAGTCAAAGTTAGTAAACTTTTACTACTTATTTTCATTCTTTCAAACTGTTTTTCTTGAAAATATTACTTGCAGCTAAGAAGATATATGAATGCTTTCTCTATGTTCCTACTTCATAAGTGCTATACCTATTGATTAGCCCTCTGGAATGTTTTTTTAACAGGTGTTGCTTGTTGCATTAACATTCATGCCTTTTTCCTGTTTTGGTTAACATGAAATTTAGACCAACAAAAAAACAATTCCTCTTTGGGTAAAAGAAAATGATTGCCCAGTTGTACTAGGAATATTCCTTGAATTTTTTAGAGGAAAATGCATTTTGTTTCTGAAACCACAATGTGTTATATTTCATGCAAAGTTGCATGATGTGCTATTGAATGCAATCTATATGGTTTCAGCAAAGCAGTGGAGCCTCAGCACCTCTTTAATTGTCTTCCTAATTCTCTCCGACCATCAGCCGGCTCACCTGGGCACCATGGCGATAGTGGCAAAAGCCCATCAACTACTTCTGATCAGCAACCCAAAAGTCCGGAGAATGCTTTTTACACACCCCCGACTCTTATTCCTCCAAGAATTTTGCCTCTACTCCATGACTTGGCCAAGCAAGTAATACAAGCTGGGCGCCAGCAGCAATGCTTGAAAATTTACAAGTAAAATTTGTTTTTCCTTTCGATATTAGAGTTTTACTGTGCTTAATCTTACATCGCATATACTCGTTGTTGTGTGGGATATATCTGGAGCTCGTATCCTTTAACCAGGCGACGCTGGTGTATGCCCAGTTGTTTTGATTAGATATAATCAAAATATTATTCCAATAAGATGCAGAAATACCATCATATGTTGTAGTATCTCCCCCATTGATGGGCAATATTTTGAAATAGTAAATGTTCAGTTTTGCTGATTTCTATGATTGAAACTTACTGTTTCATGGAAGCAGATCTGATGATAGTCTGCATTACTGTGCATCCCTGTATGGCTGTATCCCTTAACCTTCTCCTGTTATTTATAGTTGACTACTAGATCAGCATCATTGTTGTCAATTTGTCGGATAGCTTGCTAAATTTACTTGTTTCTATGGAGGAATACTCTGGAAGAAATATGTCATAGTTTTATTTAATGAGAAGAAAGATGTTGCAATGTTGGTTTTATGATACCACTTATTAGTCCAAACTACCTCTTTTTAGCTATTGCACCTAACCTAGCATGAATGATTGATGCAGTATGTTATTCTTTTGGCATCCAGGGAAGCACGTTCCTCAGCTTTAGAAGACAGCCTGGAAAAATTGGGGGTTGAGAAACTTAGTAAAGATGACGTGCAGAAGATGCAATGGGAAGCTTTGGAGCACAAAATTGGGAATTGGATTCACTATATGCGAATTGCGGTAAGAATCTGTGCTAGGTTTAGCTTTGAAGTCTGTACCAATTTTCTCCAATCATTTTGCTCTGATTGAAACAGGTCAAACTGCTTTTTGCTGGGGAACGAAAAGTTTGTGATCAAATTTTTGATGGTATTGATTCCATAAAGGATCAGTGTTTTGCTGAAGTAACTTCTAATAGTGTGGCAATGCTTCTTAGTTTTGGAGAGGCTATAGCTAAGAGCAAAAGATCACCTGAAAAACTATTTGTTCTTCTAGACATGTATGAAATAATGTGCGAGCTTCAGTCAGATGTAAGTGATACTTATTTATACAGTATCCATATTGTATTTCTACTGTTCATTCTCAAAACTGAAGAAAACATTGTATTATACAATATTCCTATTTAGAGTTAAAATTTTTTGGAAGATGTTATGCCTGTTCATTGCCATCATTTTATTTGAAACTATTTTTGAGATAAAGAGGGTTTACTGCTTTGTGCTTCAGTTTTCAGATATGATGTTATTGTGATCAATTGATTTTGTGTAAAAATGTTGATGAAATTCTGGAAGTAATATCTTATTATTGTAGATTATTTTTACTTTGGGTATGCAATTTAATTGCTTGAATGGATTGATCAGATTGAAACAGTTTTTGAGGGCAAAGCTTGCTTTGAAATGCGGGATTCTGCACTTAGTTTGACAAAACGATTATCACAAACTGCAAGGGAAACCTTTGGTGACTTTGAAGAAGCTGTTGAGAAGGATACAACCAAAACAACTGTTCATGATGGAACTGTTCACCCTCTGACTAGCTACGTAATCAATTATGTGAAGTTCCTTTTTGAGTAAGTATTATTGCACACTCTGTTTCGGTATGATATGTTGCTGTGGAAATTTATATCTTCCAAAATATATTTGAGAAAGGTTTATCATAATTCTGGAATTATGTTGCCTTTTTGAATCTTGCCCTTTTCCCATGCTCTTGTTGACTTTCTGAATCTTTACCCTCTGCAATTTATATAATGCCTTGAGCACATCTTGCAAAAAACTGACGATATTTTAGACATCACGAAGAATTCAAAATCTATTGGTCATAAGTAGTCTAGGGTTTTTCTACGTGTAGAGATTATAACTGAAATTGACTCTTCTCATTGACATGAATAAGATGTGGGTGGCTAAAGTTCAGTTTGGAGTAACTTTGCAGAAGTTCAGTTTCTTGCTCTTGGGTGGCTAAAGTTCAGTTTGGAGTAACTCATCATATGTGGACCTGGCTGTTTAAGTTATTGACTTCTGATGAAAAATTCACTTAACTAAGCCGGAATAACTTTGCAGAAGATCATATTATTTTGGCAAAACAAGTGGATTTTTTTAATATGCAATCATATGATTAGCTATGTGATTGAGACCATGCACAACATTAGTTAGACACTTGGCTCTGTTATTTAAATGACTTGTAACTAACTGGATGAGCTTTTCTTGTACATTACTTGGATATAAATTTGTTGACCTTATTGCCAAAGTCTTATCTTTTTCCATCATGTTTCTCCTAAGTCACTTCTTTATTCCTCTGGTTCATTAAACTTTCCTGCTTCAAATTACAAAAGTGGGATTATATCTGACAAACCCTGCATTCATGTATACAGTTATCAATCAACATTGAAACAGCTGTTCCAGGAGTTTGAAACTGGAACTGGGGGTGAAGCAAATTCCCAATTGGCAACTGTTACAATGAGGATAATGCAAGCTCTCCAAAGCAACCTGGATATGAAATCTAAGCAATACAAGGATCCTGCTTTGACTTACTTGTTTCTAATGAATAACATCCACTATATGGTCAGATCTGTACGCAGGTAAATCTATCTGAAAAAGCAGACTGCTTTGCCTATGAAGTAAATCAGCGACGGTAGTACTCTTTTTTTTCAGGTCAGAAGCCAAGGATTTATTGGGTGATGATTGGGTTCAACGACATCGTAGAATTGTGCAGCAAAATGCAAACCAGTATAAAAGGGTTGCTTGGGCAAAGGTCGTGTTTGTTAATCATCCCCTATATCATGCAAGTTATTCTCTTTTGCAGTGGTATGGATTTATTTATCTCTCATGGTACATGAAATGATAATATAATGGTTGTAATTAGTTGGAAGTACCATATATATATATATATATTTGAAGTTAATAGCTCTCTGACTAGCATGTAATCATGTGGTCCTTTGATTCAAAATCTTATGTATGCCAATGCTAACTCTACTTTTATAAGAAGAAGCTTTGAATATGTAGCATCGGAATTATAATTACGTTTTTTGGAAGAAATATTGTTGGTGAACCCTTAAATCCTTTGAGTGGTATAGTAGGTCACTTATGCTCCATAGCCTATATAAGAAATTAAATTCCAACAGTGCTACAAAAATGTGTTTCATACCATCAGGCAATTCTTCTGTATTTGACGTTTCCTTCTTAGAAACTGGACTCTGAACATGAACAATTGCTGTTTCAAATATTCACCGAGTTGGCAACTACTTTCTGTCTTCTGAATACAGAAGAGAGTATTCTTGACTCATGGAGTTGTGATTCTGAAAAACAAGTCTTAGTTCTTTAATAACTTGAAAGTACCTTTGGATAGAAAATTATCATGAAGTAAGAAGATTGTTTATGACATTGGTTCAAGTGGACTCTTTAAATTATCAGTTATTCCTTCAAAATTCTGTTTTGTATCTATTGCAGATCTTGCAGAGCCTCTCTATTCAGGGTTTGTCCTCGTCAGGTGGTGGTAGTGCAGTAGGGAGTGATGGAACCAGCACCAGCAGTGTTTCGAGGGCACTAGTAAAAGAGAGGTCAGGACTTACAATTTTGTGTTTTCTACTGTTTGAGTGAAAATCACATGTAGTTTCTTCCCTCCTGCCACCATCAGGTTTAAGTCTTTCAACATGCAATTTGAGGAACTGCATCAGAGGCAATCACAATGGACAGTACCTGATCCTGAGTTGCGTGAATCTTTGAGGCTAGCAGTGGCCGAGGTTCTTCTGCCTGCATACAGATCATTCATTAAGCGTTTTGGGTATGCTTCGCTCAACCTGTGAACCTTCTAAAATCTAGCTTCCATCATATTTTGGACATGACCGTTCCAAGGGTGAACAACTCAAAATGAAGCTCATGTCTCATAATTTGAGTTTGACTTGTTTGTGTATTTTGAGATTGAATTGTGTCTCATATTGAACTGCTAAGTCATGGGTCAATCCATGCTAAACCAGTTGACCTAATTAATCTCATAATTTAATAAATGCACATTATCGTTTACCTTAATCTTGGTTTCTGGGCTTTCTTGTGTTCTCTTAATGTTCTGCAGAAGTATTGTCTATTTGCTAGATGTGTTAATACTGTTGGATCCTAGTTCCTTTTGTTTTCATTATTGTCATACCATTGTTACCTTTCAGGCCTCTGCTTGACAATGGCAAGAATCCTCAAAAATATGCCAAATACACTCCAGAAGATATTGACCAGATGCTTGGTGAGTTCTTTGAAGGGAAGCCACCAAATGAGCAGAAGCGATGAGGTTGGCAGAGTCATTAGGAATCTTCAGTTAAGATTTTCTCAAAATTTCTTGTGATATCTGCCTATTCATTTGATACCTTCATGACATTGTAACTTTTATTCCCCTTAGGGCATTAGGTTCCCTTTCGAACTTCTTTTTCAAAAACAAACTGTCAACTGTAGAATGGTTAGTATGTTAACTACAATATTCTCTTTTCAATGGATTTTGTATAATCAGGCCAGCTTGCATGGGTTACATGTAAAAAATCCCAATAAAATGCTATAACCATGGCAACTATAGTTTCATCTGAGTTCATGCATCTAGTCATATAACCAACTATGCACCAAAAACCTTGAAATCTCTAGTACTATCTTGACTAGGATCTTAAATATTTGACATTGCCAGGTCTTGACCAGAGGACGAAGAAATCTAATGTGTGGTCAGAAGGACGGGCAACGAGTTTGGGCTCGGGGTAATGTTTTTTTCGTTGGCGAGGTTCAGGTCTGTTCTTCAACATGGTCTGTTATGCATATTCCCTCTCTTTGGTTCTTGGAAAAGATCAGCTTGTTGTGTATATGTTATTTGTGTCTAATCTGTTATTATTGTTATTGCTCGAGTCAGATCTGAACATGGTTGAGTAGGTTGGATATGTGTTGTTTTGTATGTATTGGTTGTATTTTGGCTTCTTAATCATCTTTTTTTTTTTCCTTCGAATAATTGTTATTCCTGTGCTGCTCGGACTAGATCTCATTGGCACCTGTGCTTATGGAATCCCGCCGTCAATTTCATTAATTTTTTTGACGTGTATACCAGAAAATTTTCTCAAATAAAGATACTCCCATATTAATTAGGAAATAAATGTATCAATGTCAAAAACGATATTGAGCTTCTTGTTTCTGGGATGTGTGGGACAAAAAAAAAATGAAATCACTACCCTCTACTAAGATTTAGACTACACATCAAAAATGTAATGAGGCAAAAAGTTTTTCGTCCTTGATTGCAATTTAAGGTTTGCATAATCACACAAGCGTGCTTGTAATTAAAAGGCTTGATGCAGTTAATTCAAGTCCCCGACGGAATATTTTGTTGACAATTGTCATCTTCAAATAGACAAAATCTAATTTGTCATCTAATTTTTCTAAGAAAAATCTAATTTTGGATTAGATATAAAAGAATTTAAAATAAATTTTAGGAATAATTACTTATAGCTCTCTGTAATTAGTCTTAATTATTTATAACTCTCAGTAATTTTCGGAATTATTCACATCCCTTTTTTTCTCAAAATATTTACCTACACCCCCTGATTGTTATTTAATCAAATTTTTCCCAAAAAATTTCGATTTTACCCTCGGTTATTTTTATAATTAAATCCCTAAAAATTTATTTTTTTTTATTTAACACCCAAAATTCGGATTTTTGCAAATACCACTACGAAATTATTCCGATTTACAGAAAACTACCTGATATTCAGACTTTTACAAATAACATCCCGAAATTATTTTGATTTACAGAAAAACCCCTGAAATTATTGCGACAACGGCGAGGGTGGCGGCGCGCGGGCGGCAACGCTGGAGGCCAGTGGCTGGAGCGGAGGCCGAGGCCGTCCGCACCCGCGTGCCAGCGCGCCTTCATCCCCGGCACGCGAGCGCGAACAGCCTTGGCCTTGGTGGTTAGCACCTGCGTGCCGGTGCGCCGACACGCCGGCCTCGCCCTCCGCTCTCGTTGTCGGCCTTCGGCATTGCCGCCGTCACAATAATTTCGGGGACGTTTCTGTAAATCAGAATAATTTTGGGTATTATTTGTAAAAATCCGAATTTCAGGGATTTTTTTTAAATCGGAATAATTTCGGGGTGGTATTTGTAAAAAACCGAATTTCAGGGTGTTAAATAAGAAAAAAATAAGTTTTTGGGGGTTTAATTATAAAAATGACTAAGGGTAAAATTGAAATTTTTTAAGAAAAGTTTGATTAAATAACAATCAGAGGGGTGTAGGTAAATATTTTGAGAAAAGAGGTATCAGTAATTCCGAAAATTACTGGATTATAGATAATTAAGACTAATTACAGGGGTTATAAGTAATTATCTCTAAATTTTATTGGTTAAGATATTAAAATCAGGTGCAGTACAAAAAAAATCATTTCACTAGAATTCATGCAATGGTTTTCTGCCACGTACATCATTTCTGATATACTAAATTTCGCCCGAGTCCAACATACAAATACAAAACCCCCTTCGCGTTTGTTGGAGTCCAAACCCCTCGATCTCTCTCGATCTCGAATGGCAGGCGACCCTAAACCCGTTGTCACCGGCTACCCGGCGGCACCGCCCCCGCCGATCTACGGCGCCATGTCCAGCGCCCCATACGCCGGCCCTCCTCCATCGAGCTATGCTGCCGCCATGGCCCAGCCTGTCTACTACCCGACACCTGCCGTCACTCCCAATTCCCGAGCCCTCTTCCTCCGTCGCCTCCTTATCATCCTCGTCGCCGCCATCGTCGCCGCCGGCGCAGTTACGTTAATCGCTTGGCTCGTCCTCCGCCCTCGTCTCCCCGTCTTCTCCGTCTCCTCCGCCTCCCTCTCCTCCTTCAACGCCTCCTCCTCGCAGGTCTCCTCCAACCTCTCGGTCTCCCTCGCCGTCCAAAACCCCAACCACAAGATGAGCGTCCACTACGACAACGTCTGGGCGTCGGCCTTGTATGATCTGAATATGATTTCGGAGGCAGCGCTCCCTCCGTTCGATCAGGAGACGGAGAATAGCAGGGAGATCACTGCGAGGTTGTTTTCGGTGGGGGAGTATGTTGAGGGAGACGTTGCCGGGAAGATGGAAGGGGAGCGGCGGAGCCAGGGGGCGGTAGGGTTCCAAGTCAGGGTCTTGGCGTGGGTGCGGTTCAGCGCCGGGGCGTGGCGGACCAGGAGGTACGTCATGAGGGTGTTCTGCGACGGTGTGAGAATTGGTTTCGGGAACGCGACGACAAACCACGGTTCGCTGGTTGGGGGGCCGAAGCCTTGCGAGGTGAACCTGTGAGTATGCTTTTATATAATTATATGTTGCTTTAGTTCGATACAATGTTTAGTTTTCTGTATGGAGAGTGTACTTGTGTCGTACATGTCTAATTTTTAGTGTTAAAAGTGTTATCACTTGAAAGAATTATGTTATCGTGGAACTTTACTGATGCTGGATAAAATATAGTTATTGAAAGCAAATTCATGGCTTGTTGGATTAAATATTAGTGGTTTAGAAATTGCAAATCTACACTGGAATGGCAAATTTGATCTTTTGATATTCCCTGGCTGGTTTGAGTTTCACAAGTTCAGATTTCTAATTATGAGGAAAGTATAATTCTTGGCCTGCAAAAGGCATCTGCTTTTCTGCAATTATGGGATAATTTCATTCGAAATGAAGTGAATTGTGTTTTTTCAGGCATGAATATCTTGGCATGTTGTTTGATGGAAATGTTGGTATTTTTTTTCATATTTTTGCATGACACTTGTAGATATTGTTTGGGTTGTTTCTGTATATAAAACTTTATTTATTAGGGGCTTTATCTGGGAAAAGCAATGTTGTATTTTTATTGGTGCAGGTATTGTAGTGTTTATAATCATAGTTATTATTTTTTTAGGTTTTTTCAATGGAACCAGTTGATGAGACTACTGTCATTTTGCAATTGCATAAGGATTTACTACAGGAAAATGGATTTCTATTCATTTTTCAATTGCATAAGAATTTAGTACAAGGAAATGGATTTCTATTTCCAGTACAATGAGTAGTGTAGGGTAGAATATATCATCACTATTCAAGGCAGAATCAAGTAAATTGATGCTTGAGAATTGAAGTTGCATGGCACACCGGAAGAACCACTTGAATGTTAATAAGTTTCTTGAAGTAAAAAATTTAGTAAACTGTCCTTGAATCATGCGTTGGAAAGACTGTTGATGTGCCAGAGGCATTAAGCTTGAGCCCTACCTGTTCGTGAGAAGCCAACCAAAGGAACTGGGGTTGATAATATCTGAAATGATATGTTGGTCTTATTCCCAGAAATGGGCCAAAACCACTTCCCTAGCTGAAACTGATTTTCAGGGTGAGGGGCTATTTGTATTATTTTCGGATTTGGAATTGGGGAAATTGCCAATTCGACCAATTCTAGGGAATTGAGGGAATAGGTCAAATTGATAAATTTTAATATTTAGATGCATTTTTGGAGTAAAGACGAGGAATTGTTAATTTTTCAATTTCGTAAATTCAGTTGTTTGTTTGCAAATGGACATTAATTTATTTTGTCAATTTTTGAAATTTCGGTATTTGGTTGGAGTTGGAATTGAAGATATGGTCACTTGATTTCAAATGGATGAAGTTATTTTGATTTTATTCATATTTATTTTTTTAAAAATATAAATATTGAATTAGTAAACTATGTAGACATATTTTGATGGTTAAAAATATACATAAATAGTAGGATTGCATATTTATAATATTTGACAAATAAAAAAAAATAGAATATTTTTTTATCAAAAATTTATTCAATCAATAAAATATATTTTAAATTAGAAATAGATAATTGTAAGATAAGGAAGAGAAAACTTGCCTTGATATCATGTAAATAGGATATACAAGTTCGGCAGTTGCAAGTAGTACATGCAGTAAAATAACAAGCTGAAACCAAATGAAATTGGACATTTAGAAGAGACATTGAAAGCCCAGGCTGACAAGTATAACAAAAAAAAAAAAAAATAAAAAACAAAGGAAGCATGTAAAAACCCAATAAAAAATTTTCATTAATAATACATTAATATCTTATAACTAAGGCATCTTTTTAAATAAATGCTTTAGTTTGTATGAAAGATGGAAAGATAACAATAGAGGGCGTAAAATGAGGATCATAAATGTGAAATTAAACATATTCATGTGTACATGATGATACTGCAAATTAGTAGATTAGGACTCTTGATGCTAATTTTGCATCCTTGCATGTTCACAATATAGGTTAATCCAAATTTTAATGTAAAAACTAGTTCAAATATGGATGCTAAAAACACATTATAATAGAAACCAAGACTATTTATTTAACCATACAACAAAAAATACTTCTTAAAAATTTGACTATTCTTATTAATCAAATGGTGCAAACGAGTTTGGTATATCCTTATTTAGAAAGACTAATCAAACATGAGAATTTGAAGAAAAAAATATCAAATCACCCACTAGTTCAAAAATCAACTTGAACCAAGCCAACTTTTTGACCACCAAGGCAGCAAGAGAAAAAGCAGGTAGAGTAAGATTTTGACGGCAGATCAATGTAGATCCGAGGTTTGAGATCAAAGATGGGGGGGAATTGAGAAGGATGTACGATGCGGTACTGGAAGCTTGATGCTAAAGCCCGAAGAGGAGTTAACGAGGAGGATGCTTGCTGTGATCTTTGATAAGGATGGAGATTTGGCGGTGAATGAGCGTATATCAGAGATCGAAGATTGGAGATGGGGGGAGTTGAAAAGAATGTACGATGCAATACTTGAAGCTTAGCACCGGAGCTCGAAGAGGAGATAAAAAGGAGAGTGCCTATTGTGATCTCCGGCGAGGATGGAGATTTCGGCGGCAGATTAGCGCAAATCCGATAGTAGAGATCGGAGACGAGGGGAGTTGAGAGAGATGGGATTTGGAGGTGCCAACCAAGAAGAGAAGATGTGATCTTTGTTCGAAAGTGCACTAGTGTGAAAAGAAAGAAGACGGATTTAGGGAAGAGAAGATCGCCAGAAGAAGACAATGATGAGAACGAATGCTAAGGAATTGGGTGAGGAATTCTTAATTTCTCACGTAATTTTGGAGGGGAGTTACTGTTCTCACGTGTTGGTGGATTCTACGCAATTCTGACCAAAATTGTGAATTTTACTTCCTTCATATTGGAATTCAAATTGTTAATTGGGAATCCATTAATTTTCAAATTTTTATGGGTACCCAAATATTAGAATTGGGGGAAGTGGGTTTCTAATTCCCTTAATTCACCCAATTCAGACTATTGGGAATTGATCCAAACAACCCCTGAGTGTTTTGGCTAGAATTATCCATTGGCAGCCCAAATTAATGTAACCGATCTTCCATTTTCTATAATTGCCTCGTTAATCTTTTGGATCCTTCTTCATTTAGCATTGACCAAAACATCTAGTTGTTGATTTAATTACTTAACTTGAGGGAGCTATGAAACTTAAGGCGAGACTAATAACCACATAAACTCCAAATAGCTAGTCTACAGTAAATTTTCATGTTGGGTTTCTTGCCAATGCCCTTTGTTGTTTTCTTCACTTTTGTGTTATCTTTTATCTTAAGCAAGATCTGAAAGTAGCCTAGATACCATGCTCTATCTCTATATATATTTCGGTGTTTTCTAGAGTATTTCATGCAACATGGAACCTACTAATTCCCAAACCATCAGAACTGATTGTTTCTTTAACAAGATGTTTTCAATTATTCACTTGCCTGTAACTATCTAAGAACTACAATCTAAGGATTGTCGTTGATGTGCGCCATTGTTTGCTATCCAAATCATTTAGAAGATTGAGTGAAGGAAACTGACCATAGAGAAAGGAAGGATAATTAGAGTCCTAAACTCCTAATTGTGTAAAGTGCAATATATTTTACTTCACTGGTGATTATTGTTTTTGAGAGGAATTAGTCAGGCTTTTCTCAGAAATTATCTCATCATGAATGAAGTTTAATCTTGTCTCCTTATACAGCATCAGGTGCAATTTTTGTTGTTGATCTCCTGATTTGTTGATCATCTGTATCATTTTTTAAGAAAAATGCTAATCATTAAGATGCCATTGTGCATGTGAAACTGCAATTTTCTTTAATCTGTTGGGAGAAACTTCAGTTTATGCTCTGTGTAATGTCTCATCCAGCCTCATCCATCTTCATGTTGTATTAGATCTATTTGCTGATCTGTAATATGGAGTATAATTGAAGAAGGAAGCACAAAAATGAAGTTTTGGACATTTTCTGATTAGGTAGACATGCCTATGGAACGATTCAGTCAATTAGAACAATTAGAACAGTTTGTTAGGATGAAATTCTCATGCTAGTTAATTCTAAGGCATGAAATGAGGGTGCACAAGTTATTTAAGAGGTTCTCATGCTGAAATTCTGAACCTTTTTTTATTGCAATTTAATGAAATTCTAAATTATGGCATGTTATGTGGATGTGCTGCTTATTGCATATCCGGATTCATTTTGTGTTTTCAAGGAACTAGTCTGATAAGAAAGAAATAGCAGTTTCACAAAAACGGATGGAATTCATTGTATATATTAAGTTTTGGCATCAAATTAAGTCTCAGTGGGACTCAAGTTATTCATTGCTGGTGGTCAAATTACAAAGATGGTGTTCTAGATTGTTTTTTGGAGGATTATGGCAATGTTGGAGCTGTTGTTATGCAACAATTGCAATTACATAAAGCTGAATACATGTAAGATGTATAGATTTGCAGGAAATTAATGTGTAGACATCAGAGGGACCATGTTTAGCAGGAAATATGTGTGAATAGTTTTTAGAACTAATCAAAAAGTTGAAGACCGAGGAAAAAACAAATCAAATTGCCTTGAGGAATTGTTGGTTGGCATATATTTAATTTGGCATATGCATTTATAATCAATTTCTTCTGATTGTGCTCTATCGAACTAGTTTGGAAGGTATTAGCTTCAGGCTAACTACTTAATGAGGCGCATCCTATTCTAATCATGTTGATAGTTTTCTGTGTGGTCATATTTCTGTTGTAATTTTTGATTATTTTTCCCCTGTAAAAATGATGTTGCATTTAACCTCTACATAAACATATTACTTGCAGCAGCTTCAGTTTTAACATCACTTCTATTTCTAAATCTAATGATATTAGCCAAATCCCATAAACTTAAAATAACTATCTTCTCATTAGACACATATTGTACTGTTGGGGGGAGATTTGCAAGGATATTTTCATTTTTGTCTCTCTTGGTAATAATTGATTTTTTTTATTGGAAATGATGGAAATTCAAGCATTGAATAGAAGAAATTGGCATATGGTATTTGGCCTTTCTTCTTTTCTCTGAAAATTTCCTTGTTCTGAATAATCTTAGAATTGCTCTCCTTTTCCATATTAAATCAGAGTGCACTTGAAAGGTTCAAAATCTCACCTTTTTCAACTGACAAGAGCAGCTCAAGAACGCTTATGTTATACTATTTCTTTTTGGGAAAATGACTGTAAAACTCCTGAAAATTTTTGATCAGCCCCTCTAAAAATTTTTGGAATTCAGCAGTAGCTCTTGTAGCGATTAACTTTCTAAGTAAAGGGTGAGTTTATCGTTATTTATATGATATTTTATCTCATATTTTATCCTATGTTCTTTATTTAATAGCTTATTCTGGAGCTGGTAATTTCTCTATTTTCCTTGATTTCAATTAAGTTGATTGCACTTGAAGGCTTTGACCGAAGTCATCCACAGCTTCTAGATTTTGACTGCATAGTACTTGTATATAGAATTGCACATTTGAACTTGTCAGGAGAAGTATATTCTGTTCTAGACAAACGAAATTATTAAAAAAAAAAAAATTCAAAGGAAACTAGAGGGAAAGAGCATAGGATAGGAGCGAGTTGATTTTATTCGTTATTTATTTTCACGTGGAACCGGTCTAGCCCGGATGCCCATGGCTTGATTCTTTTGAGATGGGTATGACAGCCAAGCTGGCGATGGTGATTAACTTTAGTTGGTGGAGTGATTAATGTATCATCGAGTCTGTTCCCGTGAAATTTTCTACTTGATTTCACTGATAATTACAAATTACTCCCCTAAATCCCACTGCTTAGAAAAAGCTCCTTAAGCCGAAAACAAAAACAAAAGAAAAAAAAAAAATCTGGGGAGATCAACCCGGTGCGCGCCGCACAATCCCTAACATCTTCCGCGGGGTCGGCGGCTTCGCGCTGTTGGCTTTTCGTTCAAAAGTCAACGGTGACTGGGTTCAACAGTCGTCTTTGAAACTCCGTGTCTTTCTGGTGCACATTGCGTTCAAAATCCGACTGCACAGAATACCACCCCGCCCGCATAACCCCTCGCGCTCTCTACATTTCACTTGCATATATATTAACACATTATTACATTCTCTAATCTTCCTTCTTATCTTTCAACCCCTCCTCCCCATTCATGGCTGAATCCAAAGAACCCTACTTGGACGGCACCTTCTACGGCCCCGCCATCCCCGCCGCCTCCTCCTCCTCGGCTGTTCCTCGCCGCTCCCGCCTCCGCGAGTTCAACGCCTACGCCCTCCTCTGTACCGCCTTCAAGACCTTGACTATGTTCCTCATTGTCATCGGTCTCATCGTCCTCGCCCTCTGGCTCATCTACCAGCCTCAGTCTTTGAAAGCCTATGCCGAGTCCGCCTCCCTCGCCCGCTTCGACTTTACCGCTTCCCCCGCCAACTCCTCTCTTTTCTACAACCTTACCCTGACCATCAGCATCAGAAATCCGAACAAGAAGTACTACGTCTACTACAAGAGAATCGAGGCTGAGGCCTTCTACGCAGGCCAGACGCTCGGGTCCGAGGCAGTCCCCGGATTCCGCCAGGGCCGGAAGAACACCACCACGCTGAGCCTGACCTTCCGGGGCCCGGCCCCGGTGGCCATGGACGCTGTCAACTCGAGTTACAGCAGAGAGAAGAGCGAAGGTTTCTTCTACGTTGATGTCAAGCTGTACCTCAAGGTCAGGCTCAAGATGATCATCGTGCAGAGCGTGGAGTACAGGCCGGACGTCGACTGCTTCTTGAGGATTCCGGCGCCAGGGAACACCACGTCGGCGGCTGTCGGGTTCGAGAGGACTGAGTGCAACGTCGATTCGCTGTCGTAATGGCCGGAGATTCATCAGATGATCTATGCTGAGCATGGATCGTGAATCATCTTGTTTTGTGATGTATTGATGTGTACATTGATTGATTAAAGGTTTTTTTTTTTTTTTTTTTTGCGTGTGTTTCGTTGTTTGTTTGTTAATCTAGTTGTTAATTTGGGACAAGTTGATAGTTTGGTGAGCTGGTGATGGGAATCATTTGACTGACAGTGCACATTTTGGTGGAAAACCGTGTCCGATTGCACACGGGTTGCTTCTCTTTTATGGTTGGCAGATGGCGAAAAGTACCCAATTATCTCTTACTTTATAGTAAATTCATCTGAATATGTAAGCGGTACACCAATTGGACCTATGTTCTTAATGTTTTTAATTTAAGACAATGAGAATCGGATGAGGAAAATCAACATTTGCCATCTAGTCCTTGTTATCTTCCGAAATTCAAAATTTTGATTTTGTAGTGCAGATTAATAATAGGTGAGTCCTAGATTATAGAATTTGCGCTTTTGATAAAGCTTTGGATGTTAAACAATACATGTCTCCAGCTCTCTGGGCAAAATGATTCGTGGGACAATTTTTGCTTGCTCAGTGTTCATAGCACATGGAGAATTCTCGCGAATTGACTATTAATTGCTCTATGCGATGGATTATCAGAGAATAACGTTCAAAGCCTTTGTGGTTTGCAGGTGATTCAGAGGTGATAATCTCTTAGAACGGAGAAGACAATGAATGTCTAGGATTGAAGCCGTTACGTTGGATGCGATGTAAAGGAAGGTAAGAGGACCCTACTACCACCTCATCGTGTCTAGCACATTTTCAGAGAAGGAAATCGGCTTGCCGATCTCATTCATTATTGGCGATGGGAGGGGAATCTTTGGTGACGCTGGTTTGTATTGATTTGCGCTTGGGCATGGTTGATCATCTTCTTTTTTGTTCTGCTATATATAAAAAAAGGTATCTAGATGATCTTTGGTTTAATTCTCATGCGGTTTTTATTACAAGGAAAAAATTAAAGCTAATTAATACTTTAATTAATAGCCTCTGTTAATGTTTTGGGATTCTTTTAACGAAGAGCAGGTATCTAGAGTTGACTCTGTCAAATCCCGCCGCGCGTTTGCGCCCCCCATGCATCGGGCGAGCATCAGTGCTCCTTTCATGTGCCGAGCAAGCACAGTGATTGGAGGATATCCACACAAAGCTCAAAATATAGAAAAGACTTTTGGGGCCTGCAGTGGCACCCGCCCCCTCCCTTTTCCCGAAATAAAAATTGGGGGCCGGTATCTAGAAATCCATTAGAAAGAAATTTGGCTAGCTTCATAGAATTGCCGGTCACCATCAGTCTCGATGACGTTGGCCAGAAGATCCTGAAGATCGGTAGAGCTCTACTACTCATTGAATTCCTAAAGAAGAACCAGAATGTCATTGTATGATTTACAACATACCTTTTTAAAATTGATCTAGAAATAACTCAATATAGACTCAACATCTCCTCAAAAGCCAACGTGTGTGGCAAAAAAGAATGCCCAAGAGCAACTAGCAGCCATCATTGAAGAGGTCATAAAGTTGCTTGTTGTCGACTTTATTTGGAAAGTCTATTACCTCGATTGGCTAGCCAACATAGTGCTGATCTAAAAACCCAATAATAAGTGGTGCATGTGCATCAATTTCACAAGTTTGAATCGAGCATGCCTTAAGGACAACTATCATCTTTTCAAGATTGATAAGCTCATCAACTTCACATCTAATCATCAACTTTGGAGCTACCTTGATGCCTTCTGAGACTATCATTAGATTCATGGACCCAAAGGACGAAGAAAATACAACATTCTTTTTCCACATGCGAACCTACTACTATAGCATGATACCTTTTGTCTTTAAGATCACAAAAGCTACTTACTAACACATGATGACAAAATCTTTTGACACCAATTGCGTAAAAAAATTGAGATCTATGTCGATGACGTACTAGTTAAAAGCCTATATGATGAAGGACACCTCACTGACCTCATTGAAATGTTCAACACTCTCAAACGTCATCATACAAGCTTAACATAGAGAAATGCATCTTTGGCATAGGACTCAAAAAGTTCCTTAGTTTCATGATTTCCAAGAGAGGTATTGAAGCCAATATAGAAAAGATCCAAGTGATCTTGGAGATGGAGCTACCGACATTCATAAAGGAAATTTAGCGCCTCGATGGCCACATCAAATCCCTCTCCCACTTCTTCTCAAAAATTAGGGAAGAGATACCTTTCCTTCCTCAAATCTTTGAAGAAGAAAGAGTTCCAATGGGACTAGGAATGTGACCAAAGCTTTGCTGATTCAAAGTAGTACCTTTCCTCTCCTTCCAATGAAGCCAAACAAGGGAGAGACACTCTACTGTATGCTATTATCAAGCTCCAAACTGTAAGTTTAAATAAACTTATAATTTTAAATGTATTATATTAGCCATGTCGTGGGCGGCACTGAGCTGCAGTACCCCCTATCGAGGAACTTGCATATGTAGTGGTTCTCTCCTCTACAAAGTTGTGATCATATTTTCAAGTCCACAATATTGTGATGATGATGTATCAACCCCCGTGATAGACCCTCCAATAGCTAGAGACATCAGGAAGACTTGTAAATTAGATGATTAAACTCGGCCAATTTGACATCTATTACAAGCCCTACACAATTATCCAAACTTAGGCCTTGGCATATATTGTGATTGAAGTCTTTGAACCTCCAGCTTCTTATCCAGCTCTAAAAGTGTGATGGATAATGAAGGCTAACAACTCTACCTGTGAGTGGGGCAATGAAGTCAGCATTATCCTAGAGTGCCTTGACGTTGTAATGATCAAACACTCCTTCAGGCTTAACTTCTCTACTTCCAACAACATTGCAACATATGAGGTCATGGTCTTGGGGCTTAAGATCATTGACTTAGAAGAAGCTTGACGCCTGCAAGTCCATAGTGACTCCCAACTAGTCTTCCACCAAGTATTAGGTGACTTAAAAGCAAAGATCCAACTCTAATCTAATCCCTTCAAATGGCAAAAGACCTGATTAAGAAGTTTGAGGTGGCGGAGCTCACCCACATCCCTTGAGAGGAGAATTCTGAGGTAGACACCCCTTGCAAGGTTTTCATCCATGTTTTCACTACAACCACATTAGCTAGTGCAATTGAAGCCATTAACTGACCTTCCAAATATGAGCATACATCCAAGATCTGCCTAGTGGAGGTTAGATCTAGCTAGATGGACTCAATCATCACCTTCCTGAGGGATGGAATGCTCTCTGAAGACAAGAAAGCTTTTTGGTGAGTGGAGAAGCAAGTGCTAAACTTCATTTTGCTAGAGAATAATTAGCTCTACAAGGTGTCCTTAGTCCTGGGCACTATTGAAGCTATTAATGCACTTAAAGATATGCATGAAAAGTTTTATGGACATCACCAAGTGGGCTGCACCCTGGCACACAAGTTGCTTTGACAAGGCTACTATTGGCCTACCATGCATCAAGATACTTGAGCGCTTGTTTGACTATGGGGTCAATTTCGGCGGCTTGGGAGTGGCGCAAACTTGGGGGAATGATCTCAATGTACAAATTAAAGTGTGTTTAATTTAAAGTATACTATCAGGTATCAAGGAAATATTGACTTCCAATAAATGTAAATTCTTATTGTTAATTATTCCAATGATTATCATAAATATCCTAAAGCAAGAAATATAGCTAATAAAATAGAGACACAAAAGAAAAAAAAAATATTTGATTAATTTTGAGAAATGGTAAATGACTTAAGTAAAAGTATACTCTCACGTCATAATGAATTTCAACATGGAACTATAGAAAACATAAAAGAAACAAAGAGAAAAGAAAGAGTGGAGAAGAAGCTCTAATGTATAATGCTACCCTGCTCTTCTGCATTAGACCATGTGGAGTCTAACTCAAATAAATGTTTGGTTTGTAGTATCACCAATAATTTATCGGGTTGGTGTATGGTCAAAGTATAATCGATAGTTTTAGGCATGTTGGCAATTAACTTCTTTGATTTGGTAGTGTTACCAACTGTTTATGGGGTTGAGTGAAGTTTTAAAGTGTAGCTAATAACTTTAAGCTTATTAGCGATTAACTTTTTTTAATTTAGTAGCATCACCAATGACTTATGGGGTTAGGTGTAGCTTTGAAGTGTGGTCAACAATTTTGAGCATATTGGCAATTAACTTCTTTGATTTAGTAGTGCTACCAACTGCTTATGGGGTTAGGTATAGCTTTGAAGTGTGGCAAATAGCTTTGAGCATTCTGGTGATTAACTTCTTTGATTTAATAATGTCACCAACTGCTTAGGGGTTAGTATTGCTTTGAAGTATGACCAATAGCTTTGAGCATGTCAATAATTAACTTCTTTGATTTTGAAGTATTTTCATGACTAATAAGACATAGGTAATAACTTCATTAGATTTTGAAGTGTTTCTGTAGCCAATAAGGCATAAAAGATAACTTTTTTGATTTTAAAATTTTTCTATAGCCAATAAGACATAAGCATTAACTTCTATGAGTTTGAAGTATTTTCATAGCCAATGAGTCATAAGCGATAACTTTTTTGATTTTGAAGTATTTTCATATCCAATAAGGCATAAGCAATAATATCATTGATTTGAAGTGTTTCTATAGGTAATGAGGTGTAAACAATAACTTCATTAATTTAAAGTATTTCTATAGCCAATGAGGCATAGGTGGCAATTTTTTTGATTTGAAGTGTTTCCATAGGTAATGAGGTGTAGGTAATGACTTCTTTGATTTTGAAGTATTTTCATAGCCAATGGGGTATTAGCAATAATTTCATGAGTTTGAAAGTAGCATTACCCACTGCTTGTTGAGTTAGGATGCTACTAAGGGCTTTTGTACTATACCTAGCAGGACTCAATTTGATCCAATTTAGTTCTATTTGAATTAGCTCTAGTTTGGATTAGGATAGTAGTATCACCCATTATTTATAGCCTTGGAGTGTTATCGAAGGTTTAGCACATCCAATGAGACTTGATTTGACCTTGTTCGGTTTCATTGGGGCTAATCTAGTTCGAGCTTAAGTTTTGTTTGGATTCGGTTTAATATTTAGAACTCAACTTTGATTTGAGTCTAGATTAATTCAATTCAACATTCAAAACTTAATTTAGATCAAGTTTAATTTGATTTAGTTTAATATTCAGGACTCAACTTCGATTTGAGTCTAATTTGATTTAATTTAATTTTTAAAACTTTATTTGTATCAAGTTTGACTTGATTCAGTTCAATATTCAGAACTCAACTTTGATGTGAGCTTGATTTGATTCAATTCAATGTTGAGAACTCAATTTTGATTGAAGTCTAGTTTTATTCGATTCAAGTTGAGATTAACTTTGTGTTGGATCCAAATGCTTGGCAGTTTCTCATTGGATCTTTAATAGACCTAGATTTGATCCTTGATTGGTTCCTGATTGATCCTTCTTGGATCCTACCCAAAATAGACTTTTATTAGATTCTCAGTGGATGTTAGATCTAACCCTTAATGAGTTCTTATTGGATCCTGTTTTAACCCGTTGATGGATTTGGCTTTAATCCATGTTGGACCACCATTGGGCTTAGGTTTGCATCTTAATGGACTTTGATTTAAGTCAATTTAGATTCAACTTGGTTTCAGTTTAGGCTCAAGTTGGTTTTGGTTTGAATTTTAGTTCGATGTGACTTGGTTAGCTTTTAGTTTGAACTTGATTTAACCCAATTAGGGTTTAATTTGAACTTAATTTGACCTAAATAGGATTTGATTTAAACTTAACTTGATTCTAAATTGACTCGATTTAAACCCAATTAGAGTTGGGTATGAGCTGATTTAATTTGAATTAACTTAATTTGAATTTTTGGGTCCAGTTCAATTTTCTAGCCCATTTAGTTAATCAATTTAGATCTATTTGATGACATATTTGAGCCAATTTAGTGTCGTTGGTTTATTCTAGTTGAGTTCAATATGATTGAATCACCTTTATTTAACCAATTTGTGTTAATTAATTTGGTTCAATAGCTCTCAGGCTATTATAATAACTTTGGATAAGCTTGTCGGTTGTCCTTAGTTTGAATAGATATTTGGCGAGTTTGTAAGTTGACCTTAGTTTGAATAGATATTTAATAAGCTTACAAGCTGACTTTAGTTTGAATAGACATTCAGTGAATTTACAAGCTGATCTTAGTCCAAATAGACATTCATAAAGCTCATAAACTGACCTTAGTATAAATAGACAATTGATGAGCTTGTGAGTTGGCCTTAGTTCGAGTAGATGTTCAGTGACTGCACAAGTTGGCCTTAGTATGAATATATATTCAGTGAGCTTGCAAACTGGCCTTAGTCTAAATAAATGATTGGTGAGCCCACAGATTGGCATTACCTTAAATAGATGTTTGGCAAGCTCACAAGCTGGCCTTAGTCCAAATAGATATTTGGCAAGCTTGCACAAATAAATGACTGGCGAGCCCATGGGCTGACTTTTGTTTGAATAAATATTTAGCAAGCTTGTAAACTAGCCTTAGTTTGAATAGATGTTCAGCGAGCTCACGGGTTGGCTTTAGTTAGAATAGATATTTGGTGAGCTCGCAAGTTGACTTTAGTCATAATAAATGTTTGGTGTGCTCACAAGTTAGGAATAGTCCGAATAGACAATCAGCAAGCCTGCGGACTGACCTTAGTCCGAACATATATTTGGTGATTCCACAGGTTGGTCTTAGTCCAAATAGACATTCAGTGAGCCTACAAACTAGTCTTAATCCAAATAGATATTTGATGAGCTCACAAGTAGGCCTTAGTCCAACTAGATGTTCGACAAGCCTACAAGTTGGTCTTACTCCAAGTAGACATTCAATAAGCCCATAGGCTAGTTTTTATTTGAATAGACATTCGATGAGCCTACAAGATAGTCTTAGTCTAAATAGATGTCTGGCGAGCTTGTAGGTTGGCGTTAGTCAACATGGATGTTTGGAGAACCGGCGGGCTGCTCTTAGTCCGAATAAATACTTGATGAGCTCACAAGCTAGCTTTAGTTTAAATAGACCTTCGGCGAGCTTATAAGCTAGTCTTAGTCTGAATAGACATTCGCTGAGTTTGCAAGCTAGCCTTAGTTTGAATAGATGTTTAGCAAGCTTGCAAGCTGATCTTAATCCAAAATTGGTTTTGAGTGAGCTTGTGAGCTAGCCCTATATTGGTGGTGAAGGTTCATCAATGCACAGAAGACTGTGGTTACTACAATGTTGGTAGAATTCCATTGATGCATAAAGCTGCGGGTAGCCATGATGGTAATTGAGCTTGTGGTTGCGGTGTTGATGAAGTTTCATCAATGTGACAAAGGTCCGTGGGTGGCTGTAGTGGTGATGGCATGGAGATCAAGACAAGAGAGCTTCTTCCTCTTTTTTCTTGCTAATAACTTCTCTCTCTTATTTTTTCTTTTTTTTTTTTATTTCCCTTCCTTCTTCTCTTGTGCCCTCCTTTTCCTTCTGAAAATCATAATGGAGCTCCATTATGGCTGATCAACCTTTGGCCTCTTCTTCATTAGATTCAGGGCCGGATTCGGTTGAGCTTGGCCAGATGCCTTCTATAGTGGCTGTTGGTAATGGTGAAGGCCATGAAGGTCAAAGAGATGATGTGGGGGGTAGGCTTTAGTGTTGGTTAGCTGGTTGGAGCATGACTTCTTCTATAGAGAGGATGGGTCCATGGTGAGGGCGGCAAACACAAGATGACATGAGGTGGGGAAGTGGTTGGGGAGGGTTGAGGCAGGAAAATGGCCAGAGGAGGGAGTGTGGATGGGAGAAAGCAAAGTGATCATGGCTAGGGTTTGGGCTGGCTGAGCAGGACCCACACGAGCATGGGCTGGCGAAGGAAAAGCCGGTGGTGGCTGAGCATTGGAAGCCATTAGGGGTACTGGTTGCACCCTCTTGCCCTGCATAGTCTATCGCGAGAGAATCTGATTGAGATTGTTTGAGCAACTCACGTAATCGTTGACCTCTTGCCAATTGATTCTGAGTAGCTTTGTTGATATTAGAAGCAAATTGTGCAAAGGCTTCTAATTCTGCGAATTGAGCTAGTTCCAATTTTGATTTGTCGGCTACTTATTTCATAGCTTTAATTTGAGCTGTAGATCCCACTCTGGAAATAGAAATACCCACATTAATAGCAGGTCAGATTCTAGCATTGAATGGATTGGCAGATAAAAATATTTGTCCATCTGTAATGGAAATTACATTAGTGGGGATATAAGCTGGATTAATATTAATTACAACCAAATACATTTTTTTACAATCAAATCTTTTCTTTAGAAATTGCATTTTTAGTTAGTAACTTCTATTGATTTTTTTTGTTCTTTTCTTCTTCTTCAGTTCAAATCGAAAATAGAGGAATTTAAGTCGATCCAAAATCCTCCGATAATGCAATTTCGGGAGGAGTTGGTGGTTGGGCACTAGATCCCTTCGGACCTGGAGAACGTGTGACACTGGGTCGGGGTTTGGTGAACCAACGGGTCGCTCCTCTAGTTGAAGTATCAGGCCCATGCTGTCTTTCATTGCTTAAATATGAAAGGCTCGGGTGGTTAACACCAAACCCACTAGACATATGCGTAGGATCAAAAAAGAGGGGTCCGTATGCTTTCTCGCTATATACGAACTAATGAGATGATGTCCGAATTCAGCACTATTTTTGAATGTTACAAGAGGGCTCGATGAATGGGCTTACTCACTTCTCTTCTTTATGTGCTTTGGTGATTCAATCGCTTGACCGAATCAATCTACCTGGGGGAAAGTCAAAGTCATCATAGAGAATGTGCGTTCGATGTTATAGTTATCTTCGCTCATGCGACTTAATCAGCAGGCTAAGATGTTGGCTTTATCTATACGTATATAAGTAACGTCTATTCATTTTCAACGGTATAGATCTAGAACTCAGGTAAACCTACGCCTTCTAAGAAAGCCTATTGGGGACTAAGGTAACCCAAAACACCTTTTAAGATCGATGAAGAAAATGATATTTTTGTTCTAGTTTCTGCCGTTTCTTCCCCCTATGGATCAAACTTTTTTTTGCCATAATGTTTAGTTCCTATTATTCTAAATGATAGAGTTTGGGTCTGCAATGTAAAAATAAATAGTTGAAGGTCAATCTCCCTCTCTATCCATTGAAAGAAATGAGATTGTTACTGATACAGTACATAAAAAAAAGAAATAAATAAATTAACAAAATTTTTCTAATGTAGAGGCAATCAAAAAAGCTGCATAAGTCAATATATAACCTACAGAAAAGTGGACTAATCCAACCAACATTACTTGGACATGGTGCTTTTCGTACCGCCTCCCCAGTTTTGACACTCGGGAACAACAAGAGCAAGAGTCGGTCTACTCTAGTCCGCATTTACAGCTAGTGCGCCCTCCTACCTATTCTATCTCCAGTTCTTCCTCCAAGGGCCTATTCAACACCGCTGTTTCAACACCGCCAACAGCTGTTGATTCAATAACCTCAATAGGGGAATTGACAATAGCCATGGATCCTTCTCTCAGTGAGTGAACTAGGTTTTTTATTCCTCGAGCTTCTGGACTTTCTTCCTTTCACCTTGCCAATCTGAATCTAATGACTTCTAGGCTAGTAGGTTGTGAACTAGGTTATCCTAACCCTGCCAGTTCTGTTTCCCTTGGTTTCCCCCTTCCAAACTACGCGAACTCAGACCTTTTCTTCGATATTGGATACCGCTGCGAACTTCTTACTCATACCCAACCGAAAAGACTTTACCGTACTCTCCCGATACCTATGGGGGTGAAGAACGTTCGCCGGTAGTTGGCAACAGACTTTTCAGTGAGTCTCCATACTGGGTTCAAACTTTAAGACAAGGTTGACTCCACGTACTACAACCAACCCATCTCTGGAATAAAGAGTTGTAGCTGGGGAAATGCTTTTGGTTGGAAGATCAATTACGCTCGGGATCTCTTCTCGCTCTAACGAGATTCGAGGTTAGGTCACTCCATTGGAGTGGGGAACGTTCTTTACCCCCTCGGTATCATACGGTTCAATAGGCGTTGGGTGCATATGATTGCTGGGCTGGAGCTAGATTGAAAGCATAAAGGCAAAAGCTTAAGCAAGGTTTGGCCTTAAATGACCTTTTCTTGCTGGGATTGATAGCACTATTAGTCCGTTTGATTGCTGGTCTTTGACACCTTTAGAAGTTGTGCTAATGCTATGGAGTTTTCTTGCCTGTCCACTCCGTGGCATGGTATCTTTTATCGAATAGTAGTAGAGAAGAAAGAAGAGAACCAAACCCGAGCGTAGAACCGAAACGACCTTTTGCTATATGCTTAACACATGGGGGTTTGAACTGGACTTTTCACGTTCTAACTGCTTGGCTTAGGAAGGGACAAAGAGGTGAGGCACTCCTTTTCTTTATCATTAGAAAGTAAGTAGCTAGTGCCACGTATCAGTATTCGACTAATGCTCCCCTTCGTTCAATTGGTCAATAGCCTAAGCAAGGTGAGGAAAGTCAAAATGAAAGACCACCGACAGTGAGGCCTCCACCCCAGACCAGGAAATCTAGTCTCAGGTGCACTTCCTTTCTATCTTGAAATTGGAACTCCTACTACTGTCATGGAATAAAAAAAGGTCTCTCTACTCTTCCTTCTCCCTCTCAGTCAGACGAATCGTGCTTCGATCAGTCAGACGAATTGTGCTTCGATCAGTTCTAGGCAATGGCTCCTAAATCCATATCCATTTTCGCCCCTTTTTCTGGATTACATATGCTGCTTACTCCCTTCCCTGTCTTCTGACCTTAAAGCTTCATAGCTCTCTCATTCGCCTTACAGCCTACCACTTGCTACCATTATAGCTCTGATAGTGAGGAAGATCATCAATTTGTATCCAGAAGGATGCTCGATCAAGAGCAAGGCGGCTTTCGCCCACGATATTTTGAAGCACACTAAATTGCTATAAAAACTCCAAGGTCCAGTGGCTAAGATGCCCCTCTGATCATCTTCATCATTGAATTGAAAGAGAAAGACATTATCACTGACATCCCTAACCTGAATTTGGGAACCTACTTTCAATACAGCTCCCATGCTGTCTTTCATTGCTTAAATATGAAGGATCAGATGAAATCCTATTTAACAATGGTAGAAAAAGCCTCAGACTAACTATCAGATCGGATGTCATGTTGGATAGCCCCTCAATTAAGATGATGTCCCCAAAGCCAGCAATCAATTAAGTAGTCTATTCCCGAGAAAAGTTTTTAGGGATGGAAGGTGAACTAGTTCCAATAGCCAGTGACAGAAGCTTATCGGTGCAGACCAGGATGCCATGGTGGAGCTTTGTTCGGTGGTGTTAGGCAGGCCATCACAGTGGTTGCATGGCCTCATGCAGTGGTATTGGGTCACCAGCTAGGAGGAGGTATGTATGTGTTTGGGTCAAGCAAGGAGACCGTGCGAGGGGAAACTTAGTGGTGGTGAAGGAGTGGATTTAATTTGTCGCAATAAGTGATCTTGAGTTATCATAAAGAGTGGACTTAAGTTGCCAATGGCAGTCTTAAGTTGTCACAAGGAGTGAATTCGAGTTGCTACAATGAGTGGACTTGATTTGTTCATGTGATGATGAACTCATCTTGCCATATGAGGGTGGACTTGAGTTGCCACAATGGGTGAACCTGACATGCTACAATGAGTGGACTTAATTTTCCATAAGAAGTGGACTTGATTTACCATAATGAGTGGTCTTGAGTTGCCAAAAGAAGTGGACTTGAATCATCACATAAGCTGACTTGAGTTGCCACAATAAGTGGGTTTGATTCGCCATAAGAAGTGGTCTTGATTAAATTGCCTCCAGGAGTGGGTTTTTATGGAGGCATGGATTTGACCATCACACAAATTAGATGGGATTTTGTATCTATATTTTGCCTTGAGAAATATGGAGTGTATGTTTGACTCGACATTCCTTTATGAGAAAGTTGGACATTTCATCATAGATAAAACATAGACATTTTTGGTTGTTGTTGTTACCCCCAGAGTCTTAAGCATAGTATCTTTTGAGGAATTGGGCATTGATTGATAGCAAAGGTCTTTCTCCTTTGTCATTAATTAGTTGGTAGGATCTCCCTTCAAATATCTTTTTTACAATATAAGGGTTTTTCCAATTGGGCTCAATTTACTTTCTTGTTTTGATTTGAAATTATGGGTCTTCTCAGGATTAAGACCATTTCTCCTTTTTGAAAGGATTTGAGCTGGGCCATCTTATTGTAGGCCCTAGACATTTGTGCATGATACATCTCTAGGTTTTGTCGAGCTACAAGCCTTGTTTCGTCGAAAGAGTCTAACTCATCAAGGTAAAGATGAACATTATCTTTTTTTGTGATTTCCTCTTGTAAAGCAATCCTTAGAGAGAGAATTTATACTTCTAGTGGTAAGATTGTCTTAGTTTCAAACACCAACACATACAGTGTTGATTGAATGGGGGTTCGGTATGTCGTGCGATAGGCCTATACCACTTCTTAAAGTTTTTGGTGTCAATCTCTCTTGTTTCTGGCAATAACTTTTTTTAATATTTTGGAGAGAGTTTTGTTGAATGTCTTAGTGAGGCTATTCATTCTTGCATTGTAAATGGTTGAATAATTCTAATCTATCTTATGATAAGGTGCAAATCGTCCCACCTTGAAGCTCTTTAAGGATGATCCATTGTCAGAAATGATCCTTTGAGGGATGCCGAATTGGTATAAAATATTTTCTTGAAAGAAGTAGATAAAAGTATCTACTTTTACCTCTTTCAATGGAATTACCTTGACTCACCGAGAGAAATGGTTGGTCACTAAAAATATGAAGCAGTGACCTCAAGAAGGGGATGGTTCAATTTAGTGAATGATATTTATTTCCCTTACCTTGAATGGCCATCTGGACACTATTGAATGTAGAGGATTTGGATGTTGATGGATGAAGTCGCCATGAACTTGTAGGTGTCACCTTCTCACATACTCGATGTCATCGTGGGCCAATAGTAGTCCATACACTTAATTTTCATCATCATTCTTAGGCCCTATTGATGAGCCCTGCAAACCCCGGAATGCACTTCATATATGACCTCTTTGGCTTCTTTGTCTGAGAGACAATCTAGAAATAATTGATTGAAGGATTTTCTATAAAGAGTGTCATTGATAAGTAGAAAGTACGTAGCTCTATTTTTGAGTTGTGTCTATGCGAATTTATCTTCTAGGAGCTCTCCACCTTTGAGATAATTGGTGAATGATATTCTACAATTTGTGGCCTCTTCTATCATTTTAGATTTAGTCTTCTCATGTTTGATGCTAAAGACTGAGCTTATTACTTGTCTACTATGGATTGTAATTAAAATTTTTTTTTATCAGGATCAACCAGTTGGCTAATTTATCTAAGGAATCCACTTCTGCATTGATATATCAGGTAACCTTGGTTATTTGGACATGTGGCATGTATCCCATGAGTTTTTGAGCCTTTTCATGGTATTTCAAGAGCTCAGATTTGTGGACTTTATATTCACCTTGGATTTGATTGATGACCAATTGTGAGTTACCAAAAATATGTACGCATAATATTTCTATGTTGAGGATCATTTCTTGTCCTGTAATTAAGGCTTCATATTCAACTTCATTATCTATGCATGGCTTTGAGACAGAATAGGAATATCATAAGATGCCCCCATTTGGAGTGATATAAACAAGTTTAGTACCTACTTTGATTTCTGGAAGCTTTGGCTTGATCCCTGGTTTAATGGATGATGCCCCATCAAAATATAGCTTCCAGGAGGGTTCATCTTCTTTGACTAGAAGGATCTCTTCCTTAGGGAGATCACAACTCAATGGAGAATCGTCCGATACTGGATGAGTTGCGAGAAAATCAATGAGGAGTTGCCCTTTAACCATCTTTTGGGGAATGAACTTGATATTGTATTCCATGATGATTAGAACCCACTTTTGCTAGCCTTCTAGTGAGTATAGGCGTAGTCATCAAGTACTTTATATGATCAATCTTTGATATTAAAATGACTTGATGAGAGAACAAATAATGTCTAAACTTCTTGACTGTGAATAAGAGTGCCAGATAATGCTTTTCAATAAGAGAGTAGTTACATTTTGTCCCCACTAGCATTCTACTTAGTAGAGTGTATTTTTTTTGCCCTCTTCATTATTCTGGGTAAGGAGTGCCCTTAGGGACCTTTCCATTGTGACCATGTAGAGGGTAAAGGGTTTATTAGGTAGGGGTGTTGCTAGGATTGGTGGCTTTATGAGATACTGCTCAACCTCTTTGAAAGCCCATTGGCATTCTTGATCCCAAATGAATGGAGTGTCCTTCATCAATTTGGAAAAAGACTTATATTTTCCAGAGAGGTTTGAAATGAATCTCCTTATGCATGAGAGTTGGACTTGGAATGACCTCAATTACTTTAGGTTACTGGGTGGATCAATTTCAATCCCTCGGTGTCTAACAATGAACCCAAGGAACTTCCCTAATGATACTTCGATGGCACATTTCATAGGATTCATCTTCAAATTGTATTTTCTATGGCACTTGAATACCACTCTTAGGTCTTGAATATGCTTATTTTTGGACTTAGTTTTGACTACCAAATCATCAACATAACATTCCATCAGCTAGTGTATGAGGTCATTAAAGATTTGGATCATGGGCCTTTGATAAGTGGCACACACATTCTTGAGGCTGAAGGGCATCACCTTGTAGCAATAGATGCTAATTGGTATTCTGAAGGTTGTATACTTCTCATCATTAGGATGTATTTTGATTTAGTTTACCTTGAAAAATCATCATAAAGCAGAATATTTCAAAATCAGCCATATTATCAATCATGATTTCTATTATTGACAATGAAAAGTCATCTTTTGGCCATGCTTTATTCAGGTCCCTATAGTCTATATAGATATAGATGTGGCCATTTTTTTTTTGACTAGCACAATACTTGCCACCCAATTTGGGTACCTTTCTTCTTTGATGAAGCCCACTTTGATTAGTTTCTTTGTTTCTTCTATGACTTTTGTTTCTAGATTGAGTTTTATCTTCATAAGTGCTTGTTTGATAGGTGAACTTGTGCATTGTAACTTCAAGATCTAGTCCAGACATTTATTTATAGCTCCTTGCAAAGTAGTCTATGTACTCTTGGAACACTGCTTTGAGTTGGGTTCGACTTTTCTCTGAGAGTTGAATGTTAATAAAGGTTGACTTGGGTCATCTCTTGAACTTAGGTTGATCTCCATCTGTTTATTGACTGTGGCTTGCCCCCCATTTTTCGAGCTCTGGTGGAGCTTCTTTTGGTCTAAGAATTATACCAAGTGGTTCCTTATATTGAGTGACATTTGGTGAAGGTTTGTTTGAGAGTGTTTCAGCGGCATCATGCCCCCTTTCCTTTGCTCTTGATGGAATCGTGCTAGGGTCGTCACCTTCTTGTGATGCTTGGAGAGTCATGGCAATCTTAGCATATGTGCCAAAGGGCATTGATGTTTTTTGGTCATCGTAAAAATTAGACAGAAGTCCAATAGTGACCATGAGGCATGTGTGGATGTTTGAAGTGATATTTCCTGATCTTTTGGTATTCTTGTTTTCTCTTCTAGGAAATGTAAGCACACCCTTGGGTTGGATCCCATATATTCTTGAAGAAATGACTCTCTATTTGTTTATGGATGTCCACAATTGGATTTCTTGATTATTTGATGAAGTTGATTTGAAAAATATTTAGGCATGACCATTGGCTAATGTTTGCCATCATCTGCTGGATCCTTAGTCCCTAAGATTTCATATATGCTTGGGACATAAGGGCTTGCCTTATAAAATAGTAGTTTCTTTTCTCCTTTGCACCAAAGTCATTAATTCTTCTATGATATTGATGCTCAACTTATCTAATAGCTTAAATAAGCCTTTTGTAATCTAGTAATAAGGAGAATATTTTCTATTTGACTTCTATTGTCAACTTCATTAGAAGTGTAATCATCTATGTAGCCTCACAAGGCTTCTTCATCTGAAAAGTCTAGGTTAGTGTCGCTTCCTCAATGAGGAGGAGTGAAGGTCGGGCTAGCAATCTTTTTCTTTTTTTGGTTGATAGAAGCAAACCCCCTATTAGTGTGGGATCTTTGATAGTATTTTACATCACCATAATGCACCTCATGAACATCAAAATGATGTATATCTCTGTAAATTTAGTATTCTTCACCATCCTCAAAGTAATTGAGGTATTGATGTAAGATTGACAGTACTACCTTATTTTTACGTAGCCATGGCCTCCCTAGTAGTGCTTTTATGATGCATTGGTATTAATCACATAGAACTTGGTGTTTATCATCAACTCACCTAAGGGATGGTTATGGCTTCCAGAGCTCTTTAGTTATTCTGATTAATCCCTTGGATGATTATAATCTCGAGTGACAGGTGACACAAATTTAGAGTTAGAGCTCTTAGAGTTAGGAGAGTCATCAAATTGACTGATGAGCCTGAGTCAAACAGGATGCGATTGATCTTGATCTCATCACTATTCCCCGTGACATATAATGGTCTATTGTGGTCTGTTGTTCCAAGTAGTAGGTCATTATTTGTGAAAGTGATGGTAGGAGTTTGACGTACATACAAAGACTCTTTTATCTTCTCTTCAGCAAAGTATACTTGGTAGTTGGTTGGATTCTATAAGATATACACCAGTCTATCCCTAAGTTCTTGTGATATCCTTAGGGCATCAAACACACTTAGCATAGCAGGGATCTTCTTGAGGTGGGCTGCTATGTTATTTTCTACCTTATTGAGTACAAGTTTAGTTTGTGAAGGCTTGATGTCCTCATTTATCTGAGTTTCCTTTTCTTTGTCCTTGGAGGTGTTCTTGTCCCTAGCCATTGGGGCTTGTCTCAGAAATAGCACCTTCCCATCATGAAGTTGTATTTGGTTTGTTCTCCCTAGTTGAAATTTGGCATCATAAGACTAATAAGATTCATTTTCGGACTTACTACTAAGGCTAATTATGTGGCAAGGGGTAGTGAACCCATGACCCCAATTGATAGTTCTCTGAATATCCTTGGAGGATGTGATTGGTTGATGATCATTCCACTCAACATCAGAATTAGGAACATGAGGCTTTCTTGTAAAGAGATCTTCGGAGAATCTTTGAATGAACCCTTTTATTTCATCTACTAGCATGACCTTTAGGATCTTGTATTTAGGACATTTCTTCCTTGGATGTTCATATTGGCTTGATGTGGGAGCAAAATAAGATTTAGTGTTAGCCTATTCGATCCTCTCTCAGAATGCCTACTTCTTCTTTTGGCACTTGCTGGCATCGGGCCTCCAAAAGTGATTATATGGTTATTCTGACTTAGTTATCGAGTCAAATTCATTGTTCGTGCCTTGTATGTATAATTCTTCTAAAGTCAGTAGAGTACATCCTTTCATAAGTTCTAGAACTAGGACCTCATCAAACCTAGTAGATTGAGCATTTGTTACCAAATTGCTCGATGGAGGCTGGGATAGCCGCTCCTTAGATATGTGGTTCACTGTACAACAAGAGCCCATAAACTCAGATAATTATTTTTTAAAGTGTATAGCTTTCTTGACCCCTCTTTGGAGTAAGTGTCACGAGTGATCAGTTTGGTCTTGAAGTTGGCAAGCAATTCCCCTCCACAATTGAGGGTCTTTTGTGTGACTTTACCTTCTCTGCTAGCAGTCTCTCCATCTTCTTAATTTTCCTATAGAGCATGGTAGTCATATTTGACACGCTTTCCATGTGAGCAGCCATGGCCTACATGTGCTCATTCAGCATTTGCATTTGCCCCTTGATAAATTTCATATTAGCTATAGCTAGCTCTTTCATAGTATCTAGTTGCAATTTGAGCATGCTATAATCATATTCACAGGTGAACCACTCTCTAATATAATCATCTCAAGAGAAGCCCTTGGGGAGACTCGTAGGATCTTTTATTTCATCAGTAGCATCACCAATGAATATATTCACTTCTTTTCACCCTGCGTCTTGAATTTTGTTATCATTGAAATGATGGGATGACTCTGATGGCTATCTTGATTGTAAATGTCCAACATTCAAAGTGGTAGCACATGTTGCTACTGGAAGTTCAACCTTCGGGTTCCCAATGTCGGAGCCTTTAAGCAAAATTCTGAGTTCATTAGGGAGGAACTCTTCGAGAATTGCTTAGCTTCTTTCTCCTTAGACATATTCCCCTAGAGTGTCAATGTAATCTTGGATGACCAATTTCTTGATGTTGTATTCATCTAGTTGAACCAGCTTCTTCTTCTTGCTTCTGTTCTTTTACTTCTTAATGCTTTGAGTAGGTGGGATAGTTTACTTGAACGGGGCTTTCTTATCACCTCCTCAAGATTTCTAGCAATTTTTTTATCAGCTTCTTCAACCTTTTTGAGAAATAGATGATCCATAGGTGTTCTTCTTTGGGGGCACATTATGCTTCATCCTAGAAGAGAAATTCAGCAAGTGGTTCATGCTCCTCAATCATGGTAATATAATTGATGTGTTTGGTGGGTGTTTCCAATAGGGCTACCTTTGAGAGAGTCAGCTTACCCTCTTGGTACTTTTTGATCCAATCTTTGAATACAAAATAGTCTTTGATGGTATGACCCAAGATTCTGTAGTAAGGATAGTAGTTGGGTGATCCTTTTTGTTGGCTTCATTTGGCCTTTTCCATTCTAATATTTGAAGGCCTAATTTTAGGGTATCCTACAAGATTTTACTTTCTTTCTTTTGAAAGAATATTTCTTTTTGAGACTCTGTTGGATATTATTTGATCATTCCACTTTCTCCTCTCCTCCAAGAGTTGGTAGTTTTTGAGAATTATTCTTGTTCTTGGTGGGGTTTGAAAGTTTCTTCTACTTGGTTGCTCTGAATGCCACCCATACATTTTTTGAATATTCTCTGCACTTCACCTTGTATTTTTCTATTTTGAAATTTTGTAAACTAGGTGAAGCTGGTGGGCCAATCATTTTTAGTTTCTTTACTTGCATAATGAGGTTTTGGAAGGTGTGGATAGAAGAAGTACTCAGATAGGGTGTCATCCACTCTCTCCTTATATTGCCAAGAACTAGATTTATTGCCTTAAATTAGTTCATGGGTTGTTTATACTTAATGCTAAGATTTTTCCACCATGTGATATAGTCCAGGATTGATTAATTGTCACACTTTTGTGTTGAGATGAGGTCTGCAATGGTCACTTTGTCCTCAATCCCTCCAAACTTGACTTAGAAAGCCTCTTTCATTTGTGCCCAAATTTTTATAGATTTTGATCGCAAACTGACACCACTCAAATGCTACTCCTATCAAGCTTGTTGAAAATTAGCAAAATAACAATGAGAGACTATTATTTGAATCTCTGCATAGAGTCACAAAGTGAGCTATATGCTGTTCAAGGTTACCCATACCATGAAACTATTTAAAGTTAGGCACCGCACCATATAGCCTCTTGGATATGACACTTGGTTGTGATGACTCGGGTATGATTTGTCAGCATTGTTTATCCTACCCGTCTCACTTTCTTGTCTCAATTGTGTAGCCACCATTTGTTGTATCTATTATTATATGTATGCTAGCAATTCCATGTTATTTAGGATCCTAGAAATTGGGGAGTGGGTATCTCTTACTGATGGAGGAGGTACTTATGAAGGGCCTATATTTTCATGAATCTCATCTACAAGAGATGCATGTTTCACTGCCTTTGTAGCTTGAGATGATTGTTGAGATCGTTCCAACTTGTCAAGCTTTTGACTTATTTGTAGCATTATCTCCATCAACTCCATGACCTTCTTTTGTGCTTCATGTTTCTCTTTTCCTTGCTGCCTTAGTTGTTCTTGCAGTGCTTCTGCAGTCACTTCTTGATTAGAGCTTTCAGTTATGATCAAGACTTTTGTCAGAATATGGTTGTCCATGTCTTGAGGATTAGGTTTGGGTTTAGTGTGTCTTTGGTCAAGGCTAACCTCTCCTATTAGTCAGGTTGTCTCATTCAGAAGCATGCTCATGGATCAAGTCGCCACACCTTCTCTTTTATGTGGTAGCAAAGATTGGTTCACATGGGCCCTTTCCTCCTAGATTTCTTCATCATTAAGTCTTATTCATGTAGCCTTTTTTCAACATTTGGTGGGTTGGGGTGTAGGATCATGATCCCTCCTATAGTCATGATGAGAAATGACTCTAACAGGGCAAGTGGTCTCCTTTGGTGAGTCCTCGTTTGCAGGGTTGTAGCCTTATGATAGCTCTTATTATTTTGTTTGGTGATTTACCCCTTTGCCATAGTCTTAAGTAAGATTGTGCCCCCATGATTTGCTCCTACCCTTCTCTAAATTTCTTAATGGAGTGAAATAGTTGGAGGTAGGATGGTAATGACCAACTTTATTTGAGGGGTAGGCTTCCCAAGTCAGCTGAAAATCCTAGCAACTTTTTCTTTTTTTGTGATAGTCAGGATGAGCTCTTCTACATCCATACATGTGTCCAAATTTTCTTTTGGTTGTCCTCTATTAGGAGTTGGGTGAAGGCAATCAAAGACTAATTTTCATTTTGATCCTAGCCTATAGAAAATTGATGTCTTTGCTAGTTGAGGCATGACTTTTGGTTCTTCATCTGAATGGCCCTTCTCATTAGGAATGATGATATTGGGCTTATTTTCCCTTGATGGAAGGGAAGAAGAAGGCATGTCTTGCATGACAACAATAGTGATTGGAATGGTTGCATGTACCCTCTTCAGTTGGATGACCTTAGAGATGGTTTCAAACTTGATTTAAACTTTAGCTGTTTCGGTGGTGACCATTGATTGAGGTAGATGCATAGCCAATTTTGCCCCAAGGAAGATGGTGTATCTTGGGGGTGGGATTTTCTTTGTTGATGCCATGTGATATTTTCTTTCTACAAAGGAGAACACAATTGATCAGTGTTCAATTGTAATTCTACCTTGTTAATGTCTCTATCCTATTAGCTAGGTTTCTATACTTGGAGGAGAAGTCAAGTCCCACCAGGCATATTAGAATTTGTGGGATCGATTTCAGCAGTCCGGGAGTGGTGGAGACCTTGGGAAGTGATTTTGATACACAAATCAAGGTGTGTGCTATCAGATATTATGAAAATATTAACTTTTAATAGGTGTAAGCCCATGTTATTAATTACCCCAATGATTATCATGAACCTTCCAAAGTAAGAAACCTAGCTAATAAAATAGAGACACAAAAAGATAAGAAACAAGCATTCAATTGACTTTAAGAAATGGTACATGGCTTAAGAAAAGGTATACCCTTACTTCATAACAAAATTTGACATGGAATTATAGAAAACATGAAAGAAATAAAAAAAAAGAGAGAGTGGAGAAGAAGCTCTTATGTGTGTTACTACCTTGCTCTCATATGCTAGACTGTGTGGAGTCTGACTCAAATGAATGCTTTGTTTGTAGCATCACCAATGGCTTATGGGGTTGTGTGTAGCTTCGAAGTGCAGCTGATAGCTTTTGGCATGTTGGCAGTTAACTTCTTTGATTTGATAGCATCACCAACTATTTATGAAGCTAGGTGTAACTTTGAAGTATGGATGACAACTTTGAGCATGTTGGTGATTAACTTCTTTTGATTTGGTAGTGCCACCAATAGCTTATGGGGCTGGGTGAAGCTTTGAAGTGTGACTGACAGCTTTGAGTATGTTGGTGATTAGCTTCTTTGATTTGGTAGTACCACCAATGGCTTATGAGGTTGGATATAGTTTTGAAATATGGTCAATAGCTTTGAGCATGTTGGTAATTAACTTTTTTAATTTGGTAGCGTCACCAACTGCTTATGGGGTTGGGTATAGTTTTGATGTGTGGCCAGCATCTTTGAGTATGTTGACAATTAACTTTTTTAATTTTGAAGTATTTCTATGGCCAATAGGACATAAGTGATGGCTTCATTTTAGTTTGAAGTGTTTCTATAGCCAATAAGGTGTAAGCGATAACTTCTTTAATTTTAAAGTATTTCCATAGCCAATGAGGTATAAGCAATAACTCTTTTAATTTTGAAGTATTTCCATAATCAATAAACTATAAGTAATAACTTTATTAATTTGAAGTATTTCTATATCCAATGAGACGTAAATAATAACTTCATTGATTTGAAGTGTTTCTATAGCTAATAAGGCATAGATGATAACTTCTTTGATTTTGAAGTATTTCTATAGCTAATAAGACGTAAGTGATAACTTCATGAGTTTGAAAGTAGCATTAAACATTGCTTGTTGAGTTGGGCATAGCCTCAGGGTGCTGCCAAGTGCTTTTGTAGCACACCCAACGAGACTCAGTTTGATCTAGTTTAATTCTATTTGAATTAGCTCTGGTTTAGGTTTGGATGATAATATCACCTATTATTCATAACCTTGCAATGTTGCCGAAGGTTTAGCACACTTAGTAGGACTTAGTTTAACCCTGTTAAGTTCCATATGGACTAATCTAGTTCCAATTTGAGTTTGGTTTAGATTCGGTTCAATGTTCAAAACTCGATTTTGATTTGAGTCTGAATCAATTCAATTTAATGTTCAAAACTTGATTTGGATCAAGTATGACTTGATTTAGTTCATTATTCAGAACTTGATTTTAATTTGAGTCTGATTTGATTCAATTCAATGTTTAGAACTCAACTTTAACTCGAGTCTAGTTTTATTCGATTCAAGTTGATATTGACTTTGTGTTGGATCCAAACAATTGGTGGGTTCTTATTGGATTTTTAATGGATCTTAGAATCGACTCTTGATGGGTTCTTGATGAATCCTTCTTGGATTCAACCCTGAATAGACTTTTATTAGATCCTTAGTGGATTTTAGATCCAATCCTTGATAAGTTCTTATTGGATCCTATTGCAACTCGTTGATAGATTTGGGTTCAACCCATGTTGGACCCCCATTGGGTTTAGGTTTACATCTTGGTTCAAGTTCAAGTCAATTTTGGTTCAACTTAGCTTTAGTTCAGGCTTGACCCAATTCTAGTTTGAGTTTGATTTCAATTTGACCTAGTTAGCTTTCAATTTTAACTTGATTTAACCCAAATAGGGTTTGATTTGAGCTTAATTCGACCCAAATATGGTTTGAATTGAACTTAACTTGATTCTGAATTGACTTGATTTGAACCTGATTAGAGTTAGGTTTGAGTTATGGTGTTGATGGAATTCTATTGATGCATAAAGTTGCGAGTGGCTGCGATAGTGATCGAGCTTGTCAACACATATTTTTAAGTGGTTTTTACAACTCGACTTGAATCTCAAGTTAAAGTTGGACTTTCAACTTGATTTAGGGTAATTTAGACCAACTTAAAATAGAAAAGGGCTAAAAAATCGGGCCCAAAACTTGAATCGAGTTGCAATCAGACATCTAGCTCTTAATCAGTCATTTGATTCTATTCTATTGTGTAGACTATAACTCATAGGTGGTGTCCAATTCCAATAGGATGTTTAGTATATTCTAACTTCTCGAAACTCCTAGTCATAATCAGATATCTAATTTAGTCACAAATATGCAAAAACAAAAATAAAATTCTTCTTGAAATCCATTAAAATCAATCTGATTTTTTAATAAGAAAGGTATAATCTCTAAGAATATTAATATGAGATTCATATATTGGAGTTTATAGTAAGAGAATACTCATTAAATCTCTCAATGAATCCCACTAACTAAAATTAGAGATCCTCTTAGAGTCCTATAGAAAGGGGGTTAGAGTAAACGAATTTCATAACAATTCATGGATAATTCTTGGGCAAATTCTGCAAGAATTGAAGAACAAGTTTTGAGGACGATCTCATCATCTAGGAGGAAAGCAAGAAGGCATCAATGAGGGATCAAAAAGAAGTAAGATTCATCTTTTTCTTCATCTTTTCTTTCATTATCCCCTCTTCTTTTTGCCCCTAGGAGGTCTTTATTTTCTCGCGCTTGTTGCTACTGCTGCCCCATCTTCCTCAAGACTTGTAGCCACCCATGACCTCGTTCTCCACCAACCACAGAATATTCTTAGCAGCTTAAGTTTGGATGACTGAATCTGAAAGAATTGGGTGCCTGAACCCCATTATGGGTCTCTCTTTTGTTTGTCAACACCATAGCCACCTACGGTTTTGTGCCAGTGGATCTCTACCAACACCATAATCATTCGCAGCCCTCTGTATGATGGCAGATCTCTACCAACACTGCAATCACCTATGATTCCCTGTATGACAAGGGATCTCTACTAACACTATGGCCATACATGGCCATTCATATGTCAGTGGATCTCCACCAACACCGAGGCCATTCATGGCCATCTACAGCCATTTGTATGACAAGGGGTCTCTACCAATACTGTGGCCACCCACGATCCTTTGTATGGTGGCAAATCTCCACCAATGCCAAATTCACCCACGACCCTTTGTATGACAATGGATCTCCACAAATATTGTGACTAGAATTCTAGTAAATCTCCATCACCATTGTGATCACTTACAACATCATTCATCATCATGGTATTATGTCGAAAAAGAATCGATGATGAGAACCTATTGGATAACAACAAAGAGGAGAGTGAGAACAAGAACAAGAATAGAACAAAATAAAAAAATAATAAAACATCTTCACAAAATGATTTAGGGTCAGCCTGTGGTCTTGCCTGATAATCAATCAACTTAGGGCTAGCTTATGGTCTTGCCTGAAAGTCAAATAGTTTAGGACTAGTCTATGGTCTTCCTCAATAACTAATCTAACTTAGGATCAACCTATGGTCTCACCTAACAACCAATCTCAACTTAGGGCCAGCTATGGTCTCACTCAAAAGTTAAATAGTTTAGGGCTAGCTTGCAGTCTTATCCAACAATCGATCCAACTCAATCTGACTCAGAGCCAGCCTATAGTCTCATCCAAAAGTCAAACACTTTAGCGCTAGCTTATAGTCCCACTTGACAACTAATCTGACTTAGGGCCAAATTGTAGTTTCACCCAAAAGTCTAATGGTTTGGGGCCAACCTACAATCTTGACTGATAACCAATCACCTTAGGGCTAGTCTAGGATCTCGTTTGGCAACTAATCCAATTTAGGGCCAACTCATGGTCTCGCCCAATAACCAATCGATTGAGGACTAGCCTATGGTCTTGCCCAAAACTCAGTTTGAACTTATGGCTAGCATATAGGCTTGCCATAATATCATTATGATAACCTGAGGGTTTTCAAACCAAATTGATTAACATAAATTGATTAAATTAAAGTGATTTAAATTAAATTTCAAATTAGACTTAAACTGAAGTCAAATTTTGAACATAGAACTAAATCAAATCAAACTTGATCCAAATTAAGTTTCAAACATCAAATTGAACCAAATCAGACCTAAGTCTAGGTCAAATTTTGAACATTAAATTGAATCAGACTTAAATTGAGACCAAGTCTGACTTTCAAATTAGTTTAAACTAAATCCAAGACCAGATCCAATTTAACTAGACTCAAACATGAACCAAAGCATAGGTACCCAGAAAAGTTCAAATAGAATTAAAATGAGGTCAAGCTAAATCCCATTGGGCATGCTAAACCTTTGGCAATGCTCCAAGAATATGAACAATGGGTGATATTTCCATCCCGATCCAAACCAAAATTAGTTCAAATAAAACTAAACACGGTCAAACTAAATCTCGTTGGGTGTGCTACAAAAGCCTTTGACTATACTCCAAGACTATACCCAACTCTATGAGCAGTGATTAATGCTACTTTAAAATCAGTGAAGTTATCATGTTCGCCTCATTGACTATAGAAATATTTTAAATCAAAAAAGTTATTACTTATATTTTATTGGCTATGGAAGCTCTTCAAATCAATGAAGTTATTGTTTATGTCTCATTGGCTATAGAAATAGTTCAGACTCATGAAATTATTACCAATATCTCATTGGATATGGCAATACTTCAAACCAAATAAAGTTATTACCAATATCTCATTAGTTATGAAAGTACTTAAAAATCAATCAAGTTATCCTTGTGCCTCTTTGGATATAGAAACACTTCAAAATTAATGAAGTTATCACTTATGCCTCTTTGGCTATAGAAATACTTCAAATTCAATGAAGTTATCACCTAAGCATTGTTGGTTATGGAAATGCTTCAAAATAAATGTAAGTTATCATTTACACCTCATTGACTATATAAATACTTTAAACTAAATAAGGTTATTATCTATGCCTTATTAGCTTTGGAAACACTTCAATATAAATGAAATTATCGTTTATACCTTATTGACTATATAAACACTTCAAACCAAATGAAGTTATCACCTATGCCTTATTGTCTATGAGAATGCTTCAAAATAAATGAAGTTATCGCTTACATTTTATTGACTATAGAAATACTTCAAACCAAACAAAGTTATCACCTACGCCTCATTAGTTATGGAAATACTTTAAAATCTATGAAGTTATTATTTATGCCTCATTGGCTATAAAAATACTTCAAAACTCACGAAGTTATCACCTAAATTTCATTGACTATGGAAGAACTTCATACTTATGGAGTTATTATCTATGTCTCATTGGCTAATGAAAATACTTCAAAATCAAAGAAGTTATCACCTATGTCTCATAGGCTAATGAAAACACTTCAAATTTTGGAAATATCATCAATGCCTTATCTACTAATGGAAATACTTCGACCAAAAGAAGTTATCACCAATGCTTGGGCTATCGAAAACATTTCACTCCTTATTCCCCTTCCATGTCCCATTAGATGATGTCATCAATATATGCCAAAGATTGAGTCAAGATGCCATGTGGTCTAGTGCATGGGAGTGGGGGAAGTAGCACATATCAGAGCTTCTTCTCTACTCTTTCTTTTTCTTTACTTCTCTCATATTATCTATAATTCTATATTAAAATTCATTGTGAAATGAGAGTATACCCTTACTTAAACTATGTATCATTTCTTAACATCAATCAAATACTTTCTTCTTTTCTTTTTTTGTCTCTATTTTATTAGCTAGGTTTCTTACTTTAGGAGGTTCTTGACAATTATTGGATAATTAACAATAGAGGTTTGTGCCTATTGGAAGCCATTATTTCCATAATACCTAATAGCACACCTTGAAATTAAAACAAACTTTGATTTGTGCATGGAGGTTGCTCCCAGGATCTTTGCCACTCCCAGGCTACTAAAATTGATCACACAGTGCAAAGGACTAAGGATGGCCATGGTGTTGATGAAGTTTTATCAACACGCCAAAGGTCTATGGGTGGCCGTCGTGATGATGGCATGGAGATCAAGACCAGAGAGCTCCTTCCTCTTTTCTTTTTTTTTTTTTTGCCAACAACTCTCTTTTATTTTTTTCTTCTATTATTTCCCTTCCTTCTTCTCCCGTGCCCTCCTCCTTTTCCTTCCAAAAACCCTAATGGAGCTCCATCATGGACGATTGATCTCTGACCTCCTCTTTATTAGATTCAGGGTTGGATTCAACTGAGCTTGGCAGGATTCGACCCTCTCTAGTGGTAGTTGGTAACAATGAAGGCCATGATGGTTGAAGTGACAATATGAGGCCAGGCTTCGGTGTTGGTTGTCTAGTCAGAGAATGGCTTCTTCTTTGGTGAGGGGGGTCTATGGTAAGAGTTGCATGCACAGGATGGTGTGAGGTAGGGAAGTCACCTGGGAGGGCCAAGGTAGGAATATGGTTGGAGGAGGGACTCTGGGTGAGAGAAGGCAGATCCTCACCTATTGTAATTTAGACTCTCTATTAAGGCATCTTGTCACATAGCTGTCATAGCTAGCTTGACATGGCCTTCACCTTGGGTTAATTAATACAAGTGTAAAGACTAGTGTCCCCCTAGTACGTAACTATTTTACATTCTGTTGTAATTTATTTATATACTTGTGACATAAGAATATTCTTGTTCAAGATTTTGGACTCCTAGATGGGCTAAACACAGGCTCAATGCCTTAGATCAATGCCTCATTCTTTCAGCTCCATGCTTTACCACTGTGTGAGCCAAGATCAATTCTAGGAAAGTTGCAAGGTTAAGGGGATGCCATGTTAGTATACAATATTTGACAATTGTGTTGGAAGGATTGCTAGTTAGTGGCCAATATAGTTTGCAAGTCTTTTTAGGCTTCATCAACCTTGCATCATTTAGGTGATTACAACATTTGATAGATGCATTAGTTAGATTTCCCATCAATGGTTGATACAATTTGCAACTCTCATAAGGCTTTATTAGGACTCCATTAACTTAGTGAAACACTCGATTCAAGTCCTCCTTGTATCAATATGGCATTCTAACTATTGCCTTGAATAAGAGGATATTGAAGGGGCTAATGGTGGGGGGCATTCCAATAGCTTAACCCTCGATGTGGGTCAAGTCAAACTAAGCTCGAGTCAAGTCTTTTCCCTACTTAGAATAACTCATTGCCTAGGTTCACAAACTTTCACGTACTTCAGTCGACACTTCAATAGCATGACATCCCAACTAGGTCAATGCCGCTATCCCGCAGGCTCTTGAAGCCTTGCCATGTTGGCAGCTCAACAAGCCCTTCAATCCTTGCCATGTTACTAGCTTGACAAGCTCCACAAGCTTTACCACATCTCTAGCTTAGCAAGCCTCAACAAATTTCTTGAGACATCTTGCATTATTAGGCACCGTAGATACATTAACAACAAGATCACACTAGTCAGCTATATTTAATGCCACAATATTAATCATGAGGGTTTAGGAGTATATGTGAAGCCTTCATAGAACAAACACAACCAACAATAAATGCTATTTGTGGCAATAGCATACCATTACCACCTTCTAATATCTTATCATTGCCATGAAGCTGCTTGGAAATCATGATAGAACATAGCAGCTTCTCCGTAAAATTTTCTCATCCTTAATTACTAAGGTTCTAAGTAAACCCTAGGTAAGAGATCTTCTGAGCAGTGTTCACCACACCCTTAATTCTAGCACATTAGTGCATACCCATGCATAATCTTCCTCCACAAGCCCTGATTGTTGAGCTATGTCATAGTTGTCAAGGAGGTTCCTGAGGTTAGACACCTCCTTGACAATTATGACATAGCTTAACATTGCTTGATTTCCTGCATAAGTGCTATGTATTATAGGCTTGACCAGCTAGGCACCTAAGCCCTACCTTGCCTAGACACCTCCACATTTGCATGTGATTGCATTCAGAGACTCTTTTGACTTGAGAGTTGGAGGGTCTTCACCGGAGGCAATCCCTTTGGCTTAGACATTTTTTGTAGGGCACAAGTGGAAGACTGAATAGTTGTGACCCAAGCCTAAACTTATTTTAGCAACCAACGAAGCAACTTCATCATTCTAGAGTTCTAGAGTGGCATCTAATGTGAACTGGAGCACTTGCTTGGAACCCACACACCATTAATGCCTAGCTAGTAGCTCAACATACAAAGTTGCCAACCTAGAATATTGCCAACCTAGAATTGTATTGAACTGGAATACTCCCTCATTAGGTAATTTATAGTCCATGATAACCCATTAGGAGCTGTAGAAACCTATACAATGAGATTGGCAATTAAGCCATTATGATTGTTGTCCATAAAAAAAATGCCTTGATCTAGAATTTGTACTATGCAAATATTGGAGTCATGAATTATTGTGAGGTTGTCATAAGTTCTCATAGGATGGTAATTTTTGGCCAGTAATAGCTACCCTAGAGTAGCAAAACCTTACGCTATGAAAGAGATAAATGACCTCTATTTTTAAAGTAAAATAGTATAAATTAATTCATAAGTCATACTATGCAAATTTAACAACTAAGGATCCTTGTTTTCTCATTGGTTCTCATCTAACAATAGTTTCTAATCAATTGTAGCTCATTTAGAATAGTAAATCCCTATATAATGAGATTGGTTTATGAGCCGTCATGACTACTACTCCAAAATATTTGAGTTGACACAATAGTTGTACTAGAAAGATTTTGGTTTTGTATATTATTTTGCATTTTCATCAGTTCTCATCCGATGGTAATTTCTTATCCTTAATAGCCCTGCTAGAGAAGCATAACCTTATATAATTAGATTTAAAAGTTATCTATATTGACCATTGCACATAAAAAATGAGATAGGTAGATGAGCAATAAACAATATGTGATACTCTGATAGCTTTATTGTACATAATTAAGAGTTATAAATATATGTAATGTTCTCATTGATTGTCATATGACAATATTTTTTGGTCCGTAATAGCCTCTCTAGAGGAGTAGAACCATATGAAATGAGACTGGTAGATGTTTGGTCATGACTACTAACCAAAAAAAATTAAGTTTATTTGTAATAGTACTCATATTTCAGAGTTGTCAGTTGCTATTAGGTGCTTATCAATTCTCATTTGATGGTAGTTTCTAGTTTGTAATAGTCCATCTATAGCAATACAACCCTATACAATGATATTAACAGATAAGCTTGTCAAAAAAAAAAAGTTGATCAGTATGCTATATTGTGCAAATTCTAGAGCTATGGATAGCTATGAGGTTATTATCAGTTCTTATTTGATGTTACATTTTGGTCAATAATAGACTATATAGAGTAGTAGAATCCTATACTGTTAGATTGGCAAATGAACCATAAGGATAAAAAATTGAGCTATTTCAGTAATTGTATTATGTAGATTTCAAAATTGTGGATTTCATGTTTTCATCATTCTCATTTTATGGTAGTTTATGGTATGTGATAATCCATTCGGAGTTTAGAACCCTACACACTGAGATTGGCAGATGAGCCATCATGACCATTTTACATAAAAAAAATTGAGCTGATCCTCATAATTGTATTACACAAATTCTAGAGCTGTAAATTATTGTGAAGTTCTCATAAATTCTCACCCGATTGTAATTTTTGGTCAGTAATAGCCAATCCAAAGCAGTAGAATCTTATTTTGTGAAACCAATATATGAACTACCATGACCTCCATTTTTAAAGTAAAATAATATGAGTTGATCCAAAAGTTATATTGTGCAGATTCCACACTTGTGGATAGGTGTGGTGCTCTCATCGATTCTCATCCGACAATAGTGTCTAGTCAAGGATGGTTAATTTGGAAAATTAGAATCCTATAAGATGAGAGAAGCATAAAGTTTTGAAAGCTATAGAAAAAAAAATGAAAATTGAGTTAATCCAATAGCTATACTATGGAGATTCTAGAGTTACAAATTATTTTACAATTCTTGTCAGTTTTCATCCAACTATATTTTTGATCATAATAGCTCACCTAGAGAAATAGAACCCTATACAATGTGTCCATCAAATTAGATATCATAATAGTTGTACAAAGAAAAAAATAATGAGATTGATATATGAGTCATAATTAAAAACATCTGATCTACTTTAATAGCTTTACTATGCAAGATTCAAAGTTGTAGATAAATGTTAAGTTCTCATTAGTTCTCATATGCTAGTAGCTTTTGGTCCATAGTAGTCCCTTTAGAGTAGTAAAATCCTATAAAATGAAACTGAGAAAATTATGGTCATTAGCACTAAAAAAAATTTAAAATATTAAGATTATCCACAGTTGTAATATGCAAATTTTGGTGTTTCCAATTGCTATTAGGTACTTATCAATTCTTATTTGATGGTAGTTTCTAGTCCATAATATTCCATCTAAAGTAGTAGAACCATATATAATGATACCAATAGATGAGTTCTTATGACCATTGATAATAAAAAAAATATGAGTCGATTTGTTTACTATATTGCACAAATTTCTCAGAGGTATGAATAATTGTGAGGTTGTTATTGGTTCTCATTAGACAATAAATTATGGTCATTAATAGCCCAAATGGAGCAGTAGAATCCTATACTATGAGTCTAACAAATGACCCATAAATAAAAGAACTGAACTGATCCTGTAGCTGTATTGTGTAGATTCTAAAGCTATAGATAGCTATCATGTTCTTGTAAGCCTAAATGAAAACCTAAGAAGCGGAGGTGAATTAGGTTTTATAATTCCAATAATAACTTTTAGTGTTTAAAGCAAACAAATCAATATATAAGCAAATTGATAATATCAAACACAAGCAATCATAACATCAAGTTTGCAAGTGAAGAAGAAAAATAATGAGAGAGTATGCAAAAGATTTATGTATTTTGGTGTTCAACCATAGCTACTCTATGACTTTTATCTCAATCTTAAGGACTCTAACTCTCCACTAGAGTGCCACTTCATTCGAGTAAAGTCACACCCTTGTAACATCTTGCTCAAACCAAGCAAGCATCACTCCACACCAGAGCCAACTCTCTCTCATGCTCTAACACCCTAGGAGTGGTTACAAGTAATTTAAGAATCAAAATTCAAACTTTTCCTCTCAAAAATAGCCTTTCAAAGTTTGAGCACAAGAGCAAAAGGATTTGAAAGTGAAAATCAATCTAAAGATATTAGGAGGCTAGAAGGCTTTTAGGACCTGAATTATTTTGTAAAGAATGTGAAAAGATGTAAAAATTATAACCAAAAGAAGCCCCAAACATTTGTATACCCATTGAAAAAAAACTAGCATTACAAATAAATGTAGGCCATTTCTGTAAGGTTTGGATGACCAAACTCATGTTTGAATATGTTCTAACGATAGAAACCTAGCAGTTATGTTTTGTTCTAACTTGTTGATTAACTAAACATACTAGTTCAGGTGACCAATCATTTGAGTTCAAACAACTAAATTTAGAGTTTGAACAACTAGACTTTACAAAACCAAAAACTAGATTTTTTGTCTGATGAGTTCAAGCAACCAACTACCCTATTTAGTAGATCAAACTTGATAGAAATTTTGCTAAAGGTTTAGTTGCAAAATTTGACTATTTGATACATTATAAGTTAACTTGAACATATGTAAAATAGGCTAGTGAATGTATTTTCATATTAATAGAGGTGTCAAATAGATAACTCTAAAAGTTCACATTCAAATTCTTGACTTGACAAATAAAAAGAAAAACTAAACCTAGTTGGTTTAAGTTGATATGCTTGAGCAAACTTGAAGCCATCATCATTATCCTCAAATTGTCTTTGTTGATATACTATCAAGCTTCCATCAATATATTCATCAATGTCTTGAAGCATACAAATGGACTTTGGCTCCATTTTAGTTTTTGGCTATGCTACAAGTAATTACAACTAGACAAACATATTAAATGCAATTTATTCATCATTAAAATCTCATAGGAAGACAAGCTTCCCCTTTCTAGATAAAAAACCTTCAAAAGTAAAAAATAACAATTATAGTTGATAAAAAGGAATTTGTAAAGTATAAGCATGTATCAACTACAATATGCATTTGAATTTGAATTAAATTCTTAATTTTCAATATCTTCCTCAATATCACCCCTTTAAATGAATTTCTTACCCTTGGGTTAATTCCAATATTTCTCCTCCTTTTGGCATCAATGAAAAGTATATACAAGACAAGCTCTCCTAAAGATATGCATAATCAAGCCATAGTTATAAATGATACCACCCCTTGTGCAATTGTATAAAAGAGCTAACTACATGAAAAATATATAATTTGAGGTATAGCATTCAATGAAAGATGATATCTCCATAATATAACAAAGTTGAAATAATTTAATCCAATACAAGGTAACCATAGGCCACATATAGAAATAAGTCATAAACCATAAAATTACATATCACCAAAATCTCCACCACACAAACATCACCAAAACACTAATAAAAGCCTAGGAACTAGGGCCAAGAGCATCATGGGATAGGAGGGCTTGAAGCATCTTCTCCATTCAATCTAGATGCTGAGTAGTAGCAATTGTGAACTTGTCAAAGTGATTACTAATGTCATTAAAATGCTGATGGAGTGATGGATGTGGTGGTCAAGAGGGACCAATAGGATCAACTATAGAAAGAGGAGCATCATAATCATTGTCATCTCTCTCCATGGCTAGGTCAATTTTTTCTTCTTGAGCTTCTATATGACTTCCTTTTGGTGCCAAAGAACATCCATGAACCCACTCATTGCCTCATAGGTGAACTCCCATTTGGCTCAATGAAGAAAGGGAGAAGGTTATGGCTAAAGTATATTTGTGGCATTGGACTAGATCATGGGTAGAAATAAGAGCATGAAAGTGGTGAAGAATCCTAGAGATAAAACAAGGATAACTAAGTGTAGTAGTGGAGCAGGAGATGATATGTGCCATGTGTCTCAAGATTACATAAAGTAAATAGACAACAACTAGTGAGAATGCAATGAATTAGAAAAAGTTCCATCAATGAAAATTTATTGTGATGCCTACCCTATGAAAGGATATTCAGGCAAGAAGCTGGTGAAGTAGATATGAATAAATGGGGAGAAAATTCACAACCATCTTTTCCATGGCTGCAACAAAATTCTCTTCAAATATCATTTGAACAACCTCTGAGTATTCAATGGGAACTTTTGCATTTGCTTAGGATTAAGTGATAGTAAACCTATAACCACAAATAGGAATATCAAGAATAAGGCTAAAAAGTTCAATATTAATCTCCATTCAATAGTTTTCATAATAGGTAATGAGAGTAGCATTTTGATACGCAAAGGAAGCATTGAAGTAAAACAATGTCTACATCATCCACGAAATAAGCTTCATGTTGAGTTACTAATAGTATCCAATCTTGAGAATCAAAGAGGTTTTAATGATTTAGAAAAGCTAATGATGCAAAATAAAGAATTCAAGGTGGAATGATCCTAGAAGGCAAAAATGTTCTTGATACCATTAAGGAACCTCACTGAGATTAAGACTAAATTCCCTCCTCTTGTTTGCCACTAGCTTCAACTTCTCATTTACTTCATCTTTGTCCAATTTGGTAGGACTGAGTTCCAATGGGTTTGGTCTGATCTATGTCAAACTTCTAGAGCAATTTCCTTGCATAGTTAGCTTGATTAATGAAAGATCCCATCTTTGAGTTGGCGTACCTAGAATCCAAGAAAGAAATTTAGCTCACTCTTGATGTTCATCTCAAACCCCTCTTAACTTCACACATATTTTCATTAGTGGTAGCAAAAACAATATCACAAACATAAATTTGCACCACTAGTAAATCATTTAAATCTTTAAAAACAAGTAATATGGTGTCAACTTGGCCTTATGAAGATTCTTTTGAAATCAAGAAAGAGCTAAGTCTCTTATATCAAGTTATTGGAGCTTGCTTTAAACTATATAAAGCTTTTCTTAGTTTAAAAAAACTATGATTTGAAAACTTAATTTTTGAGTTAAGTTTGTTAAAATTAAATCTAATCAAAATTTAATCAGAATAAAGACTTGTATACCACTAAAATATGACTGGAATGCACTGAATCAGTCGACCACTTGGTAAACCGATCATTTGGTTCTGATGAGCTAGTGGAAGTTCTCTACCGATTGACCAGTTCCTCAATTGGTCAACCAGTTCTCATGAGCTTGGTAGCTATCTAGTGGTCGACCAATTCCACTTAGGGTTGGCTGAAACTAGTCACAAATGAATACATAAATTGGAATTCCACTATATCCATTATCTATAATAAATCAAATCCTCATCCATATTTACTAACATTCAAAATTTGAATTTGAGATTATGGTCAATCTTATCATTCACAACAAATCAATAGATTTAAATGAATCCAATCAAATCTCAAATGATTCTCTCATCCAGCTATAAAATCTTGGAGAAAAAAAATTTAAAAAGAGGAGATTAGAGGATCATAACAAAAGAGAAGTCGAAGAACTATTGCTTGTAGCCACCCTTGGCCTAGGCCTTTGCCTGGATGGCCCAGTTCTAGCTTGCACCCCCTTGAGTTCCACCTCTCATGCCTCATTGGATAGTCATCCTTTGCCTACTCCCATGCTTTCTCCATTGAGCTCCACGATCCTACCCATACACTTTCTCCCTCGAGCTTTGCCGACCAGCTTCACCCTCCACCTCTACTACCTACGAGCTGTGATGCCTCCTTGTCCAGTGCTAACTTTTCTTGTGATGCCTCCAACCTCGTGAGCTCTATCGGCATGCATTTGCCTAGCTGTAAAGTTGTCTCCCTGTGTTGAGCTCCACCTTCACCTTTGCCTCGAGCACCTCTTGTAGCCATCCATTGCCACCAAGTGTTGGATCTAGCCAAAGATCTAGACTCGACCATCTTCTCCTCATCATGTCTACATTCTCGCCAAAAAAACCCCCATTTCTTTGCCAACTGTTTGTGCTGGCTTGCTTCATCGTCCACCCTATTGGAGGCTTCCCCCTTGGCATGACCAACCATAGAGAAAGACTAGATCTGGAAGGATTCTAGCTAAATCTGGTCGAATCTGATCATAGGATTTGGTTATGAGAAAGGAGCTTAGTCTTGCTCCAGTGGAAAACAAAGAAGAAGAAAGGTGGAACTCATCTCCCATGGGAAGAAGGAGATGAAGAAGAAGGGGATGGAGAAAAGTAGAAAGAGAAAAAAGAAAAGAAATAATATGAGGAGGTTCTTGTTTTTGCCAATAAAGAAAAAAAAGAGAAAGTTGATGAAAAAAGAGGAGAAGGAGGGGAGATTGCTGCAAAAAGGAATGATAAAAATTTGTTTTACCTCAATTTGCATGTCCACGGTTTCTCCCCAATTCTTGATTGAGGGCTAGCCTGTGAGCTTGCCTGAAAGTAAACTTTGGTATAGGGTCAGTCTGCAAGCTTGTTTGAAAGTCATTTTGATCTAGAGCCAGCTTGCAAGCTCACTTGAAAGTCAATACAGTTTAGGACCAGCTCACGGACTCTCCCGAAAGTCATTCCGACCAAGTGCTAGCCTACAGGCTCGTCCAAAAGTCAATCATTCTAGGGCCAACCTATAGGTTTTCCTAAAGATTAATTTTCAACTCAAGGCTAGCTCCTGTGTTCACTTGAAAGTTAATTATGGTATAAGGCCAACTTACAAGCTTGCTTGAAGGCCATTTTGACCAAGGACCAGGCTGTGGACTCATCTAAAAGTTAATTCAATTAAGGGCCAATTTGTGGACTCCCCCAAAAACCAATTTAAACTAAGGGCAAGCCTGCAGGCCTGCCTAAAATTTTAAAAAAGACTCATGTCAGCCTATTGGCTAATTCAAAGTCATTATGACAGCTAGAGGGCTCTTGAATTAAATTAATCAAATTAATTAAATAAAATAATCCAATTAGATTAAAATCAAGCTGGTTTGGCTAAATCAAATAAAAAAATTAGGGTAAACCAAATCAACTTGAACAAATCATCAAATGGACCTAAATTGCCAAAACAAAATAGACTAAAACTTGTCTAAAAGGCACTCTACTGGTTGACCGGTATCTCAATTGGTTGATCAATTTTGATTAACTAGAATTAATAGTTTGGTTTTGGTCTTCTAAGAATCGGCATGCTCTCTACCAGATGATTGGTACCCTCAACTGGATCAGAACCATGTCAAACTTGAACTAGGAACAAGTTGAATCAAACCAACTTAAACTTGAATCCAAACCTATTAATAGGTTGAACTAGGATCCATTAAGAACCCAATCAAGATTGTATTAAGATCCATTAAGGATCAATAAGAATCTAATTAGGGTTGGATCCAAGCTCAATTAGGGTTAGTCTACAACAAGCTCAAAGCCATTTGACAACACTTCAAAACTTAATTGACAACATGCCAAAGAGGATATGATTATAAAATTAAAGATGATTAGCACAAGCCAAGGCTGTCAATCATTTTTTCAATTCAAATAAAACAAAGGTAGGCTTGAACTTGCTCAATTAGTCTACCAAATGTCTTGTTCAGAAGAAGTCAACTGACAACAAGGTTAAAGCCATTGACTATACCTCGAGTTAAGCCAATACATGCTTAAAAGCCATTGACAATACTTCAAAACTTAATTGACAACTTGCCAAAAAGACCGTCAATTATCAATTCAGAAATGGTCAACATAAGCCAAAATTGTTATCCATTTCAAATTAAACTAAGACAGACTTGAACTCGGTTAGTTAGTTAGCTAAACGCTATATTTGAAAGAAGTCAATTGACACAAGCTTAAACCCATCGGTGATGCTTCAAAAGTAATCAACAACAAGCCAAGGAGCCATCAATTATTCGAACTAAAAATAATTAATGTAAGTTACGATCACTAATCATTCTCTTAAGTCAAAGATCAAAATAAGTCAGTGGACAACATACATAAAGTTGTCAGTCACACTTTAAGCTTAGCCAACACAAGCTCAAAAGTCATTAGTGATGCTTCAAATCTAATTAACAATATGCCAAAGAGGCCATCAATTATCAAATCGAGGATGGTTAGCATAAGTTTATACTACTAATCATTCTCTTAAATCAAAGATCAAAAGAAGTTAATTTACAATAAGTAGAAATCCATCAGTAGTATTTTAGATCTTAATGGGATCAATTGACACAAATTAAGATAGTCATACCTTGAAACTAAGTGAAATTATCATTATTTGCTAAGGATCAAACCAAGTACCCATCTGAGTCAAGTTTCACTCAACCAAGTGTACGAAAGCGGGGTAGTGATGTACACCAAGCCTTTCCCATTCTCTTTCTTTTTTATATCATTTATGATTATAAATTTAAATTTATTTGATTATAAAGTGAGCAAATACCCTTGTTTGATACTTTCCTTGGAAACTACTTATTTGATAGTGTCTATTGTATATATAATAAATTTATTTGGATTTACACCCCTATCAGTTGATATTTATGCACATCTTTTTTGAGATCATAATTGAATCTTTTGCAGTTTCATAATTAGAAAAATTAGTATATTTATGCTTTTCAAAAGTATTAGGTAGGTCTCTTATTTTAGGAGGTTTCTAATAATTGTCAGGTTAATTAACAATAGGAGCTTGTACTTGTAGAAAGTCATATTCCTATATTCCTATAATTCCTGATTGCATGCTCAAACTATCCTTAAATTTCATTTGTTTTTTTAATATTGCTCATTGGGGTCCCTAGCTATCTGGGGTGGCCAGTTTTGGCTCCACACTTAAAATACTCAAATCTAGCTGGTTTTTCAAGATAAACCTCTTCAGATAGAAAACTACTTATAAATGCACTTTTGACATACATTTGAAAAAACTTCAAAACTTTTAAAATACACAAAAGCAAGTAATATGTCAATGGATTCCAATTGTACAACAAGAGATTTTTTTTTTTTCAAAATCAAGGCATAAATTTTAGTGTGTAGAAGTCCCTCTAGAGTAGTAGAATCATACAAAATAAGACTCGTAGATGAGCAGTTATGATCACTAATGAAAAAGAATTGAGCTTATCTGTAGCTGCAGTTCACAAATTTTGAAGTTATAGATTGCTATGAGATTCTCATTGATTCTAATTTGATGATAGCTTTCAGTGAACAATAGCCTATCCACAATAGGAAGAACCTTGTACAATGATATTGACATATGATTTGTTATGATGGTTGTCCAAAAAAAATTGAGATGATCAGATAGCCATATTTTGCAAATTCTAGAGTTGCAGATAGTTGTAATAAATTTCTTGATTCTCATTTGACAATAATCTATAATTTGTAACAATTAATATATAGTAGTAAAATCTCATACAATGGGACTGACAAATGAGCTATAAAGGAAAATAACTGAGTTGATTTATTAGTTATATTACACAATTTTTGTAGCTATGAATAACTATCATGTCCTTATTAGTTCTTATATGATGGTAGTTTTTGGTATGTGATAACACATTAGAAGCAATAGAACCATACACAATGAGATCAATAGATAAGCTATCATGACAACTGTTAGTAAACAAATTGTGATGATCTGAATGTCATATATACTAGATTCTATAGTTGCCGATTGCTGTGAGATTCTCATAAGTCTCATTCCCTAGTTGAACAACCTGATACTATGAGACCAGTAGGTGAGCCATTGTGACCACTATTTCTATAATAAAATAATCTAAGCTAATCCAAAAGCTATTTTTTGAAGATTCCATAGTTATGGATAGGTGTGATGTTCTCATTGGTTCTCATCTAACAATAGTTTTTTGTCAATGATAGCTCATTTGGAATAACAAAACTATATACAAAGAGGTAGGTACATCAGCCATCATGACCACTATCCTAAAATAATTGAGCAAATCTGATAGGTGTATAATGGAGATTTTGAAGTTGCATATTATTTTTGGTTCTCATTGATTCTCATCAGAAGTGATTTTTAATATATAATAGCCCATCTAATAAATTAAAATCCTATACAATGAGACTGGTAAATTAATTATCATGACTACTGTCCATAAAAAATAAAAAATAGATCAGTAGATATGTTATAAATTAAAAAAATGAGCTGCTTTGGTACTTTTGTTGTGCAAATTTTAGAGTTGTTGATATATTAGAGATTGTCATTGGTTTTCATAAAATGGTAGCTTTTGGTCCTTAATGTCCCCTCCTAAGCAATTGGACCCTATATATTGAGATTGGTAGATGAGCGGTCATGACCACTAATCAAAAAATATTGAGCTGATCCGTAGCTATACTTCGCAGATTCTGAAGTTGTGAATTATCATGAGGTTCTCATTAATTCTCATCCTATGATAATTTTTGGTCTATAGTAGTCCATTCATAGCAATAGAACCCTATACAATGATATTGACAAATGAGCTTTCATGACCTTTGTTCAAAAAAATGAGCTAATTAAATAGTTATATTGCACAAATTCCAGAGTTATAGATAGTTGTGAGGTTTTTATCTGATCTCATTTAACAATAGTTTATGATCTGTAATAGTCCATATAGAATAGTAAAACCTTATACCAAGAGATCGGACAATGATTCATAATGGAGAAGAAAGCTAATTTGATATGGTAGCATTATTGTGAAAATTTTGGAGCTGTAGATAGCTAACATATTTTAATTAGTTCTCATTGGATGGTAGTTTTTGGACCATGATAATCCATTAGAAGCAATAGAATAATGAGACCATCAAATGAGTTGTCATAGCAGCTATTCGTAAAAAAAAATTGAGTTGTAATAGATGTTGTATCTATAAAATGTTACCAACAAATGAACTGTCATGATTGTTGTCTACAAAAGAAAATTATTAAGTTGATTAGATAGCTACATTACACAAATTCAAGAGTCATGGATAAGTGTGAGGTTTTTATTGGATTTCACTCCATAATAGTTCATGGTTTATAATAGCTCATATAGAGCAGTAGAATCCTATACAATGAGACTGGCGAATGAGCTATAAAATAAAAAAAACTAAGTTGATCTAGTAGTTGTATTGCGTAGATTTTAGAGTTGTAGATACTCATCATGCTCAAAAGTAGTTCTCATCTAACAGTAGTTTTTGGTTTGTGATATCCCATTAAAAGTTGTAGAATCCTATATAATAAGACAGGAAAATGAGTTGTCATGACCATTATTTGTAAAGAAATTGAGTTGATTTAGATGAAGATTAATACACAAAATTTGGAGTTGCAAATTGTTATCAAATTCTCATAAATTCTCATCGGATATCTTTTTTTGTCAGTATTAGTGGATTTGGAATAGTAGATCTCTATAAAATCATCCATGGAGGTAGAATATGGGGGATTGCCACTAGCCTTTTAGCTGGAAAATCTACCCATGACATATCTTTTCAAGATTACATCAATTAGATGCATAGGTCACAAGCATGAGAAAGGGAGATAGGCTTGACAATTACACCTAACAGTGAATAAGTTGGGATGTTTGATAACTTTGAGCAACCAACTTTTTTGAAGCATTCACTTGATCCCAATTCTACCCCCACCAAACTAGAAGTTATTCAACTGATCCTCAACAAAAAAAAAAGGAAATTCTACTATGAAGATTATTTTCAAAAGTAAAATGATCTCTATAAGACAAGCAATATCAATAGTGTTTTAAGGATTTTGTCCTTAAGATCCTTTAATTTGGAGGGGTCATTATGCCCCCTAATGTTCTGTGGTAGGTTGGGCAGATTCATTGGGAATAGAAGGTGCGTAAATACCTTTATCCCAAACAAATTTGGAATTTACAGCTTCCCCAGATACATGAGCAACTAGATTACCTTTTGTACTAGAGTCATTGAGATCAAAACCATAAGATTGAAGCTTCTCTTTTCCATTTTATTTATTGACAAAGTCAACTTGAAGCTCAGGTCACTTCTCCACTTGTTATACAAGTTGCTTCTCGTGATGTACATATTGCGCATTTAGACCATCTTTGACTTTGTGAGGAAAGTTCAATCCACCATGTTCAAAAGCATAGCTTTTGGTGCATATGATGGGCTTTCAATAACAATAGACTTCAATATGAACTAGTTTATCCCTATTAATGACTTCAAATTCTTTCACCAAATTAATAGAAAGTTTCTATCTCTACACAAATGCATCAAAAAGAAAGCCTACTCTTCTAAGTGGTAAGATCATCCACATAGAACGGCTTGCCATTTTGCTACATTGATGGTACCAGAATTTGGGCTTGAAAAGATCTGCTCTCAGATTAGGAAATTTGATCCAAAGGGAGAGAGTGCTGAAGTATCTCTTTGAAATTGGAAACTCTGAATTCCATCTTACTAGAATGATTGGTGATGATACACTAAGGTAAAAGTAACCTGATGAATGAACCAAAAAAAATTGAAATCTAGTTTGCAGGGTGGGCTTTTAACTAAGACTACCAATTGAGTAACCAAAGCCAGCATCCAAAGTAAACATCAATGAGGTCAATCCAATTGGACGCTATAAGAGCTACTCATCTAGCAAATACTCATCTCAAGATAATTAAGAAAATATGATAGGATTGATCCATATATGAAAGTGACCAGATATTTACAAAAACTAATGGATAACAATCCCCAAGAATTATTCCCAAAAAATTTGGAATTCATAGTAATCAGTTACGAAGAGTTCGACAAAATTGGGACAAAAATCACAGAGTTTCAAATCCATCAGACCACCTTTTCAACCTATAAAAAGTATCATGTTTTTTAAGGTAAGGGATTAATGCCCAATTACTCTTTTCCACCATATTTGTGAGGTCTATACTGACTTGAGCATCTGAGCAGTCGCGGTTGAAAATTTCCTAGTAAGCTTCTTCATGGTGTCTTCTTCTTGTCGATTGACAAGGTGGGTAGCCTAGTAGATTAAGATCTCAAAAGCCTCTCAAACCAAAGTCAATAGTAAAGTAGACTCCATCAATAGTGGTGCTTGCATTGAGATCCTCTCTCTCTCACTTCCTTGTCATCCTCCAAGATTGTTGTTGACCCTTCGACCATGTCTCCAAGAGCAGCAAATATGTTGTCCTCCAAAAACTAGCTTGGGAGGCAAATGGTACCAGTATTGGTGGAGTCCCACAACTCCTCTAGAGTACCAATTGGACTGATTTAACTATTTAACTCATTGCCCTATCCTCTGGTGCAGCAACAACCCAAATGCATTCCTCTATCGGGGATTTCCTAGGGGCCGTCCAATATGGTAGATCGGCAAGAGTTTAAGACTCCCATCATGGCTGTTCAATAAATGACTTAGATGTTGAAAACTTAGGCACAAGCCATAAAAGCACTCCATACCCAGCATCTACAAAATCAAGCTCAGATGATGTAGAGCCTCCAAGCTTGCTGCACTCAAACCCCAGCTCAAGTATATAGTGCTACATCAAGTCAACAACAAGAATCACTCCTTAATATGGCAAATTGGATGTATCCCAATAGCCAGTTCCATCCAAGTTACCAAGACCCTTCAGCAGGGGTCTTGCTTCGGTACAAGGCCTCTCGACATTATGAAGGATGAGATCCTATGCATGGACTAGCTGATGAAGCCACCTACTACACTTATACCAGTCAAGCCTCAACTAGAGTTCGTGATGGAGTCTAGAGAGGAGCCATGCTGTGAGCTGCTAGAGAAAGATTTGGGATGCCAGTTCATTCAAATCAAATAAGGTATGACACTTCATTGGTTCCAGAGATAACATATTCTCTGATGTAACTAAAGTGTAAGAAACCTCCCTATGGGGTGTATGATGGTTTGAAAGACTCCATAGTTTATGTCAACACCTGTTGAAGTGCATTGATCTTACAAGGCAAATGGGATTCTACCATATACAAGGCTTTCCTAATGATGCTGCAAGATCTAGCCCAAGCTTGGTATTCAGGCCTCCTAAGGTATTTCATAACCTATTTTGACAGCCTACCTAATAGGTTTATGGAATAGTTCATCTCAGTAGTACCTCATCAAAAAGATCCATCTACACCCCCTACATTGGAATAGAAAGAAGGAGAAAGCCTACAAGAATATTTGGCCCGATTTAATAAGGCCATATTGGGCGTCATTGGGCTTGATAGCTTAGTTATTTTCATTGCAGTAATCAATGAGATACAATAGCCTTGAATTGCTTATGAGATGACCCGCTAAACTCCCAAAAGTTTAGCTAAGTTTATCTAGTAGGCTAGGAAACACATCAATTCTAAGGAAGACATTTCTATGAAGTAAGAATCAGAGGGTAGTAGCAAACCAAGGAAGGTGCCTCAACAAGCAAAGCCCCCCGAGTTGAAGAAGCAAAGAATTGAGCAGAGGGAGTAAAAAGTTGGTTTCAAAACATATACACCCTTGAATAATTCAAGGACCACGGTATTAGCTCAGATTGAGCATCGACATTTTCTAAAGAGGTGTTTCCCCATTCGCATGAATAGGTAGAAGCTTGATAGATCATGATATTGCCATTTTCACAGAGACCATGGTTATGACACTGAGAATGTAGGCAACTTAAGGATGAGATTGAAAGACTCATCTAAATGAGACACCTTGGATAGTTCATTTGACAAGAAGAATGAATTGAAATACTCAAGAGCGGAAAGCAAATCAACAGAGATCCCCTTGGGGGAATCCTGCCCTAGAACTGTAGAACCCACCAATCAAAGGGCATCTTAACATGATTCTCACCAGCCTGCCAAGTGAAGGTGAAACATTGGTGCCAACTTGCAAGTGCTAAATCATCAATCAGGAATAGGAAGAGGTGAAGATGCAGCATCATGAGTCAAAAGTAAGAGACATAGTCTTTTCCATTAAAGGCTTGGAAGGAGTCATGATACCTCACCATGATGCACTGGTAATCTCAGCAATTTTGGATGGGCATGCCATGCAGTATGCTATGGTTGAAATAAGAAATTTAGTGAATATCCGGTTCACCTAGGTGTATAACCAAATGAAGACAAGTAGAAGCTAGAGCCATACATCAGAACACTCATGGGATTCACTAGGGACTCCATTATTCCACTTGGCATCATTGAGCTATCCCTCATAGTTGGAGAAAATCCCAATAGCTTCATGATCAAATCCAACTCCATAGTTGTTTGAGCTCTATCTACCTAAAATGTGATTCTTCGTCACTCAATGCTCAATCAATTCTAATTGCTAATCTCTACTTTTCACCTAGTTATGAGATTTCTTACTACAAGTGGTACAAGTGAAGTATAGGGTGACTAGAGCCTCTCTCAGGAAGTGTGAGGAAACTTATCGGCAAAATAATTTAGACCAAAAAGTGAAATCTCAAATAGGCAAATAAGAGGGGGTTGAATTAGGTTTAATGATAATGATAACTACTTTTGAGATTGAAAACTAATTCACAAACCAATGAAAAATAACATAAGTCCACAAGCAAGAAAATAAATCTCGAATGCTTAAAGTAAATAAGGAGAGTAAAGGAGGCACTATGATTTATGTAGTTTGGTGACCAATCGTGCCTACTTCACAATCCTTGTCCCACTCTTGAGGATATGAATTCTTCACTAGAGTTTCTTGAGGGAAAGCCAATCCTTTATACCAACTCATAACTTGTAAGTGTCACTTTCTTTGAGTGAAATCATGCCTATACAACTCTTACTCCAACTGGTAAGGATCAACTCCTACACTAGAGCTATGTCCCTCATACACTCCTAACACGCTAGGAGTATTTACAAGTAAAGAAGATAAAAATGAGATATAATTTAGCCTCTCTACAAGAGCCTCTCAAGAGGAGTACAAGGTCTAGAAGATATGAAAGTTAATTCTAGGTTTAGAGCTCTTGTAAGGATAGAGGGCTTGTGAAAACTTGTTCTTTCTCTCAAAGAAAATCAAGAATGTAAAAGTTCTAACTGAAATAAGCTGCAAGCCCTTAAATACCTGTTAGGGAGGGAACTAGCTATTATTGGCTATTTTATGCTATGTTTGGGTGTTCGGACCATAAGGTTCAGGTGTTTGAAACATCCCAATAGTCAAATTCAACTAGCCATTATAATTGATGTCATGGATTCAGATGTCTAGTCATTAGATTTAGGAATTCAAATAGGTATGGTTCGGATGACCAAAACCTTTACTAGATTGTTTGAGTTGATTTTGACTAAAATCAAATTCAATCAAAATTTAGCTAGAATAAAGACTCGTACACCACTAAAATATGGCTAGAATATGCCAAACCAGTCAATCACTTGGAAATTGGTCATCTGATTTGGATGAACCGGTGGATGCTCTCTACCGGTCAATCGGTTCCTCAATCAATTATCTAGTTTTGCTTAAGGTTAAGAGAAACTAGTCCAAATCTTCCATAGAATTTGCAAATGGGTACAACTCAACCAAATTACATCATCCAAAATGTTATCCATACAAACCAAACAAGATATTTTATCCACAATTTGAAATTCAAATAGAAAACAATCTACAATCTACAACAAATCTCATCTACAACAAGGTAAGCAGATCATCAATTCAAATTTTCAATCATGATTTTGTTATCTTTTTAATTCCTATATAAGCCTCGTAATCCTATAGGAAAAGGGGGAAATTGGTTGTCCCCCATGCTCATAGCCACCCGTGGCCTCGCTTATCTTTGCCATGTCAATGACCGTCTCCATCATCCTCCACTGTGTGTTGCACTTGTTGCCTTCTCCTCCATGTTGTCACTGACCTTCTCACTGGACAGAAACCACTAGCAGCCACCACTTTTGTGGACCAGATTCTACCCTAATCCTCGCTAGTGATTCATATTAGTATGATTCTAGCCTTCATCTCCTAGCTACTTGGCCACACCAATTTTCACCTACTCCCTCCTCACCATCAGTAGCTGTCCACAACCTCTCTAGCTCTGCTCTTGCCTCTTTGCAGTTGATCTAGCTAAATTTGGATAGACCCTATTGCATCTGGCCTTGAACTCCTCTAGCCCAAGCACGTTGCCACTAGCCTGAGGTCCAAGTGAGAACACCATTGCCTAATAGGCCAAACACACCTGCTTGTAGCCAACACCGGCCACATGGAGAAAAGAACTCGAGAAAGTTTTATCCAAGGGAGAAGCTTGAAGCTTGAGGCCTGCCATAGAGGTCTCAGAAGAGAAGAAAAGGAGAATATTAAGAAGAGGGAGAAGGAGAGAAATAGGAAAGAGAAAAAATAAAAGTAAAAGAAACAAGGCTATTGTTGGAAGAACCCATACGTTGGTAGCAAAATAAAAAAAATAGGAAAGGAAAAAGAAGGAAGAAGAAGAAAAGAAAAAGAAGAGAAAAGAAAGAAAACAAGAGAAAGGAAAAAATAAAAGAAATAAAGAAAAAGGATACACACACACACACACACACACACACACACACACACACACACACACATATTCTCACCTCAATAAATATGCTCCCATCAACTAACCTAGGGCCAGCCTATGGGTTCATCTAAAAGTTACGAGCTGTAGGCTTGCCCAAAAGGCTATTTTGACTAAGTGCTAGTTCACAGGCTCACCCTATAGCTAATTAAGGTCAAATTCAATCAAAATTTAGTTAGAACAAGACTTGCATGCCACCAAAATATGGCTTAAATGTGTTAAACTAGTTGACCATTTGGTAAACCGATCATTTCTCTCTTTCGGTCAACTAGTTCCTATACCAGTTGACTAGTTCTCATAAATCAAGATGGCAACACCCCTCTGTTGGTCAACCAATTCCTCAACTGATTGATCAGTTTTAATGAACAAATACTAGCAACACCACTCAGCTAGTCGACAAGTTCCTTAATTGGCCACCCATAAAGAAACTAGTCTTTTGATAAGCTAATTGCAAGATTCTTTTTACAAAAAGGCCCTTAAAGTTCACAAAATCACAATTTGGCCCAAACTATTTGAAAAATCTGCAAATAATCCCTTTATAAATTCAATATCCAAGATTATATAATTTTTGAATCTCCTTATTAACAACAAATCGATCTTTATCCAATCACAACAATAAAACATTCAATTCCAATAGAATTTCAATCTATAAGAACATATTGATCAAAGAGATGAAGATTCAAATTTGAGATTTGATTGCAATCCAATTAGATCTCAAATTCAAATAAATCAATGATTTGACTTGAAAATTCTCTCAACGCTATAAGAAAACTGCAAAAATAGAAAAGGGGAGGAGATCAAGAAGTTGGAGAGAACAAGAGATCAAAGAGAGAAGAAGCTGGGAGAAGACCAAAAATCAAGAGATGTGAACTAGAAATGTTAAATAAGAAATAAGGTAATCCTTATCTTCTATTGTTCCATTTCACTAATCCCCTCTTGTCTCTCTTTCTCCTCCAAGGAAGCAGCCTGTTTGCTACCTTGTTTGCCCCTATCGCAACCACACATGTCCACTTCTCGACCTTCCTCTCTCACTAGCGCTGCCCCTCACAAGGTTCTTCTCCACACTCATTGCCACCCATGGCCTCACTCATCTTTGTCGCATCCATGCTTGGACAACTGTCAACCTCACAAACCTACACCGCTACCTCTTGCTATTTATTGCAGTCTCTAGCTGCCCTATATCTGTGGCCACCATCTCCTTGCTCTAATAACCCACTAGCCTATCTCTCCTCCCCATCTTCACTTTCGCCCTAAAGTTTGAGGCCAAATCTAGCCAAATCCAGTAGGGATTGGCTGTGAGGTCAAAGATAAGGAGCGCCAAATCCCCCCTCCATTGCTGTCTATTGATGCCCTTGGCTGAATTTGGCCGAGATCTAGATAGATCTAGTCTAGATTTAAGGAAGCAGGTCTAGGCCCTACTCTGGTGAATAACAAAGTGAAGGAAGAAGAAGCTCAAGCATGAAGAAGAAGGAGAGTAGAAACGAAGGATAATGAGAAAAGTAGGAAAGAAAAAGAAAAAGAAAAGGAAAAAACATAATAAAAAAGTTATTGCTACCAACCCACGTAGGGGAAGAAAAAAGAAAGAAAAAAAGGAAAGGCAAAAAAGAGAAAATAAGGAAAAAAAGAAGACAAAGGAAAAATGGAAAAAAAAATGAAGAAGTAGAAAAAAATACATTCTCACCTCGATGTGAATTTGCTCCTATCAACCAACCCAGGGCTACTTTGTAGGCACACCCAAAAGTCAATTTTGACCTAGGGCTAGCCTACAGGATAGTCCAAAAGTCAACTCCGACCTAGGACTAGTTTGCGAGCTTGCTCAAAAGTCAACTATAGCCTAGGACTAACTTGTGGTCTTGCCCAAAATCCATTCTATTTAGGGCTAGCCTACAAGCTCATTCGAAAGTCAATTTAGTCAACGGCCAGCCCTTGAGCTCATCCAAAAGCCAATTTGGACTAAAGCCTAGCGTGTGAGCTCACTTAAAAGTCTATTTGGACTTTTAAGTCAGCCTGTGCACTCACCTGAAAGTCCAATCAGTTTAGGACCAATATACAAGCTTGCTCAAAAATTAAATTTAGACTCAAGGCCAGCCTACAAGCTCACTTGAAAGTCTACATTAACTAAATGCTAGTCTATTGGTTGGTCTGAAAGTCAAAATAACTCAAGTCAACCTTTGAGCTTGTCCAAAGTTATTATAATAGTTTGAGGGTTCTCAAACTAAACTAATCAAATCATTTAACATAAATTGACTAAATGACTTAATCATATTGAATCTAAGTTGATTCAGCTAAAATAAATAAACAAAACTAAATTGACTCAACCATATCACTAAATGGACTTGAATCAACAAAATAGATAGACTAAAACTAGTCATTAATTGTCCAAAAAATTTTCTATTGGTTGTCTGATTTTTGAAATTGGTCGATCAGCTCTTGTCTCTCAAGAGCTGACATGCTTTCTACTAGTCAATCGGTACCTTCAACTGGCCGACTGATTTTGATGAACCAAGGCTAGAAGCACTCTCTTGGATGGTTGGACCCAAATTAGTCTTTTGATTTGGATAAACCTGGAGTGACACCCTTTTAGTAGGTTGATCGATATCCCAACTGGTCTCACATTTTATTCAGAAAAAACTGATAACTTGGGGTTCATATCCATCCTTAATCGAGTTCAAATTAGGTCAATCCTTGACTAGTCCAAACCTGAATCAATTCAGAATTAAATCAAGTGAACCTAAAAATTCAAATTAAACTCCAATTGAGTTAAACCACATTCAAACTAAATCAAAATAAGTACAAATTGAGCTATAATTGGGTCAAACCATAATAAATTTGAATTAAACTCTAATTGAGTCAAAAAATATTCAAACTAAATCAAAACAAGTTCTTATTGAGCTCTAATTGAGTCAAACAATAACAAATTCAAATTGAACTCTAATTGAGTCAAACCGCATTCAAACTAAATCAATATAAGTTTGAATTAAATTCTAATTGACTCAAACTACAACAAATTCAAATTAAAATCCAATTGAGTCAAACCAAATTTGAACTGAATGCTATTCTAATTAAATCAGGTCTAAACCATACCCTAATCGGGTAAGACCAAGTTTGAATTGAACCCTAGTTGGGTTAAAATCAAGTTTAAACCAAAATCTAATTGGGTCAAATTGAATTCAAATCCAAACCCTAATAGGGTTGAACTGACTTCAAACTGAGCCCTAATCAGGTCAAATCAAACTTAAATCCAAATCAAAGCTAGGTTATGCGTAAACTAAAGCTAGGTCAAATCTAAACCAAAACCAAGTTACACCTGAACCAAAACTAGGTTGTACCTGAACCAAAACTAAGGTGAACTTGAACCAAAACTAGGTCGAATCTAAACAAGAATCAACTTGAATCCAAGCCTATTAAGGTTCAGACTCGAACTAAGTAAGGGTCCAACATGGGTCAAACCCATTAGTGGGTTAAACCTAGATCCATCAAGAACCCAATTATGATTGGATCCATGATCCATTAAGGATCTAATAAGAATCTATTAAGGGTTAGACCCAAGATCCATTAAAGATCTAATAAGAGCCCTTTAAGGTTAGATCCAAGATCTATTAAGGATCCAATAAGAACCCATCAAGGGTCGAATCCAGGATTCATTAAGGGTCTATCAAGAACCCAATAGGGGTTGAACTAAGATCCATTAAGAATCCATTAAGAATCCAATTAGGATCGGATCCAAAATTTATTAAAAATCCAATAGGAATCCAATTAGGATTGGATCGAAGATCAACTAGGGTTAGCCGATAACAAGCTTAAAGCCATTGATAACACCTCAATCTTAATCGACAACACTCCAAAGAGGTTGTTGATTATCAAATCAAAGATGATTAGCACAACCCAAGATCGCTAATAATTTCTTCAAACCAAATCAAAATAAAGGTAGGTTTGAACTCACTTGGTCAATAATCTAGATGACATGTTCGAACAAAGTCAATTGATAATATACTTAAAGCCATCATCAGTCGCACTTTAAGCGTAGCCCACACATGCTCAAAATCCATTGGTGATGCTTCAAACTTAATCAACAACACGCCAATGAGGCTATTAATTATTAAAATAAAAATAATTAGTATAAAGCTAAGGCCGCTAATCATTCTTAAATCAAATAAAATCTTCAATGATGCTCCAAACCTAATCAACTACAAGCCAAGAGAGGTCATCAATAATCAAATTAATAATAATTAGTATAAACTCTCTCAAGTCCAATATCAAAAGAAGTCAATTGACAATGAGTAGAAAATCATTAATAATACTTCAAAACTTAAAAAGAGTCAACTAACATAAGTCAAGATAGTTAGTCACACCTAGATAGTTAGTCAACTAACGAAATGGCTAAATTGGTTTCGCTTTAGGGTTAGGATTTTGTAGTGGCGACGAGCGCAGAGAGAGCTTGGATAGTGAGGAGAGCACGCAGCGAGCTCACATGGAGAGATTGCGCAATGAGCTCCCACGGGGAGCTCACGTGGGGAGATCACGCGGGGAGCTTGCGCAGCCATCGCCGGCCTCATGCTCTCGCTGATCTCGCGCTAGCATCTGGCGCCCGTACCGTCGCTGACCTCACACTCACGCTCATGCTCTCGCCAGCCTCTGGCGCCCGTGCTTGAGTGCGAGCAAGAGCAAGCTTGCCAACATGGCCCCCGCACCTTCGCTGGCCTCGCACTCGCGCCAACACCCAAGCCCTCATCGGCATCGAGCCCGTGCCCTCGCACCGGCCTCTAGCGCCTGCACCCATGCACTTGCGAAAGCGCACTCGCTGGCCTGGTGCCCTCGTCAACATCGCACCCGCGCCCTCGTGCTAGCCTCTAGCACCCGCACCCATGCACTCACACAAGCGAACTCACTAGCCTGACACCTAGGCCATCGCCGGCCTCATGCCCTCGCACCGGCCTCTGGCGCCCATGCCCAAGTGTGAGCGTGAGCGAGCTCACCAACCTGGTGCCCACGCCCTCACTAGCCTCGCACCAACACTCAAGCCCTTGCCGGCATCATGCCCGTGCCCTCGCGACCGCTCCCTCGCGCCCTCGCCTTTCTTGTGCTCGCGCTCTTGCCCTCACCGACCTAGCCCCCGCACCTACACTCTCACACTCTCGCCAGCCTTGCCCCAGCGCCTGCAAGTTGGCACCGGCCTCGCACCTGTTCCAGCACTGTCGCCAACCCAACTCCAACGCCCTCGCCAGCCAAACCACCCTGCCAGCGCACTCACGCCTTCGCCAATCTCTAGTAAATACTGTTCACATGCATAAGACTATTCACATGTATGAATTTTTGGTGTATGGTACTGTTTGCTATTTGAAAAAATTTTAAACATATTATAATATTTTTAATTTTAAGTTAAAAAATAATTAAAATAAAGTTAAATTTTGGTCAAAATATAATTAATAAATAAAAAAAATTTTGGTTGAAACTAAAATGAAAATGGTTTTAACCGAAACGTGTTAATTTCTTTATTCACGTGCATGTGTGCATAACTATTCCACCGAAAGCAAAAGCCAAAAAAAAAATTGTGTTGGTCTCATCCCCATATAAACCGCTGTTACGAGATTGTATAGAACTAGTTGTTCTATTTCGTATGTCTACAAATACTTGTCTGAATCATCCAGTTACTGAATTTATAATTTCACACCTAGATGTTCCAAATTCAACTGATGATGATTATGATGATGATTATGATAATGATTAGTTGTATATTATAATTAATAAATTATGTATGTGTCAAGTATATTTTAATAATAAATTAAATTTACTTATATATTAATTTTTAGCTTTTAATCATATTCATATTATTTCTCATATTTTTTTATACAATAATATATAAAAAATAGATTATATCAGTGATTAACTATCAAAATTAATTAAAATTAATTAAAATAATATTTAATCTCATGGTAAAATTAATTATAAATTTTTTGTATAATTTTTAAATGTATTTGAAATTTTTTTCAAAATTTTATTATATTTTTAATTTGAAATCAAAGTATAATCAAAATATAATCAGACTCTAGTCAACACATAATTAATAACTTAAAAAAATCTTTCCGCTGAAATCAAAACGACCGAAACTGAAACCGAAACGATCGAAATAACCGAAACATATCGGTTTCATCGAGTACCGAAACCAAAACCGAAACTGAAACTTAAAACCTTGTTTGAAAGTATACTATCATATATAAGTTAAGGCCTTAGGCTTACCCTATTTTTGTTATTTTTTTTCTCACTTTTGACCAGTTTCTGATCTCATCCCCGTTCTTTGATTGGATTTCTCTACTTCTCCTCTATTTTAGGTCTTCTAGATCATTTGTCCACTCTCACTTTCTAATCTCCTTTTTACTCTTTTTTTTATAGGTTGGGAGGAGTTTTTATAAGATTATCCAGATAATAAGAATGACCCAAACTTCCTTCAAATTTTGAACTATTGTGGATATAGATAATATTGTACTTGAACATTTGAATGTGTAGATGATATTTTGAATTGATCCGAAAATTTTGATGTGGTTGTATTGCTTCATGAAATCACAAAATTTGGGGGTAATTTGCAAAAGTTTTATTTTCAAGGACTATATGTAATTTTTATGAATTTAGATTCTTTTCAAAAAAATGACCATAAGGACTCATCTATAAAGTTTAAAAACTTTCAAGATTCTTTTTGTAAACTTTTATTTATAAAATAATAAAATTTAGACTTATTTATGAATAAAAATCTTTGAAGGATTTATTTATAAATTTATAAAGCACTAAGTTTATAATTTAGTTTTGATAGAGTGTGTACTTGCAAAAAGTAAAAAAATCATCACAAGAACTTATTTAGAAATATAAATTTTTGAAAGGTCTTTTTGTAAATCCTAAATTTTGTGAAAACTAATATGTAATTTTCAATCTTTAGAGGTCTTTTTGCAAGCCCTAGATTTTGTAAAATCTAATTTGTAATTTTTAAAATTTTTCAAGAACTTATTTATAAGAATTTTTAGTTCAAGGATTTTTTTAAAAAAGTTTTATCTAGCAATAGACTCATTTATAATTATTTATTTGATCCATGAACTTATTTGTAAGGATATTTCAATTCAAGCACTTATTTGTAATGATTTCATTTAGTTTAAGGATATATTTGTAATGATTTTAGTTAGTCCAAAAAATTATTTATAAAAATTTTATTCCTTTAATTTTTTTTAAATAGCTAAGATTTACCATTGAAGCCTTGCTTTAAGTAAGGTTCGAACTAATGATCTCATTTTTTAATCTAAATTTTAATAGGTCTTGGATCCAATTTTGATCCAGCTTTTGGGCTAACTCAGTCCAATTCTGGCTGAACTCAATTTGAACTTAAATTTTGTAATGATTTAGATTCGAACTAAGGTCAAAATTGGGTCAAATTCAAATTCAAATATAATTTAAATCTGAGATATAGTTTGATAGCAATCCAAGCTTCAATTCTAGTCAGATTTTAATTAAATGTAAGTTGACAAATATCACTAAATAAAATTGAGATAAAATATCATATTTTATTATTTTTTCAAGAAGAACCTTTCATTTTTCTTTTTTTTTCTCTATTTATGATTGGAAGCAAATATTTTTATATTATTTCTTTTTTTTTCCTCCCTTTCTTCGCTCCCTAATCTCTTCTTCTCTATTTTTGAACTTTCTTCATCCTTCAACAAGCTCCCTCCCATCCTTCTGCCCATTCACCTCAAATTTGACGAACTGGCGACGAGCAGTGAAGGAGTGTGATGACAGAAGCTTGGGGACCCATAGGGTGCAACTATACAGTGGGTGGCGGAGCTAGGCTATGGTGCAATGAAGGGGCAGCTGTAGTCAAGCCAAAAGACGAGTTGCAAAGGCATCGACACAGCGATGGGGTCAGAGGAGAGAAGCTTGGCCATATTTTAGTGATGTTCTAATCGCGTTTCAGTGCTATTCTGATCATATTTCGATCGCGTTCTGATGAAGACAATAGTCTCAAGTGGTGTGCAGTGGGTGCACGGGATGGTAGAGCTGGGCTATGTTCCAGATGGGATCCAGCGATGCATGTAGAGTACGCCAAGATCCTCTATTACGTGCCAATTTATGCCAAGACTAGAATTTAAAAGCTCCAATTTTCATTTGTAGCATGCAGTGTGTACCCACACTTTTGTGGTAATCTCACAGGAAACATGCACTAAATTTTTAGGCATCCATCCTCTTACAAATAATTCTGATTCTCATTGTTTCACTGGGCAGCTAAGCAACGGAAGAGAACGGTGACGAAAGTAACATTCGTCGGACCAGGATTTACCAGAAAAGTAACATTCTGATTCTCATGTCACGCATCCTGAGCTTAAATGTACTTTTAATCTTGAAATAACTGGAATAAAGAAGAATCCAAATACTCCAATGTACACTTCATTGGGAGTTGTCACCAAGGGAACTATTATTGAGGTGATTGACAAACTCCTTCTCAATTTCTTCCTTGTATTATTTCAGTAACTCATTTATGTTTCCATCTAAAAATTTCAGGTGAATGTCAGTGAACTTGGTCTGGTAACGCCCGGTGGGAAATTTGTGTGGGGTGAGAACTATTTCCTTTTGTTTTGTATCTTATACTGGACAACTTCCATTGGTGCACTTAACGCGTGATGATTGCAACGTGCACAGGTAAAAATGCTAAGTGACAAATAATCCAGAGAATGATGGCTGTATAAATGCAGTTCTACTCGTTTGACTGCAACTATTGATCTCTTTATTTTGTGAGATTCCTTGCAGCAATTGAAACCATAATGAGTTAACCTTGGCTTCTAGTTCATTGCAGCATCTTGCTAAGCCCCCATATAATGGTTCAAAGCTGAGCTTGATAGCTTACTGCATCCATCTTTAAGATTTTGATAGTAGGTCGTTGTTCGATGTTTGTACTTGGTATGTACTCGCTCCAAAGAAACTCTGTTTTGTTGGAGACTTGACGGTTTTTTATTGGTCTTTGTTATGGTGGCTTAGTGGTCTTTTGTCCTGAAAAACTAGTCGTAAATATGTATTTGCAAGTGCTGTTTATATTAAGGGTATATGTGCAATTGCATGATTTTGCAAAGAACAAGTGCATGAGATAGCTATATGACTGTAACTGTCTGAGTTGCTGTTTATTTAGGCATCGTGGGCCTTAGAGAGCTAGCTCCCAGAGGGTTCTGGAGCTGGATTGAAGGCCAGGGAGTGGTTTGCTTTGCCTGGATTCACAAAAGCCGACTTTTCTGCCTTCTTGCTGTTGAGGGGTTCCTCACATGCAGTCAGCTTGTTGGGGTTCTATCATTGGAAGGATTTGGGTTTGGGGCGCCAATGGTGCTGCTGCCAATTGTGTTTGATCTGGAGCTCAATGCAAGGGATCTGGTGGAGAAGGGGATTGATGTGGAGGTGGGTAGGAATGAGGAGGAATTTCATGAAACACTTTTTGCAGAATGGAAAACAAAAAATTACAGCTGAACATTGAACTAGAAATGTCACTAAAGCAGCATCTTTTCCTTATTTGGCAATGTCACCAGTGTGTCGTATGTGATTCGAACGATTAATACTTTTGCATGCAAATCCTTTCGAATCATGTGTATTTCTCTACAACTCTGGGAAAAAGTTGTGGTTGTAGACTCTACAATGGCAGAGGCTCTTTGGGTCGGGAACCACACCCAGCTGTCAGAATTGTATATTTTTGTCAATCTACAGCCCAGATAGACTACATTTGTAGAGTAACTTTTTTCCGCAGCTCTGTTTTGTATAATTGCACTGCAAGAGGGGTAGCTATAAATGGCAAGGTAATCATCATAAAAACTATATAGTATTGAGTCTGAGAGTTGCTTGTACATATGATTATAATTAGATTGAAACGCAAGAGGGATAGCTATATAGTATGAGTCTATGAGAAATGAAATGCTGGCTTGACTCTCAGGACAGTCTCAAGGCATGCACTTCTCATAGAGCATAAAACTATAGTATGAGCATCTTGCAGAGTGCAAATTTGTTATCAAGATTATGTACAGAAAGAGATGTTGATCTAGGTTTCCTTCAGGAATGGTATGGACTCAGCCCAGCTTCACTTGATAGCATCGACAACTTTAACTGCAAAAGCACTATCATCAGGGTAGTAGGTGGGGGGATCAGGAAGTAAAGGTTCCTCGAGGCCAAGAACACCTTCTAATGTCGCGTGTAAACAGTATGCAGAGTATGCTATATGATATCCCACCCCCCCCCCCCCCCCCTTCCTGAATGGTCGGCAGCCATCCATTCGCATGTGTATCAGCCAATCGACGGATAATTTGGCTGACGGCTCTGTAACCCTCCTCTGTCTTCCATTGGGATCAAACTGAAGCATCAGTGAGGTCATTAGTGACATAATGCAAAGGAGCTGAAAATATCGTGCTACCCTAAAATCCACATACAAATATTTGATTACTTTCACAAGTAGTCGGAAATACTTTATTTACTGATTGAAAATGGCGATGATTTTGAGATGCCTACGTATTAACTACACCAAGGAACTGTCATGTAGATGTACAGCACTAAGAAACTGTCGAAGTCCTACTCTCAAACTTATCTTCATGTGTGCAGGTATATGGCATAAAAAGTGCAGTACATAACATAGTCATCAACAACAAAAAAAGGAGGGAAAACAAAATAAAAAACAAAGAAATGTTTACGACATAAAGCAGATCAAAGAACAATCAGCATACCGCACTGGAATCTTGACCAACAACCAAAACAATTAGCCCTGGATCAAATTTCTGAACTGCAGGGGCGACCAATTCATTCATTGCATATGCATAACCCTCACTTCCAGTTCCATTGGGCAGAGGTATATTCAGATTTAACCCAATCCCATCTCCTGCACCAACTTCATCAATTGTGCCCCTTTGAGGATGCGAAGGACCCCAAGAACCATGATTCATATGAAGGGATATTGTAAGATCATCAGCAGAGCTGTAGAACACCTCAGCAGTTCCATTTCCATAATGGACATCAATGTCTACCACTGCAACCTTTTGACAACCAGAGTTTAGAGCGTGCTGAACTGCAATTCCTGCATTGTCCAGGAAGCAATAACCATCAGCCTGAGAAGGCTGTGCATGGCGACCGGGCGGCCGCACTAGTGCATAAGCAAGCTTTCCTTTGCCATCCAAGATGTGCTTCACCGCCGATACAGTGGTTCCCGCAGCGAGAAGAGCAGCATCCGATGAACCTGGGTTCAGAAAAGTGCCAGCACAGAGAGCTTTGCCTCCAGATTTATCAGCTTTAACTAGTTCCTCTGTGTACTCTGCGATATGAACAAGGTAGACATCGCAAAATGCTAATTAAACAATTAAATCGGACAGTTTTTCTGCACTTATTTATCCAAAGTCCCAATTTTTCATTGTAGCATTTCCAATTGCATCAAGACTCCTCATTTCATACATTTCAAACTAAAATTCCCACAACAGAACCTAAAATTCGGTTAAAATAATTGATATTTGCCAAAGAAGAGGAGAAACGGACAGGATTGAGGAGCAGAACCAGGGTTGTGGAAGAGTCGGAGCTCCGAGATGGCAGCGGGACGGCCATCGTGTCAGGAGATGAAGGGGGAGATGGGGTGTTATCAAATTAGGTGCGATAGAATTAGTTTTCGATTACATATCGAATAAATAGAATTTAATTAAAAACTTATATTTTATAAGTTTAAATTTTTTAATAATTTGATGTTTTATATTATCTATATTTTTGTGATTCTTCTAACGAGTGGTATCAGGCTTTTATATTTAAAATTATGTAAACTCTTAAAAATAAAATTAACATGATGATATAACTAAATTGAGTTATATATTAGTCTCCCTAAAAAAATTAAAAATTAAGATAAAAATTTATTAGTATGAATTATATGATAGAATTAATTAAGTAAAAAACTTTTCGTAATAATACAACTAAATTGAATCACATATTAGTCTTTTTTAAAAAATCAAAAAATAAGACAAAAATATGTTAGTATGGATCACACAGTGAAATCGGTTAAATAAAAAAATTCTTAATTAAAAATATTAAAATTGATATGATCAAATCACACATAAAAAAATTATTATAAAATTAAGTATAATAAATTAATTTTATATCGAATATGAAATAAATAAAATTTAATATATAAAAAATACTCATATTCTATAAATTTAAATTTTTAAAATAATTAGTATTCGATATATTATATTATTTCGATTCCATATCCTACTTCTTCTAATAATATAGCCTTTGCCAAGGATGGAGAAAATGTTGCGGACCCGATCGGGGTTCTCCGGGTGCTTCTCCAGTACCTCAAGGAAACCCGGATCCGCCCCGGTGTCGAAGACGCCAGTGCCGTCGTCGTGACAGAACACGTTGACCACACCGCTCTCCGGAGACGACGACGGATCCATGCTGCTCCGACGATGGCGGTGGACCTCTTATACTCGACATAAAAAACGATGGCGGGATTTGTTCCGGTTGCTTCGTGCGTAGTGACGACGCGGCTCGGACCAATTTAGGAAGTTTTTTGTAGATCACTCATCGCGTGACGTGGCTCGGACAAATTTAAAAAGTTTTGACAAATAATTTTTCTGATTGCTTGCGAGCTTGGTGTGCACCTACTTAGCGACGATGTGTCTCGCAACGGAAAGGAGGAGGATGAAGAAGATGACAACTGCGACTCAGTTACCTGACACGGAGCATTTTCTGCAAAATCAAATGCTTTCCTCAATGTGAAAAATGCTCAACCACACTAAATTATCGTAAAATTTTAAACGAATTAAATATAAATTTCGTTATTATAGATATTAAATTTTATTTATTTAATTACTTGATGTACGTGGAATTAATTTATTACATCTAATCGTTGAATTCAAGCACAAGAAGCCTTCTCCTGTTGGAACTGCGATCACAGATGACAAACTCAAGTTCAAGAAGCCCGCTCTTTCTAATGATTTAACAGTCGCTGATGGTAAACTACAGCACAATGAGCCCTCTCCTTCTGTTGAATCCGACGACCATTGATCATGAAGTCAAACACAAGAAACCCTCCCCTTTTAACGATATGACGATCACTGATGATAAACTCAAGAATGATAAGCCCTCTCCTTCTGTTGATCCAACAACCGTTGCCGACGATCTCAAGCACAATAAGTTTTGTTTCAGTTGATCCGGTCACTATTGACAACAATTACAAGCATAAGAAGCCTCTCCTTCTGTTGATCCAGCGGCCATGGAGAAGAAGACCAGCACCCTTTTTCCATTATCTTCTCAACGGAGTATGACAGTTGGAGTTACTGATCTCAGACATAGTATTAGTTTACCAAGCTATCAAAAATTAGAGTGGTAGATGCATTTTTTTTTTTTTGTTTTATTTTCCAAGCAACATATGTGTTGCGAGTTCTCGAACCTTGCGGAATAAATCTGGATTGTCACTCTCTCAAACAAATTCTTGATTGCCTTTGAATATATGTTAGCAGAGATATTATCCGGATGTTTTGACTTCTTGTTGCTCACCAATAATCCCCACAGGAGCAAACCCCATGCTCAACCTTATGGAACCTATTAGCATCCCTAACCACCAACACCCTCCCAAGCACCTTAGACACCCCCTTCATGAACTCATGGCAATCACCACATACCCTCAAGTTCTTATAAACCCTAATCACCTCCTCCCTCTTATCCATCCCCCCACACACCAACCACATCCCAATGGCCAACCTCTCACTATGCACTCTCAAGCTCTCCGCCTTGGACTCCTCCTCTACGTCATGCATTACCTCCTCCACCCCACACACATACCCTATCTCTTCCCTCACCCTTCTCTCCACCTCACTGATTGCAGCCCGAATGCGGCCTGTGAACGGGTGGGACTCGTCCCCGCCACCGTAGAAGAAGTGCACTTCCTTCTCTATCTCCACCCAGCTGCATCCTCCTTGCTTCTTCAATCCCTTCCTCTTCATCTCCTCCCTTATCTTTGCACATTCGAGCCACTCGCCGGCCCCCGCGAAAATGTTTGACAACATGACGTAATTCACAGGGTTCTCTCCATCCATTCTTAGCAGTACTTGACCCACTTCTCTTCCCAGGTCAATGTCCTTGTGCATTCTGCAAGCACTTAGTAGCGTTTGCCATATTCCAACTGTGGGTTCTGCTGGAATTGTTTCTACGAGTTCTTTTGCCTCCTGAAGCCGGCCTGCCCGGCCAAGAAGATCGATGATGCAAGCATAATGCTCAGGTTTCGGGTTTACCTCCCTGTCACTGACCAATCTGGAGAAGTAGTGTTGGCATTCTTCAGCCAGCCCGGCATGGCTGCAGGCTGAGAGCAAGGCTAAGTAGGTCACCTCGTCGGGCTGGATTCCTTCTTGCTGCATTTCTTCAAACAGATTGATTGCAATCTCGCCATGCCCATTTTTGCCATAGCCATTGATCATCACTGTCCACGAGACCACATTCCTTGTCTCCATCTCTCTGAATTGGAGTTCAGCTTCATCCGTGAGCCCGCATTTGAGGTACAGATCAACAAGAGAGTTTGCTACCGAAACATCTAGGACAGCGGATGATTTTGTAGTAAACGAATGGAGTTGTCTTCCTTGCTCTATCAGCGCAAAGTCTGCAAAGACACCAATCAAACATGATAGGACATGTCCATCCATTCGAGTCCCGCAACTCCAAAACTCGCAGAACAAATGCATGGCTTCTCTCAGTAGACCCTCCTGAGCATACCCGACAATCATTGCTGTCCATTGAATCACATTTTTCTGCAGAGTCTGATCAAACACCTTTCTTGCTTCTGCTAAACTCCGACATTTAACATAGAGATCGATGAGTGCACCGGAAAGTACTGAATTGCCTGAAATAAGGAATCCGCCTGTGGTTAAGGAAGCATGGAGTTGAGCTCCCTCACAATATGCGCCAAGACCACTGCAAGCCTTTAACAAGCTTGCAAATGTGAACTCATCAGGCAGCTTCCCTTCTTCCTGCATTTCCTGGAACAAATGCAAACACCTCCTGCCATCGCCTACATTTGCATACCCAGCAATCATTGCATTCCAAGTTACAAGAGTCCGAACTAGCATTCTGTCAAACATTAGCTTCCCTTCATCAATCATCCCGCTTCTAGAATACATATAAATAATTGAATTAGCAACCACATCATGCAGCTCAAATCCAGCCTTCAAAGACACCCCATGAATCTGCATTCCAATCTCAGAGACCCCAACAAGCCCGCAAGCTTTAAGGTTTGTGGATAGAGTGAACTCATTCGGCCAAACACCTGAAAGCCGCATTTTATCAAACAATTTCAAAGATTTCTTTGCGTCACCATCTTGTAGGAACCCAACCATAAGAGCAGTCCAGGAGACAACATTTCTTTCAGGCATTCCATCAAACACCTTGCGTGCCAAGTCCATCCTCCCACACTTCCCATACATATCTACAAGGTCATTGCTCAGAACAAGCTGACCTCCAGAACCCAGTGTCACGACAATCGCATGGAGCTGAACTCCGCAGCCAAGCGCCGAACTTTTCGCGCAAAGTTTGACTAGCTCCACCACTCGCCGGCAATACATCTCCGGCAAGATGAAGCTCCACAGCTTGGTTTTCAGGCAAATGGAGGACCAAATCACAACAAAACTCAGAAATTGTCGCAAAATCAAAGAATTGAACCAGATCCATGCTCACATGGTGGTGTCTTCTCTATCAGCAAGCAACTACTTAGCAACTCAGATCATCAACATCTGCAACTCCAATGAATGCATAGACTACGCTTTCATGGTCTTCAAACAAATGTTCGATCCCAACGTTTTTCTATACAACGCGATGATCAGGGCTTTCACCCAACACCAGGAGTATCACCAAGCAATTGAAATCTACAAGAAAATTGAGTTGAACGTGAGAGTTCTCGCTAATGAGTTCACGTACCCGTTTGTGCTCAAAGCTTGCGGAGGATTAGGATTTCTCGAGCTCGGAAAGCAGGTCCATCTCCGCGTTTTCAGAGCTGGATTGATCTCCATCCCTATTGTTCAGAACTCGCTGATTGAGCTATATGCTAAGTGTGATGATTTGGTGCATGCAAGCAAGTTGTTCGATGAAATGCCGGGGAAGGATGTGGTGTCGTGGAACACTCTCGTATCGGCGCATGCGAGGCTGGGGCAGATGAGGAAGGCTAGGGCTTTGTTTGATGTAATGCCTGAGAGAACAGTGGTTTCCTGGACAGCCTTGATCTCTGGGTATGCTTTGATCGGATGTTACTCCGACGCCTTGGAGGTGTTTCACAACATGCAGCTGGCGGGATTCGAGCCGGACGATATCAGCGTCGTGTCTGTGCTTCCAGCGTGTGCGCAGCTCGGAGCTCTTCAGCTTGGGAAGTGGATTCATAAGTACTCAAACAAGCATGGGCTGCTCCGGAAGATGTTTGTGTGCAATGCTTTGATAGAAATGTACTCCAAGTGCGGCAGCATCGACCAAGCGAAGCAGCTGTTCGACGAAATGCAAGATCGGGACGTTATCTCATGGAGCACGATGATCACGGGGCTCGCAACACACGGGAGAGCGGAGGAATCGATACAACTGTTTGCCCAAATGGAGGCCGATGGGCGTGTGAAGCCGAACTGCGTCACGTTCCTTGGCCTCTTATCCGCTTGTGCTCACGCCGGAATGCTGCAGGAGGGGCTGAAGTGCTTCAATTCAATGGTCGAACGCTACGGCATTGCGCCAGATGTCGAGCACTATGGGTGTTTGGTTGATCTCCTCGGGCGGTCGGGGTGCATATCGCGCGCACTGGAGGTCATCGGTGGCATGCCAATGCCAGCGGACGTGGCCATCTGGGGCTCGTTGCTCAGCTCATGCAGGACGCACGGAGATGTTCAATCCGCAGCGATTGCGGCTGAGCGGCTCCTGGAGCTAGAGCCCGAGGACACGGGGAACTACGTGCTGATGGCGAACACTTACGCGGCTGCGAGGCGGTGGGACGGAGTGATGAGGATGCGGAGGATGATGAGGAGCCGGAGCATGAAGAAGACGCCCGGGTGCAGCGCCATTGAGGCGAACAATACGGTGAAGGAATTCTCCGCGGCGGATGTCTCGAATCCGCAGTACGGAGAGATTGCTAGTATGCTAGAGCTCTTAGCATGGCAGTTTCGTGAGGATGGAGACCTGAATGCCCTGGAAGTGATGGCATCAGCTGTAAAAACTGGACCATCTGGAGGGCCCCGATCAGCTGCGCCATGCGGTGCACGGTCCACCAAAATTACCCATTCATCTGCTGAAACTTGGAACTCTAATACACGTCAATAAAGGTTCAGTTTGCTTCCAACGTGTCATATCCGTAACCGTCCTTATCCATTTAAACAAGTTTTAAATGCAAAATTTCGTCAATTATAGATCGACACTTATAATTTACAAAAGGATTTGTATAACACGAGTAATCTACGAGCCTTTTATGATTACTTTGAACGTTTCCATTTATTTATTTATTTATTTTTGTTCCTAGAACGTGGCGCTTGTACCTAATGACATGCAAAGATAATGAATGACACACTATTCGCTATGAAGTTCCTTAAAATTTATTTTTATTTATTACTATAACAAATTTAAATAAGCACATAAGTATTAAGATTAATAAACTGTTTATTATTAACCATAATTATAATTTAAGATGTATACAACACAAAACTATGCTTATTATTAAATATTATACATATGAAATTCTGTTTTTTTTTAAGTTTCCGAAAATTCTGAGGTTCAGATTCTTCCGAGGAGAGAAACCTCCTCAATATGCGGATCCAGTACACACGAAACTCCGAATCCGATGTCCACACCCTTCCCGGAGAAATTCCTTCAATGCGACATATCCTACACCAAAACACACAGGACAAAATCTGAACGGTCCATGTTCACCACCCGACCAATCTGACCTCTTAATCATCAGAGAGGATCATATTGCGTACAATTTCGTGTACATCAAGTCATAGGATAACTATATCGTCGCTTCCTTTCCCTTTCTCTCTGCTCCACCATATCTTCGCTGGAATAACTACCACTCGTCATCTCCGTCGTCGTCTTCCTCCTCCTTTATATACAGCAGACCCCATCATCGCAGCAACAAACAAGCGCCATCAGCGAGCGAATCTGTGACCAGAGAAGCTCGCCGCAGCATTATCCTCCCCTCGTTCACCAGCTCCCAGATAAGCCTCCTCCCCGCGGTCCCATAAGTGCCGTCCCCGCTCTTCTTCTTCTTCGGAAGAAAGAGAGAGAAGCAAGAGCAGCGGAGATGGATCACGCGGCGGAGGCGCACCGGACGGACCTGATGACGATCACGAGATACGTGCTCAACGAGCAGTCGCGCCACCCGGAGTCGCGCGGCGACTTCACTATTCTTCTCAGCCACATCGTCCTCGGGTGCAAGTTCGTCTGCACTGCTGTCAACAAGGCGGGGCTCGCCAAGCTTATTGGTCTCGCCGGCGAGACCAACGTCCAGGCACGTTACTCTGTTTTTGGTGCGGTTCTGAGGTTGTCGATCAGGTGTTTGATGTTTTGCGTGCAGGGAGAGGAGCAGAAGAAGCTGGATGTGCTCTCCAATGAGGTGTTCGTCAAGGCGTTGGTTAGCAGCGGGCGCACTGTGAGTTGGAATTTCTCCTTTTTTTTTATTTTTTAAGAATGTGTGGAGAAGGTTTGGTTGATTCTCGATGTGTTTGGGGTGTAGTGCATTCTGGTTTCCGAGGAGGATGAGGAGGCGACGTTTGTGGATCCAGCTTTACGTGGAAAGTAAGGGGGTTTTTCGTTGTGAGATAGGGAATTGGTGTGCTTGTGATTGTTTTGATTGATTGTGATTTAGTGCAGGTACTGTGTGGTTTTTGATCCGCTGGATGGGTCTTCCAACATTGACTGTAGCGTGTCCATTGGAACGGTGTGGTTTCCTCCCATTTTGATGCAAATCTCAAATTTCCAACGTCTCAAAAAAAAGTAACCTTTTTTTCATTGGTTTTGTCTCTGGGCATCGGTGCTTTTCACTTTTGTGAAAAGAAGACGATGTTTAGTAGTAGAGCACTAATTGTCCTCTTTAGTATTTGGGTCTTTGGGATGGGAATTGTTGAAATTTAGATTAATTTAGATCAACTTCTATCAGATGCATTTTGTTTATGTGGGAAGTGCAGTTGCAACATCAGAACTAGTGCTGGTTAATTAACCAACATTATAATAATTTCGGTAAAGGGTTTGTTTAACGGTCAACTATAAACTCCAACTACACCAATCTCATTACATGTATGTTGCAATCAGCTGCTTACCTCTCATGCTATTATGTACAGATGCTATTATGAATTGCTTCGTCTTTTCTATGTCAGATGTTATTATCAAACTTTATGTTTGAAGACAATCTGTTTGGATTTTTCTGATCTTGTTGCTGATGGATGGCCAGTTACACGCTTACAGAGTAATATACAGGGCACGATAATCTTCAAACCAAACTCAGGGACAAAAAACATTAGAAAGAAAGAGAGTGTGAGGTTCTTTACTTGTGGGTTATGAAGTTTACTTAAATCATTAATTTTGGTAGATGCAAAAACCATAAAGGAAAATAATGTGAAAAAAAAAAAAGAAAGACAAGGGTGAAAAGAAAAAGGGAGAAGAGAAGAAGAAATAAATTTATGCACTCATCTACTTATGTAATTGAGTTCAAGCTTATCTCTTGCTTGGAATTCCTTTTCTTCTATTTGTAAGAACTTATATCAGAGTTCTGTAATCCAATGTTCTTTCATTCATTTTGAACTCTGAGTACTATTTGTGTAGATATTTGGAATTTACATGGCAGAAGACAAGGATCAGGCAACTCTTGATGATGTCTTGCAACCAGGAAGGAATATGCTAGCAGCTGGATATTGCATGTATGGAAGCTCTTGCACGGTAAATTTATGACCATGCTTGCTATTATTTGTTTACATGAACAATTTTATTTTCTCATCAAATCAATATTGTGGCTAGGGATGTAAACAAGCCAAGCTTGGCTCTGCTCCAAAAACAGTGGGTCGAGCTGCTCGAGCTCAGCTCGTCAGCTCAAACTCAGCTCATCAGCTCAAACGAGTCGAGTTTGAGCTCAACTGAATTTGAATTTCAGAAATTTATTTTTAATTAATTTACATTAAAATAACTTTAAAAATTATAAAAAATATATCAATCACAACATCACAAATCACAATTTATAAATTCACAATAAAAAATATTAAACTTAAAAATTTTATGAGTAATGCTAATAATATAAACAACCTAAAAAATATGGATATTGAAAAAATCATGTTAATAGAATAACATCTAAGTATAAAAAAGTATATCATCTACAACATCACAATTAAATAATTAAATATATATTATACATTATATGTTATAAAATATGTTTTAAAAATTATATTTTTTGTATATTAAAAAAATAAACAAGCTTTCGAGTTAGAATCTAGCGAGTTGGGTGCAGCTCAAGCTCAGCTTGTTTACCAAGTTTTCGAGTTCGAGCTCGGTTTATTTTCTAACGAGTCGAGCCAAATTTGAGCCAAGTTCGAACTGCTTGTAAGCTGTGAGTTAAATTGATTGGGTAATTCCTCATTTTAAAGCGATTATAATGTCATGAGATTCATTTTGCAGCTTGTGTTGAGCACTGGGAATGGTGTCAATGGCTTCACTCTCGATCCTTCTCTTGGGGAGTTCATACTGACCCATCCAAATATTAAGGTTGGTACAACTGAATGGAGTTCTGATTACCAGATTGTTTTTGTTTGGTCAGTTTGTGCTTTGGGGGTTGTTAGGGGGAGGAGATTGTGGAGTTGGATATTGTTGATCAATGATCATAGATGTATTTCTGTGTCATCTAGGTGTACTAGACCGCTATTAGGATTGCTTCTTTTCACTTGTGAATTATTCTCATTTTTACTTCCATTTCATATATATTTCCAATTGGATTTAGTTTGGTTAATAAGCGGGCTATATTTCATTTTCTGCAGATACCAAAGAAAGGAAAGATTTATTCAGTGAATGAAGGAAATGCTAAAAATTGGGATGAACCTACAAAAAAGTATGGATGATGTAACTTAAGCCTGGTGGCAATTATTTGCTGAGTTTCTTATCATTAATCACCTTGCAGGTATGTTGAGAAATGTAAGTTTCCAGATGATAGATCATCACCGAAGTCTTTGAGATACATTGGAAGGTATCAAAACTTCTGGCATATTATTTCAGTAGTTCTCTTCCTTTTCATTCAGTTGACTGTATGCAATCTCGATCTATTGATGACACCAGTATAATCTTTGTTCGACTTAATGGCTTCACTATAATATTTAGTTTTTTGTTATTAATTTCAAATTCTAGACAGAAATGCATTACTTGAAATTCTCAATCCAATTTCCTCCTTGAAAAAGGGATACACACCCCCATCGACTTTAATCTCTACTTCCTTGCAGCATGGTTGCTGATGTACATCGTACTCTGCTGTACGGAGGCATCTTTTTGTACCCTGCAGACAAGAAGAGCCCGAATGGAAAATTGCGGTATGCACGAGGAACACCATTCTACGCATCTACATATTGTATTTAATCTCTTCTTTTAGAATTCATAATTGTGATCGCTGTGCTTAATACAATGCAGGGTGCTGTATGAAGTTTTCCCAATGTCATTCCTAATGGAACAGGCAGGTGGCCAAGCTTTTACCGGCAAGCAACAGGTACAGACAACATGCTCCAATTATTAGCAGCTAGAACAATTATTATTAATATAATTTTGAGAATAGCTATAACAATTATTGTTTGTGTTGGTAATTATAAAATCTTGGCTTAGAATCATTCATCCACCATTTCTACTTCTTTGAGTATTAATTTCTAGTTGTACTATAGCTTCTATCTCTAATCTGGTTTCATCCTTTACACAGGCACTTGACTTGGTCCCCACCAAGATCCATCAGCGATCGCCCGTTTTTCTTGGGAGCTACGATGATGTCGAAGAGATCAAGGCACTCTATGCAGCTCAAGAGACAACAGCTTGATCTCTTTCCCTCTCTCTAAAAGTTTCTCAACTTACCAATCTTACTAAATCGTAAGCTTGTAATTTGCTACTGCAAATCGAAGCTTTTGTGATTGATTTGTATGTAAATGCAGCACTGCTAATCGTTGTTACTGGGATCACAGATGACATTATGCTCTTGGCAAAGTCACCCGTGCTCTTAGCAGAGTGGATGATAATTTTTAGTTTGTATTACAAATTTTAACCGGTGTCAGCATGTTGTTGTGGATCAAATTGTCTTTTATTTTAATGGTTTGTGTTCGTCCTAAAATGGGGCTGCATCAGGTGGATTTTATGAGCCATGCTCCACGGAATCCTTCCAACTCCGCCAAGTTTTTTTTGAAGACTCCGTGGCCAAATCATCAAGCCGTAGTTTACTACATTCATTGTTCAATTTTTATTTTAGAATTATATAATACGGAATGAATCAACTTTGAATTTTAAATTTTAAACAGTAAGATATTTTAATATTTCAACTGATAAAATAATTTTTAACAAAAATTATATAACCTACTGTGCAATAAAATTGAAACCTAAAATTGAAGTATTTGCTAACTATAAGAATCCAAAATTTTTTAAAAGACAATCATATCAAAATCCAATCCCAAAATATGAGAATAGAAAATAAAAGTGGCAAAAATTACTGAACTAAAAAGGTAATCAGACATATAATAGCTTACTGAAACATTAGTTGTCATAGATGCAATTGAACTGCATAATGGTTTGGCCAAATAAGGAATCAAAGATACATTACACTCATTATATATATTTTTTATTGTAATTCAATGAAAAAAAAACTCACAATATCAGTTTTTCAAAGTAGAAGACAACAATATGCTTGTAGATAAATCTCAACACTTTATTTTGAAATGTGGAGATATTATGTGGCTTAGAAGCATTGCGTTGAAAATGATCATATACTTGTTTTTTTTTTTTTCTTGAACAAACAGGGCACTACAATTACAATTGAATTTTATATATAATTATTCACATATCCTAATGTTATCAATATGAATAAAATTAAATAAAGAGATTTCTTACAAGATAAACAAAATTATATATAATTTTTCTCCTCATATAGCTTGCCCGACATCTCAAAAAAAAAAATTTCTATTGGAAATGTATGATAATAGAGGATAAAAAAAATCATAACTCAGATCAATAAAAAAGCATAGAATAAATAGATTTACTCATAAGTATTCTCCTGCTCCCATAAAAATTAAGCATTATTGATTTCTGTTTAACAAAAAGCAAATATTACTTTTTAGAAAAATATGCAGTGGAAGTTAATAAATATATTTGCAGGATAAGATGACCATGGCATGTCCATCACTTGATGAGATTTAAACTTTTAAGTTAATTATATAATGAAAAGAAGCAAAACTCGGTGAATTTAACAATCTATTTGCCAAAGAGATTAAAAAAAATAAGACAGCAAAATATGTTAAGAGCATTTTATATAATTTGGATTAAAGTTATTTAGGAGCAACTCATACATTTATCAGAGTCTTCCAAAATTCATAAAGAATAAATCGAACATGATCTAGCACCAACGAAATGCTACTCCCTGAATAATAAATTCCTCCACAAGCATACAAAATTTCTTCAAAAAGGAGATGAAGAAAAATAAATCAAATTAGTTACCTCTTCTTGAAACTCCTTGTACACTTCCTTCTCATAGTCCTCTCCTTCGAACTCCTCCTCATCTTTGTACACCAGCACCGCCCCTGGCTGTCCAATTCACCATCAAATCCAATCTTAGCACCAATTGAAAGTGCGAGTCGAGAGCTTTGCGACCCATCCTCATCTTTGTACTCCGGCATTGCCTGCCCTTTGTCTAATCAAATCTGATCCTGCTAGTAATTGGATGTTGCTACTTGAATATTGAATTCCTCCACACGCACACAAAATCACTTCAAAAAGAGGAGATGAAGAAAAAATAAACCAAATTAGTGACCCCTATTATAATATTCAATTTAATCTTTCTTTTGTAACAGCTCCTCCAGTTGAGTTAAACTAACAATTAGCATCTATCTGACTCATACATACTGAATCAATACTTGAAAATTAGGGTTTAATGTAATGTTTTAAATCTTGATTTCGGTTTTAGGTTTTGGCACCAAGCGAAACTGATATATTTTAGCCGTTTCGGCCATTTTAGTTTCGACCGAAAGATTTTCTTTTAGTTATTAATTGTGTGTTGACTAGAATTTGATTATATTTTGACTATAATTTAACTTCAAATTAAAAATACAATAAAAATTTAAAATTTTTTTTATAAAATTTAAAAATTATGAAAGAATTTATAATTAATTTTACCATAATATTAAATATTATCTTAATTAAGTAAAATTAATTTTGATAGTTAATCATTGATATAGTCTATTTTTATATATATTACTATATAAAAAAAATATACGAGAAATAATATGAACATGATTAAAAATTAAAAATTAATATAAATAAATTTAACTTATCATTAAAATGTACTTGACACATACATAATTTATTAATTATAACGTAATACAACTAATCATCATCATCATCATTATCATAATTATCATCAATTAAGTTTGAATATCTGAGGTGTGGAATTATGAATTCAGTAATTGGACGATCCAGATAAGCATTTGTAGGCATACGAGGCAGAACAACTATCTCTACGCGATATCGTGACAGCGGTTCACATGATGGTGGAACCGATACAATTTTTTTTTTTGGCTTTTGCTTTTGGTGGAACAGTCATGCACGCATGCATGTGAACAAAAAAATTAACACGTTTCGGTCAAAATCATTTTCATTTCAGTTTCGACTAAAATTTTTTTTATTTATTAATTATATTTTTATCAAAATTTAACTTTATTTTAATTATTTTTTAACTTCAGATTAAAAAAATTATAATATGTTTAAAAATTTTTGAAATAGTGAACAGTACTATACATCAAAAACTTATACACGTGAATAGTTTCATGCATGTAAACAGTATTTACTAGAGACTGGCGAAGGCGCAAGGGTGTTAACTTAATTATGTCTCGAATCCAAATTTTTCGGAGAGTCTTAATTATATTAAGAAGTAATATAGTGGGCCTAATTCTTATCTAGATTTATTTTCTACTAGAAGACTTAAATTAGTAGAAGTCTTATTTGAGTCAGTCTTCTACTTTGACTCAAATACAGTTAGGCCACATCTATAAATACTCCTTTGATGTAAGGGTTTCTATATAGAGTAAGAGAAAAGGATATATATCAATACTCTCAATACGTTTTGCGACGGTTAGGTGACTTAGTCTTTTGTGAGAGTTGGTGATATTGGAATTTCGTCTCCATCATTGTAATCTTCTTTTCCTCTTCTCATCAATACAATATCCTCTGGATCGTGTTCGCCACATATATCTCTTGTGTGCTATCTTTTCTCTTTTTCTGTTCTTCTTCTACATCGTGAATTGTGGTGGACATTGATATTTTGCGCTACAAATGGTATTAGATTTTGGTTCAACATGTCTACTACGAAGTTCGATATAGAGAAATTTAATAGAAAGTAAGGATTTCCTATTTGGCAAGTAAGAGTTCGTGCAATTCTTACTCAACAAGAGTTGAGAAACACATTGGAGGACGTCAAGCCTAAAGATGTCACCAAAAGTGTCTGGAAAAATCAGAATGCTAATGCACATAGTACAATCATCCTCAGTCTCACCGATGATGTACTCTATCCGTTTCTTGATGAAACATCACCTTCAAAGTTATGAAAAAAGCTGGAGAAACAATATATGAGTAAGTCTATCTCAAATTAAGTTTACTTAAAGCAGAAGCTCTTCAATTTTCGAATAAGAGAAGGTACAAATATAGTTGATCATCTTAATGCTTTCAATAAACTTGTCTCTCAATTGTTAAGCATTGATGTTAAAATTGAAGATGAAGACAAGACAATTGTTTTATTATTGTCTTTACCTCCTTCTCTTGAGAATCTTAAAACTACTCTCATATATGGGAAGGATTTGAAATTTGACGATATTTTTGCTGTCCTTCTATCTAATAAATATTTGAAAAAGATTGAAGGGGATGTGTCACACTCAGAAGTATTAATTGTTAAAGTCGTACCAAAGAAAGATCAAGGACAGGTCGTTCTAGATCCAAATCCAAAGAAATAAACTGCAGGTATTGTAAAAAGATGGGACATGCAATTAAAGAGTGTTGGAAGCTCAAAGCAAAGAAAGAAAGAGAATATCAATATAAAAAGCAAGATAAAGAACAAGTATTAGTTGTTGAAGGGAGTTCTGATGATGATTTTGGTAATATTCTCTTTATTAGTTCTAATTTTGATCGTTACCATGATATTTGGATTCTTGATTCTGGTTGTTCTTACCACATTTATCCTAATAAGGATTGGTTTGAAAACTACAAGTCCTATGATGGTAGTTTAGTTTTGATGGGTAATAACAATCCATGCAAAACTGTTGGAATTGGAACAATCAAAATTAAAATGTTTGATAATATTTTTAGAACTCTTACTAATGTTAGATATATTTCTGATTTGAAAAAGAATTTGATCTCTTTGGATGCTTTGGATTCTGCTGATTATAAGTATTCTGCTGAAGGTGGAGTTCTTAAGGTTGCTATAGGCTCATTGATAGTGATGAAGAGCCTAAAGCATGAAAATTTGTATGAGTTAGTAGGAAAAACCGTTGCAGGTGGAGCAGCAGTCTCTCAGGCTTCTTCTTCTGATATAACCCACTTATACCATATGCGTCTCAGTCATATGAGTGAGTAAGGTTTAAGTGATCTCAACAAAAGAAAATACTGAAAAGCCTCAACTCATGCAAATTGGATTTCTGCGAGTATTGTCTCTATGATAAACAGTCCAAGGTAAAGTTTAACACCGGTACTCATTGCACTAAAGGCTTAATTGATTATATTCATTCTGATGTGTGGTGCACTCCTATTCCATCAAAATCTGGTGCTCGTTATTTTGTCAGCTTTATTGATGATTTTTTCAGAAAATTGTGGATTTATTTTTTGCATCACAAAGCTGAAGTGTTTTCTGTCTTCAAACGGTGGAAAATTTCAGTTGAAAAAAGAATTAGCAGAAAAATCAAATACCTCTGAAGTGATAATGGCGAAGAGTACAAATCAACATAGTTTCTCAAATTCTGTGAAGATGAAGACATCAAACGCCACTTTACCATCTCAGAAAAATCTCAACAAAATAGTGTGGCTGAAAGAATGAACAAAACCTTATCAGAGAAAGCACGTAGTATGCTCAGTACAGCTAATCTTGATAAAGATTTTTGGGCAGAAGCAGTCAATACAGCATGTTTCATTGTGAATCGCTCTCCTCAAACAACCATTAATTACAAGACTCCTGAAGAGGTATGGACTGGTCAACCTGCAAATTATTCTTCTTTAAAGATTTTTGGTTACCCTGCTTATGTGCATATTGTCAAGGATAAGTTAGATGCACGTTCCAAAAAGTGTATTTTCCTGGGTTATGCCAAAGGCGTCAAAGGCTATCGTTTGTGGGATCCTACTATTTCAAATATAATTATTGAGAAAGACATAGTATTCGATAAAGATGTTATGCTAAAATCTCTCAAGAAAGGTCCCAATAATATAATGCAAGTGGAGGTGGAGCATGTAGTTTCTTCAGAAGAAGATACTCAGGGTATGCCCAACTCTTAAGAAAATTCTAAGAATCAAATTTCTGAGAAGACTCCACTTCGAAGATCTCAAAGAAAAATAAAGCCACCTGAAAGGTATGGTTTTGAACATATGGTAGCTTTTGCTTTAGTTACTGACATTGGTGATCCTTCTTCCTATAAAGAAGCAGTGCAGGATAAGAATTCTTCTCAGTGGCAAGCTGCTATGAATGAAGAGATGGATTCCCTTTAAAAGAATCATACTTGGGATCTGGTGAAATTACCAGAAGATAAAAGAGCAATTGGTTGCAAGTGGGTATTTTGAAAGAAAGAGGATTTCTCTGAGATAGATGGTGTTAAATTCAAAGCTCATTTAGTTGCAAAAGGATATTCACAAAAGGAGGATGTTGACATTAATGAAATTTTCTCTCATGTGGTTAAACACACATCTATTCGTTTTCTATTTGCTTTAGTTACTTTTCATAATCTTGAGTTGGAACAGCTTGATGTCAAAACTGCCTTTCTGCATGAAGAATTAGAAGAACAAATTTTTTATGCAACAGCCTGAAGGGTTCATCCAAGAAGGTAAGAAAAATTTTGTCTGCAAGTTGAACAAATCACTTTATGGTTTGAAATAGTCTCCAAGGCAATGGTATAAAAGGTTTGACAGTTTTATGCTGGGACAAGATTTCATCCACTGCAAACATGATTGTTGTGTTTATTTTAAGATGTATGCCAATAATTTATTTATTATGTTGCTTTTGTATGTTAATGATATGCTTATCGCTGCTCAAGACATATCTCTACTGAATGATTTAAAGTTTAAAATGAAAAAAGAATTTAAGATGAAAGATTTAGGTGCTGCAAGGAAGATTCTCGATATGGAGATTGATCGAGATCGAAAGCATGGCAAATTATGGCTCAAATAGAGCAAATATCTTGAGAAGATTATTTCTCGTTTTTACATGCAGAATTCAAAACCCGTCAGTACTCCTTTGGCATCTCACTTCAAGCTTTCAGCTCAACTATGTCCTTCTACAGATGAGGAGCATGCATACATGGAGAATATCTCACTTTCAAGTGTTGTTGGAAGTCTAATATATGTTATGGTATGCACAAGACCTAATATTGCACAAGCAGTTAGCGTTGTTAGTCATTACAAAAAAAATCCAGGAAAATAGCATTGACAAGTTGTGAAATGACTATTAAGATATATCAAAGGTACTCTTAATATTGATTTATGTTTCGACAGAAACACAATTCAAGAGGCCAAAATTATTGGCTACATCGATTCAGACTATATTGGAGACCTTGATTGATGTTGATCCCTCACTGGTTATCTTTTCACTCTTTATGGAGGACCTATTAGTTGGAGGTATACCTTACAGTCAATTAAAGCATTATCTACAATAGAGTTTGAGTATATGACAGCTACAGAAGCCATCAAAGAAGCTCTATGGCTAAAAGGATTAGCAAGTGAAGTTGATTTTTCTCAAAATGTTCTTCCTATTTTTTGCGATAGTCAGAGCATCATACACATTGCGAAGAACCAAATGTACCACACCAGATCAAAGCATATATATGTCTAATTTCATTTTATTTGGGACATTATTAAAGACGGTGAGATTTCTTTACAAAAGATTCATACTTTAAGAAATCCTACAGATATGTTGACGAAGGTGATTCCGATTGATAAGTTCAAGCTCAGTTTGGACTTGATCAATGTTCAAGGTCGTTGATCCTGCCTCATGAGGTAATGACAAAGACATCTATTGAATATTCAAATTCAGAGAATAAGATGATTCGAGGCAAGGTGGAGATTATTAACTTAATTGTGTCTCGAATCTGAATTTTTCGGAGAGTCTTAATTATATTAGGAAGTAATTTAGTGGGTCTAATCCTTATCTAGATTTATCTTATACTAGAATACTTAAATTAGTAGAAGTCTTATTTGAGTCAGTCTTTTACTTTGACTCAAACACAATTAGACCATATCTATCAATACTCCTCTGATGTAAGGGTTTCTATATAGAGTAAGAGAAAGAGATATAGATCAATACTCTCAATACGTCTTGTGACGGTTAGGCTACTTAGTCTTTTGCGAAAGTTGGTGATATTGGAATTTCGTCTCCATGGTTGTAATCTTCTCTTCCTCTTCTTATCAATACAATATCCTCTAGATCGTCTTCGTCACATATATCTCTTGTGTGCTATCTTTTCTCATTTTCTATTTTTCTTCTACATCATGAATTGTGATGAACATCGATATCTTACGCTACACGAGGGCGCCAACACAGGGGTTTGGTCGACGAGGGCACTGGCACGGGTGTGAGGTCGATGAGAGAGTGACATTAGGCTAGCAAGCGCACGGCTGTAGGCGCCAGAGGCTGGTGCAAGGGCGTAGGGGCAAGAGCCAGGCCGGCGAGGGCACGAGCACAGGCATGAGGCTAGCGAGGGCTCGGCCACTAGTGCAAGGATGGCGAGGGAGTGGACACGGGCGTGAGGCTGGTGAGAGAACGGGCGCCAGGCTAGCGAGCTTGCTCGCGCTCGCGCTTGGGCACGAGCGCCACAGGCCGGGGTGAGCGAGCTCGCCCGTCTGGCACCCGTGCCCTTGCACCGACATCTGGCACCCCCACCCGGGCGCTCGGCCAATGACGACGCAGGTGCCAGGCCAACGAGCGCACTCTTACAAGCGCATGGGTGTGGGCGCCAGAGGTCGGTGTGAGGGTGCGAGCTCGATGCCAATGAAGGCTCGGGCCTTGGCATAAGCCCGACGAGGGCATGAGTGTGAGGCTAGCGAGGGTGCGAGCATGAGGCTGGCGATGGTGCAGGTGCCATGCTGGTGAGCTCGCTCGCACTCACACTCAGGCTTGGACGTCAGAGGCCGACGCAAGGGTGCTAGAGAGCTCTGGTGCTCGCACTCGTGCATGTGCGTGAGCGTGAGCGTGAGACTGGTGACGGTGCGGGTGCCAGGCTGTTGAGAGAATGGGTGCGGGCACCAAACCAGCGCGAGAGCACAGGCTCAAGCATTGGCATGAGGCCGGTGAGATCGCAAGAGCCATGTGAGCAACCTTGCTCGCGCTCGGGTGCGGGCACCAAAGGCCGGCGCTAGCGAGCTTGCCAGCCTGACCCTCACACCCATGCCCTCGCCAGCCTCTTGCTAGCATCCTCACCCTCATCGGCATTGTGTCAATGCCCTCGAACTGATCTCAAGTGACCGCTCACGAGCGAGGGAGCTAGCCTCCCGAGGGTGCGAGTGTGAGCATGAGGCCAGTGCGAGGGAGCGGGCACAGACATGAGGCCGGCAAAGGCACGGGTGCGAGCGCCAAAGGGCACGAGTACTAGCTTGCCGGCGAGAGTGCGGGTGAGGCATAGGTGCAGGCACCAGCAAGGGCTCGGGCATTGACGCGAGGCTGGCCCAAGCGGGAGCGCGAGGTTAGCAACGGCGCGGGTGCCATGCTAGTGAGCTCGCTCACACTCGTGCTCGAGCACGGGCGCTAGATGTCGGAGTGAGTGAGCTCCCCCGCCTGACGCCCGCGCCCTTCCCATCCTCGCGGCAACACCCCAACCCTCGCCAGCATCGAGCCCACACTAGCTCCTGCACCCGCACCTGCACCTGCGCCCGCATCCTAGCCGGCGAGCCTGCACTAGCGCCCAAACCCACGCCCTCTGGCACCCGCACCCGCACCTTCACCGGCCTCATGTCTGCGCCCGCGCCCTCACACTGTCCTCACGCTTGTGCTCATGCCCTCACTGGGCTAGCTCCTTCACCCACGAGCTAGCACCGGCCTCACGCTCTTGCACCCTCGCTAGCATGCTTCTCCTTTGTGCAATCTCACAGCACTTGCTCTACTCATCGTCCCTGCACGATCTCCTCTGCACTCGCCACTACAAAATCCTAAATCGAAATCATATTTGACGAAATGTTTCACCACCGGTTTGGGCCAAGATTTAAAACTTTGGTTTAATGTTTATCTCATTTTGTTTCCAGAGCATCTCAATTTCAAAAATTGTATCTATAGAGGTAGATGATGCAACAGGATCATTATGCCAACATTTGTGCAATAGGTCCGGCAATAATGAAGGTAACCCATGGGGATTTCTAACCGCCTTCCCTATTTGATTGCAAACAAAAAAATCAATAGCAATATTTGTTGTTATTCAATGTATTTGCAACTAGTCTTCTCAACAACTTCTTTGGCAACACTCCCCAACCAAATCCACTCTCGAGTATTTTATGGTTAGCATTGAACCTAACTTAGATGGTGGATGAGAGTTGAGAACAAAGTCAGTATAGCAATTTAGGGATTACACAAACTCCTAGTAGTACAAACCTTAAATTTACTAATGAGTACATCATTTTTTCAATTTAAAAACAGATAGAAGAACATATATTATTCTACAAGAAAGGATAAGCAAGTTAATCTATAATAATATGGACAATATAATGAACTCTTAACCCAATAAAAAGAAAAATATGGCCAAGTGAATTAAGAATGATTTTGTAGTGTATGCTAAGAAGGGTTTTGATGTCTCAAACAACACTAAAGAGTAACAAGGCAAAGGAAGCTAGGAGAGGAGTAGTATCTAGGCCAATTAAGATTCTAGAAAATTAATATGTATTATTAGCATATTCAACCACATCACTAATAATAAGATTGATATGTTCAAGGCTCGATCCCTCTAAGATGACTAGAGATGAGTTTGCAAGCTTTTTGACATTGCCTGATCAAGTTTTTTTGTTAGCTTCTCCTTATAAATCAAGGCTTTGCGATGTGTAGTTGATGAATCAATTCATCATCTTTTGTGGCATACCTATTTTCTTCATTATTTCACCTATCAAAGCACACTTTCACACTTTCAATATGTGTTCATCCTTGGTTAGCCTAGGATTACTGCTGGAGCTTGGGGAAAATGGTCTTAGTTGGGGGTTCCTCCTAAAGTTGTCTCTAAATTGGATGTTTTGCTATTGGCAACATGGTAGTATGTGTGAAATAAAAAGAGCACTAAGTTATTTCACAAAAAAAGATTACTTATTCCATGGAAGTGCAAAGCAAAAATTTGTAGTCATATATGTGGATAATTGGATAGATATAGTCATATCCACATATCAATCTTTTAGGAATTGCCATATCCAATACTTAAGGATACTTGGACATTTCACCCCATCTTTATATCATGGCAACATAGCTTGGCTTGCTTCAATCATCCAAAACACAAATAAAGAAAGAAATGAAGTGGAGAACATAGTGAAGGCATAAAGGCACATAAATATTGCGTGGACAAAATAATCAAACAAAGTAAAAAAAATATTATATAATGAAAATGTCCACAAAGCGGTTATTTCTATATATAGAAATTATGTTTATGCATGAGGCCTTAGTCATTCAACAAATTTCAAATAATGTAGTTTTAAGTCATTGAAAGACATAGGATCACACTCAACAGTGAGTTGAATACCTTAGATATCTATAATTATAATGTAGTCTGAAACATATAATTTGCATCAACACTTAAATCGACAATGTTTGTTCTCATCTTTTGTTACCTTTAGGATTAAATTTTCTTGGTTGCAGGATTTGATTTTACCTCACTATTCTCACTCTATAAGAGACAATAATGGTTGAATTATTATATATAAGTCATGTTTAGGCTTTAGAAGGGTAGAAATGATCTCTTCTACATGATTCACATGGTGTAATTTCAATTATTATTGTCTCAAAAGCTCATCTAAAGCAAATTCTCCATAACTAATAAAGTCCATTCATGAAGGCCTTATCATATGGGAAACTCCCAAATTAATTTAAATAAATTGTTCAAAAGATATCTACAAGTAGAGTATATAATATATAATCATAATAGAGAACATTAAAATTTACGCCCATGCACCAACGCATTCAATTACTAAGTAAAAGTATAAAAATGATATGCATCAAGTTTATAAATCCCTAAAAGAAAAGTGGATGAGTTATTATTTATTTAATTTTGATGTACTAATAATTAAAGCTCACAAGATGATTCGTTGACCTAATGTTGTGTGGGAGTCATGAATTCTATGTTGTCCTACAAAACAGAACAAAACTTTTTAAATAAAAAGGTGAACGACTCAACATAATTGTTTGTAGCAACATACTATTAAAATTCTTATAGTCAACATTAATTATTTTCAATGCCCCAATTAAACAATGAAAAGAAAAGTATTATTTTATTTGGTCCCTAGTATGGAAATTTGATGCATTTCTAACTGTAACCAATGCCCATACAACACTAATATAATTGACATATATCATTATCATTATCATTATCTGCACACCAACAAATTCAATTAATGTAGTATGCCAAGTGAAATTATCACTGTACAATTTGCTCTTAATATACAAATGTAACATATCAAAAGAGCATTATAATGCACATAGTAATAGGACCTTCAAAAAAAATTAATAGATAGTGAATACAATTTTTTGAATTTTGTAAATAATACCAACTCAATTATGCTCAATATCCTCCTTAAATCAGATATTGTCCTCAAAAGAAGATTCAAAAATTTAATATAGATAAATTAAAGTAAAGCCTATCATGCACATACACATCATGTCATGACAAACATCTCAATTTGGCAAGCAAATAAAGCAAGTAAAATATGTCATAGTTTATACATTCTCATGTATGGAAAGGCTACTAAAGAAATATTTGCTTAGAGTCTCCCTTTCTATTTAGCATTCCCAAACTTCTACAAACCCTATATAATCTATACTCCAAGAAACCCATTCCTCACTATGCCCATCTCCACCAATTTCATGCATTATTGGCAAAAATAACAAGAAAAATAAAAGAATGCGTGCAAAAAGAATTACAAAAAAAAAACCCATTCTAGATCCCTCTCCCATTGCCGATGAATCCATAAATTGAAATTCAAACCCCCCTGATCATAGCAACAGTGAAGCATCTAACAATCCATGCCAGCTTGCATCATGGTGAGTCTCGATTGGAGCTTTGAAAGGGTTCGACGTTTGTATGTTGAATCTAATGAAGGGGGCATAGTGTCAATTTAAAGTATATAAGAATCATCCAAGATGATATGATTAAGAAACTCATTTGAAACAAGTCCCACGATATATACATATATTGGGGATAATGACATTTGACTAAAATTAATCAATGAAAAAAATATTAGCCCACAAGGCTAACTAGAAGCCAAAATGTATGACTAGGGTTGTATATTTGGTCTATTTGGTTATAAAACTGAATTGAATAAACCAAACTAATAATTTTAGGTCTGAAAATACAACAATCGAGCTGAAATAAAATATTACAAAAATCAAACTTTTGGTTCGGTTCGATTTAAATCGATTTAAACCTGTGCATATAGGCAAAATAATTCTTCAATTCAAATTCAAACCAAATTCAAATAGAAATCAAATTTATTTCAATCCTATGTTGTTGTGCATATTAAAAATTTAAATTGCTCAATATCTAAATCAGACCATAGTCAAATATGTGTATACAAACTGATTCAAACATGTTTCAAATATAGCATTAGCAAGTTCAAGTTCAAGTTCATAATATTACTATCAATTCATCAACAAATTCAACAAACCACAATACTAATTATGGTATAATTATTTTAAATCAAGTCAAGTAAAGATAATTAACAATAACTAATACTTTATGTCCCATCAAAGCCAAACTCTCAAATTTTATTTCTTACTCTTGGTGGTGTAGAATTAAATTGCTCCATCAAAGATGAATTTCTCTTAAATCTAAAAACAACTAAAAAAAGGACATTAGAAATGAGTTCAAAATAATTTTCAGATAAGCAATATTAACATGAAAAGGAAATGAACATAAGCAACTTGAACTTAAAATGAGCATGAGTTTTATGTTCTAGAGTAAGTAACCTGAACTTGAACATACGCAATGTGAATAAAACATGAACCTAAACATAAACAACTCAAGTTGAACATGAACCTGAGTATAAGCATCATGAACTTGAAATAAGCAACATAAATATGCAAAACAGAGACATAAAATCAACCTAAGAAAAAATTTGAAAAGAAATACATTAAAAAGTTTAAACATATTCAAACCTTAAAAACTTTACAAAGTTTAAAGACTCAAAACATCAAAAGATGACTTTTCAAAATTCAATGTCATGACATCCAATTTTATTATTATTAACTTTGAAATAAAAAATCATCCAATGATTAATTGATCATAGTTTTAGGAAACATATAGTCTAAAAATATTACTAATACAAATCTTATCCTCTTGAAACTTTTCAAGCTCTTCCAAACTTTTTTCAACATTAATTTTTGTTTTTGAATTTCAAATCTAATCTTGAGTGCAAAGGAGAGCTTGTACTAATATAAGAGTGAGCTATGAAAATGATTAAGTATATGCCCTTTTGTGCTAAAAGCTAACTCAAAGGCTATTGTAGAGATGGGTATAGCTAATATATTGCACGGCATATGTGATAGAATAGGAAACTTGTGGCCATTTACTTTCCAAAAGCCCAAAATATCAAAGTTTGGCTCATTTTCAATATTATTGGACAAATGCTTGTCTAACTCAAATTTTTATTTCACCGCCCCAAAATATCAAAGTTTGGCTCATTTTTAAGATTATTGGACAAATGCTTGTCTAACTCAAATTTTTATTTCACCACCAATAAAATATTTTCTTTACTCATAAAACATACCACTTAAGATATACTTTTATGAATGCATTGGTATACTCGATCTTTCACTATCTTGAATCTCTCCATGTTGTAGCCACATCCTATATTCCTTAAACAAATCATATACAACTTCATGTAACTTTTTTTCTCATCATGACACAACTTTGACTATCATATATTTTTCCAACTTCAAATTCAACATATTCTAATTTGTGTCTTAGATAAAGACAACAATAATGAAAAAGAGCATATTAATCTTCTATGGCTCACTCCAATACTCGTCATATTTTAATTTCATTATAGTAGCCATATCTTGGACTTTTGTGTCATTACTTACTTTCACATATTTAGAAGAAGGTTAATTTGACAAATTTTATCAAAAAATAAATTATTTATAACATACAAAGAGCTAGAAACTCAAAGAGTCAACCCATAGAAATATTTTAAAAATGTAATAACTTATAAAATGCTCTAAAAATGTAACTAGTTGCCGAACATTTTCTCAATCAAAGCAAGTAGAAAATTCATCTTCATTATTAAACTCATTACAAAAATTGTTATCTTCCTCTCCAAATTTTTCAAAAGTTTGCTCAAAAATTTGAGCTACTTCAAGCATCATGTAGATGAAATTCCACCTTGTGGATGCATCTAAACAACAATATCTTTTTCTTTTAATTTTTATAATTTTCACACATTCCTTGAACTTTTACCATCTTACTAGAGAATATCTCATATATTTTAATGTAAATCTAACCTAAGCAATGGAAATTGTCATCTCATTCAGACCATCTTTCATCATAAGATTAATGACATGTGTTATATATCACATATAAAGATATTTTTCCTGTTCTAAACAAGTGCCCCCAATTCAAAATTTTTTCCTTCAAATAAGAAATAACACTATCATTTGAAGAAATATTACCAATAGTAACAATCAAAACATTATCATTTTTTTGTTCTAATAAATATTTTTAACTGCTTTTTCTATGACTTCACCTTTATGACTAGTAATCTTACAGAAGTTTAAAAGTTTCTTCTTTAATTTCTAATCAATATCAATATAATATGTTATGATTCATATATAGTTTATTTTTTGAATTAAGGTTCAAGTATCAGTGGTTAAACACACTCTTTGTTTGGACTCTTTGAAATATTATTTCAACTTTACCTTCTTATCATGGTAGAGTTGACAATAATCTCTAGTCATAATCTAACATGAAGAAATCCAAAATCTAGGATAAACTTGAGAAATAGAATATTGAATGCCTTCATGTTCTAAAAATTAAAAAGTAGATCATCTACAATAATTATGCATGTCAATGCTCTTCTAATATTTTTATGATCAAACTTTCAACTAGTTAGCATATAATCACTTTCTACTTCCATTTGAAGAGGTTGCATAATAAGTTGTGTTTAACATATGTGGGATCGATTTTGTGACTCGGGAGTGGCAAAGACCCTGGAGAATGATCTCGATGTATAAATTAAAGTGTATTTTAATTTGAGTATGCTATTAAATATTGTGAGAACATTGACTACTAACAGACACAAGTCTATATTGTTAGTTACCCTGATGGTTGTCAAGAATCTCCTAAAGTAAAAAAACCTAACTAATAAAATAAAGACATAAAAAGAAAAGAGGAAAGCATTCAATTAATTTTAAGAAATGATACATACCTTAAGTAAAGATATACTCGCACTTCACAATTAATTACAACATGAAATTATAGAAAACATGAAAGAAGTAAAGAGAAAAAAAGAGTAGAAAAGAATTTCTGATGTGTGATACTATTCCACTTTTGTGTGTTGGACTACATGGAGTCTAATTTGGATAGGTCTTGACTTGATCCTCATGGATGTTGATGACTTAATTTAGTGGTGTTGTCCTATGGAACATGAAAAGAAAATGAGGGGTAAAGTGCCTCCAATGGCATAAGCATTGGCAATAACTTCTTTTGATTAAAGTATTTTCATTAGTCAATAAGGTGTTGATCATAACTCCTTGTTTTGAAGTATTTCTATTAGTCAATGTGGCATGGGTAATAACTTCATCAATTTTGAAGTATTTCCATAGTCAATGATGCATAAGCGATAACTCCATGAGTTTGAAATATTTTCATAACCAATTAGACGTAAGCAATAACTTCATGAGTTTGAAAGATTTCTATAGCGAATAAGATATAAACAATAACTTTATGAGTTTGAAATATTTCTGTAGCCAATGAAGCATAAATAATAACTTCATTGATTTTAAAGTGTTTCTATAGTCAATGAGGCATAAGCTAGAACTTTATTAATTTGAAGTATTTCAATAGTTAATGAGGTGTAAGTGATAACTTTATGAGTTTGCAGTATTTCTGTAACTAATGAGTCAATGAGGCGTAAGCGATAACTTCATTGATTTAAAGTGTTTCTATAGCTAGTAAGGTATAAACAATAACTTCATAAGTTTGAAGTGTTTTTGTAACTAATAAGACATAAGTAATAGCTTTATTGATTTTGAAATGTTATTATAGCCAATAAGGTATAAGCGATAACTTTATGAGTTTAAAGTGTTTATGTAACCAACGAGGCATAAGTAATAACTTCATTGATTTTGAAGTGTTTCTATAGCCAATGAAACATAAGAGATAAGTTCATTGATTTGAAATATTTCTATAGCCGGTAAGACATAAGCAAAAGCTTCTTTTATTTTGAAGTGTTTATATGATCAATGAGGTGTAAGCGATAATTTCATAAGTTTAAAATATTTTTATACCCAATAAGGTATAAGCTATAACTTCATAAGTTTGAAGTATTTCTATAGCCAATGAGGCATAAACAATAACTTCATAATTTTGAAATGTTTTCATAGCCAATGAGGCATAAGGCATAACTTCATGAGTTTGAACTATTTCTATAACTAATGAGGCACAAGTAAGAATGTTATTGATTTTGAAGTATTTCTATAGTTAATGAGACGTAAGTGATAACTTTATTAATTTAAAGTATTTCTATAGCAAATAAGGTGTAAGTGATAATTTTTTTATTTTAAATTATTTTTATGACTAATGAGGCATAAGTGATAATTTTATGAGTTTGAAGTATTTTTATAGACAATAAGGTATAAGTAATAACTTTATGAGTTTGAAGTATTTTTATAGCCAATGAGGAATAAGCAATAACTTCTTTGATTTGAAGTATCTCGATAGCCAATAAAGCATAGACAATAACTTCTTTGATTTAAAATATTTCAGTTAGCTAATAAGACGTTAGTAGTAACTCTATGGATTTTGAAATGTTTTCATAGCCAATGTGACATAAGCGATATTATTTTTTTTGTCAAAGTGTTTTCATAGCCCATGAGTCGTAGGTGTTGATTTTTTTAAAATTTGAGGTATTTCGTAGCCCACGGTTCCATAGCCAATATGGCATACGCGATAATTTTCTTTTTGTCGAAGTGTAGTTGTAGCCCTTGAGGTATAGGTATTGACTTCTTTGAGTTTGAGGTATTCTATATCCTATGAGGTATAGGTGTTGACCTCTTGAAATCTAAGATATTTTTATAGCTAACACAGCATAAGTGATAAGTTTATTTTTGTTGAAGTGGTAGAGCAAGGCACCTTGGTTGATTTCCTAAGCGAGTTCGAGCCTACTTTTTGTCCCACTAGGTTTGAAAGAATGATCAGTGGTTCTGACTTATGTTAATCAATAGTCCATCTTGTCTTGTTGACGATTGGGTATGAGCTATCACCAATGGCTTTGGTGGCATATCTAGTAGGACTTTATTTGACCATACTCAGCTCTATTAGAACTAGTGTTAATTTGAATCAGGATGACAACCTTACCTACTGCTCATGGTGTTGGGCATAGCCTTGAAGTGTTGCTAGAGATTTAGCACACCTAGTGGAATTTGGCTTGACCCTATTTTAGTTCTATTTGAACTTGTTTGGCTCAGACTTAACCTATTCTTTAGTTCATGTTTGAGTCTGGTTAAGTTCAATTTGGCCTTGGATTTAGTTTGACCACTTCATAATTTAGACTTGATTTTAGCTTAAACCTAATTTAATTCAACATTTAGAACTTGACCTAAACTTAGGTCTGATTTAATTCAATTTTATGTTTGAAACTTAATTTGGATGAAGTTTGATCCACTGTTTAGAATTTGATTTAAGTCAAGTTTGATTTGATTTAATTCAATATTTATAACTCGACTTTGGTTTGAGTCAGATTTGAAATTCAATTTGAGTCACTTTAATTTAATCAATTTGTATTAATTGATTTGGTTTGAGGGCTCTTGGACTATCATAATGATATTACAATGAGCTTGAAAGTGGCCTTAAATTCAAACTAGTTGTCAGATGAGACCACAGGCTGATCCTAAATTATTTTGACTTTTGGGTGAGACTGTAAGCTACCTTTCATTGATTTAATTATCAAACAACATCGCAAACTGGTCCTAAACTATTTTAACTTTTAAGCCAAATTACAGGCTAGCCCTAAATCAATTAGTTATTAGGTGAGATTGCATACTCACCCTAAAGTATTTTAACTTTTGGGTAAGACTATAAGCTGGCCTTAAGTCGATTAGTTATCAAGTGAGATAACAGGTTGACCCTAAATTATTTTGACTTTCAAGCAAGACTGCATGTTGGCCTTAAATTATCTTGACTTCAGGCAACATCATAGGCTGACTTTAAGTCGATTAGTTATTGTGTGAGACTGCATGTTATTCCTAAACTATTTTAACTTTTGGACAAGACCGTATGTTGGCCCTAAGGCGATTGGTTATCAAATGAGATTACAAATTAGCCCTAAACCATCTTGACTTTCAAACCATACCATAGACTAGCCCTAAGTCAATTAGTTATCAGGTGAGATCACAGGTTAGCCCTAATTTTATTGGTTATCGAATGAGACTACAAACTAACCCTAAATTATTTTAACTTTTAAACCAAATTACAGGTTGACCCTAAATTAATTAGTTATTGGGTGAGATCGTAGACTTACCCTAAACTATTTTAACTTTTAGGCAAGACTGTAAGTTGGCTATAAGTCGATTAGTTGTCGAGTGAGACAATAGATTAGCCCTAAATTATTTTGACTTTCAAGCAAGACCACATACTTACCCTAAATCATCTTGACTTTCGGGTGAGATCATAAGTTGACTCTAAGTTAATTGGTTGTTGGGTGAGACTATAGGCCGGTCCTAAACTATTTTAACTTTCGGACAAGATCGTAAGTTGACCCTAAGGCAATTGATTATCAGGTGAGATCGCAAGCTGTCCCTAAACCATCTTGACTTTCAGGTCATACTATAGACTAGTCCTAAGTTAATTGGTTATTAGGTAAGACCACATGCTAGCCCTAAGTCTATTGATTGTCGAATGAAGCCGCAAGCTAACCCTAAACCATCTTGACTTTTGGGTAAGACTACATGTTAGCCCTAAGTTAATCAATTGTTGAGTGAGACTGCAAGCTGGTCACTCTGCAAGCTGGCTTTAAACCATCTTCACTTTGAGGAAAGAATGTAGGCTAGCCCTAATCAATTGATTATCGGGCAAGACCACTGACTGACCATAAACCATCTTGACTTTTGGGCAAGACTGCAAGCTGGTCCTAATTTATTTTGATTTTCAAGCAAGATCGCAAGCTAGCCCTAACCTATCTTGACTTTGGGTGACACTGCAAGCTCACCCTAAACCATTTTGTTAAGATGTTATTATTATTATTTTTGTTATTTTGTTTTGTTCTTATTATTGTTTTTGCTCTCATCCTCATTGTCAATCCAAGAGGTTTTCGTTAGTGATTCTTCTCTAATATGATGCCATGATAATGAATGAAGCTGCAGATGGTCATGATGGTGATGGAGATTCACTGACATTCTAGGCTGTAGGTGGTCGTGGTGTTGATATAGATTTGCCATTGTACGATAGGCTGCAAGTAGCCGTGGTATTGGTAAAGATTCACCATCGTATAGAGAATTACGTGTGGTCACAGTGTTAGTGGAGATTCACTATCATATAGAGGTATGTGGGTGGCCATAATGTTGGCAAAGTTTTGCCATCATATGGAGGACCACAGGTGGTCATAGTGTTAGTGGAGATCTATTGTCATATGGAGGGCTACAGGTGGTGAAGATCTGCCAATGTAAAGCCACGAATGGTCGTGGTATTGATGAACAAAAGAGAGGCCCGTGATAGGATTTGAATGCCTGATCTTTTGGGTTTGGTTGTCCAAACTCGGACTGCTGAGGCTACAGGTGTCTACAAGCCTTGAGAAAGAGGGGGCAACAACAACAAGTGCAAGAAAATAAAGACCTCACAGGGGACAAAGAGAAGAGAAAAATAATGAAAGAAAAGATGAAGAAAGGAATAAAATCTTACATTCCTTCGATCCCTTGTTGATGCCTTCTTACTCTCCTCCTAGATGACAAGATCTTCCTTAGAACTTTTTCTTCAATTCATGCAGAATTTGCCCAAGGATCTCTATGAATTCTTCTTCAATTTGTGTGCCGTAACCCTCTTTTTGTAAGACTTTAAGAGAATCTCTAATTTTAGTTATTGAGATTTGATTGGGAGATTTGATGAGTATTCACTTACCATAAGCTTTATTTTTGAATCCTAGATTGATATATTCTAAGATTTTAACTTTCCTTGTTTGAAAAGAATCTTATTAATCTTTGATAAATTTGAAGAATTGGTTTTTGAATCAACAAATCATGTTTATCTGTGAGGTTTAAGCATTCAAACATCTAATCTTTAGTTATCTGAACACGAGCTGATCTAGGTTGAATTTTTTCCATTTTCCTATTTCAAATTGGGTCCCCTACTCATTTGTGTTCGATTTAGTGTCCAAAATTTTGGCCCATATTTATTTCAGATTGAACCCTCACCCATCATGAATTAAACTTAAGTATACTTCTAATTCTTGCAAAATTTAAAAGAAAAATTATGTCAAAAAATTAAATCAAACAAATATCACCTAGATTTTGCCACATGGGAGTGGATTTGCCATATGATAAAAGACTTGAGTTAACACAATGAATGGACTTAATTCACCATAAGAAGTGGATTTAGTTTTCCATAATGAGTGGACTAAATTTATCACAATCCGTGGGTTTGATTTGCCATAATAACCGGACATAAGTGGGGCATAAAATGAATGGAATTCTGTGTCCATGTCTTTGCCTCAAGAAACATAAAATGCATATTTGACCGGGCATTCCTCTTTAAAGAAGTTGGATGTTCCATTATAGACAAAATATAGACATTTTTTGTTATTATTGTTACCCTTAGAGGCTTAGGTATAATACTTTTTAAGGAATCACATGTTGATTGATGGCATAGGCCTTTCTCCTTTGTCATCAATTAGTTGATAGAACCCTCCTTCAAACATTCTTTCATCGATATAAGAACCTTTCTAATTAGACTCAAATTTACTTTTCTTATTTTGATTTGAGATTATGGGTCTTTTTAGAACTAAAATCATTTCTACTTTTTAGAAGGATTTGAGTTGATTTATCTTATTGTAAGCTCTAGATATTTATGCTTGATATATCTCCAAGTTCTATTGAGTTTTGAGTCTTATTTCATCCAAGGAGTTAAGCTCATCAAGGGAAAGATGGATATTATCCTCCTTTGTGATTTCTTCTTACAAGACAATTCTTAGATAGAAAATCTGTACTTTCAATGATAAGACTACCTCAGTCCCAAACACCAACGCATATGGTATTAATTGAGTAAGGATTTGATATATGATACGATTAGCCCACAATACTTCAGAAAGCTTTTGCCATCAGTCTCTCTTATTTTTTATGATGACTTTCTTTGGTATCTTGGAGAGAATTTTGTTGAATATCTCAGTAAAGCCATTTATCCTTGTATTATATATTGATGAATATCTCCAATCAATCTTAGATGATGTGCAAATTATCCTACCTTAAAACTTCTAAAGGACAGTCTGCTGTCAAAAATAATTATTTGAGAGATGCCAAATCAGGATAGAATATTTTTTAGAAGGAAATGGATAATAGTATCCATTTTCACCTCTTTCAATAGCATCACCTTGGCCCATCGAGAGAAATAATCGGTTGCTGTCAATATAAAGTAGCAATCTCTAGAAGAAGATGGTTCAATTGGGCCAATGATATCTATATCTCATATCTCGAATAACCATGAGAATACTATTGGATGTAAGGGATTTGGATGTTAATGGATAAAGCCACCATGAACCTAGCATAGGTGACACCTTCTTGCGTATTCAATGCAATCTCTCACTATTGTAGGCTAATAATAACCCATATGCTTGATCTTCATCATTATTTTAAGACCTAATTGATGAGATCTACAAATTCCAAAATATACTTCATACATAACTTTTTTAACTTTTTTGTCTAAGGGATAGTGTAGAAGTCGTTAATCAAAATGCCTCCTATAAAAGGTGTCATTGATGAGAAGGAAGTGCATGGCCCTTTTCCTGAGTTACATGCATGTTAATTTATCTTTTGAGAGTTTTCTACCTTTGAGATAATTGGTGAATGGTATTCCCTAATCTACAACCTCTTCTATCAGCTCAGATTTAGTCTTTTTATGCTTGAAGACTGACCTTATCAGTTATCTAATTGGTGTAATTAGAATCTTTTCTTGATTGGGATTGGACAGTGCCTTGGCTAACTTGGCTAATGAATTAGCCTCCGTGTTGATAGACTGGAGAACCCTAGTTATTTGAGTATATGAGATTTGTCCCATGAATTCTAGAGCCTTTTCATGGTATTTTAGGAAATTAAATTTGTGAATTTTATATTCTCCTCGAATTTAATTGATGACTAGTTGCAAATCACCAAAGATATGTAGGCGTAATATTTTCATGTAAAGTGTCATTTCTACTACTGTAATTAGGGACTCATATTTATCTTCATTGTTTGTGCATGATTATAAGAGGGAGTATGAATATCGTAAGATACCCCTATTCAGAGTGACAAAAATGAGTCCAATGCTTGCTTTGATTTGTGAAAGCTTTGGTTTGATCCCTAGTATGATGGATGATGTCTCATCAAAGTATACCTTCCAGTAGGGATTTTCTTCTTCGACCAAAAGGGTCTCTTCATCACGGAGTTCACAACGCAATGGAGAATCATTCGATACTAGATAAATTATGAGAAAATCAGGAAGAGCCTACCCTTTAATCACCTTTTGGGGAGTGAATTTGATGTCATATTACATGAGAATTAAAGCCCACTTTGCTATTCTTCCAATAAGTACAAGCCTAGTCATCAAGTATTTTATAGAATCAATCTTTGCTATTAAAGCAAATAATGTCTAAGTTTTTCAACTATGAATATGAGTGCCAAACAATACCTTTTGATGAGAGAGTAGTTGTCTGCTACCCCCACTAGCATTTTACTCAAGTAGTGTTTAAGTAGTTTTTATAACTCAACCCCAACTCAAGTTAGAGTTGGACTTTGAACTTAATTTAGGATGATTTAGACCAACTTAAAATAAAAATGGGCTGAAAAATTAGGCTCAAAAACTAAACAGTGTTGAAACTAGACATCCAATTTTCAATCAATCATTTGGTTTTGTTTGACTGCGTGGACCCTAACTCACAGTCAAACATCTAGTTCCAACCGAATGTCTAGTATAATCTAACCATGTGAAACCCAAGTCACAATCAGATATTTGGTTCTCAATCGGATGTCCAGATCAATCACAAAATTGTAGAAATGGAAAAGAAATTCTTCTCAAAATCCATTAAAATCAATTTAATTTTTTGACAATGAAGGTATAATCTCGAAGAATATCAATATGAGATTCAAATATGTGGTTTATGGCAAGAGAATACTCATTAAATCTCTCAATCAAATCCCAATAACTAAAATTAGAGATTCTTTCAAGGCCCTATAAAAGGGGCTAGGGCACATAAATTTGATAACAATTCATAGACAATTCTTAGGTAAGTTTTACACAAATTAAAGAAGAAATTTTGAGAAAGATCTTGTCATCTAGGAGGAGAGCAAGAAGGCATCAACAAGGGATCAAAAAGACATCTTCATCTTTTCTTTCATCATCCCCTCTTCTCTTTGCCTCCCGCAAGGTCTTTGTATTCTCGCACTTGTTACTATACTGCCTCTACTTTTTCAAGACTTGCGGTCACCCGTGGCCTCATTCTCCACCAACCGCCATATGTTCTCAGTAGCCTAAGTTCAAATGATGGAATATGCAAGAATTGGATGTCTAAAACCCATTATGGGACTATTTTTTGTTTGCCAACACCGTGACCACCTGTGGCCCTCTGTATAACGGTAGATCTCCACTAACACCATAGCCACCTGTGGCCCTCCATATAATGGAGGATCTCCACCAATACTATGGCCATCTATGGCCCTCCACATGATGGCGAATCTCTATTAATCCATAATCACCCATAGCCCTCTGTATGATGGTAGATCTCTACCAACACCACAGCCACTTGCAATCTAGAATGCCAGCGAATCTCCATCACCATTACGGTTGGCATCATGTTGGAAAAGAATTGATGATGAGAACCTCTTGAATTGATAACAAAAAGGAGAGCAAGAACAAAAATAAAACAACAAAAAATAATAATAATAAAACATCTTAATAGAATAGTTTAGGACTATCTTACGGTCTCGTCTGATAACTAATCCACTAGGACTAGCCTGTGATCTCACATGAAAGTTAAAAATGATTTAGGATCAATTTGTGGTCTTTCCCAATAATCAATCGACTTAGGCCCAGCCTACGATCTCATCTAAAAGTTAAAATAGTTTAAGGTCAGCTTGTGGTCTCACTTAACAACTGATTAACTTAGGGTCAGTTTATAATCTCGCTCGAAAGTAAAGATAGTTTAGGGTTAACTTATGATCTTGCCCAATAACCAACTAAATAGGGCCAACCTGCGGTCCCACCTAAAATTCAAAATAGTTTAGGACTACCCTGAGGTTTCACCTGACAATTGATCAACTTAGGGCTACCTATGGTCTCACATGATAATCAATGGACCTAGGGTAGCTTGCGGACTCCCCAAAAGTCAATATGGTTTAGGGCCAGTTCATGGACTTGCCTGATAAGCAATCAATTTAGAATCAGCTTGCAATTTAGCTCGAAAGTCAAAATAGTTTAGGGTCAACCTGTGGTCTTATTTGACAATCGATCAAGTTAGGGCCAACCTATGGTCTCATCCAAAAATTAAGATAGTTTAGGACCAATATGCGATCTTACTTAATAACTAATCAACTTAGGGTCAGCTTGTAGTCTCACTCAAAAGTCAAAATGGTTTAGGACTAGTCTACAATCTTGTCTGTGAGATTGAAGTTGGCTACCCAAGATAGTGAAGACGTCGGGCAGTGACCTTGAATCAAAAATAAAAAAAAGTTATTTTAATTGCACTATCAGGTGTTATAAAAATATTGTCCTTTAATAGGCACAAGCCTCTATCATTAATTACCTCGATAATTATCAGAAATCTCCTAAAGTAAGAAATCTAGTTAATAAAATAAAGACACAAAAATAGAGAAAGCATTTGATTGATTTAAAAAAGATAGTACATGACTTAAGTAAGGACGTACCGTCACTTTACAATGAAGTTCAACATAGAATTATAGAAATCATAAAAAGGAATGAAAAAAGTGAAAAGAGAAAGGATGGAGAAGAAGCTTTGAAGTGTGTTGTTGCCCCGCTTTCCTTGGGACATCCACATGGCGTCTGACCTAAATCATGAAAAGGAGTGGGAAAAGTTTCAAGTGTCTCTAATTACTTTGAGCAATGGTAATAACTTCAAGATATGAAGTGTTTTCATAATGAGTGAGACATAGGCGATAACTTCATTTGGGTTGAAATATTTCTGTTACCTAATAAGGCGTTAGTAATAACTCTATTGAGGTTTGGGTATTTTCATTAGCTGATAAGGCATAGGCGATAATTTTATTTGGGTCTTTGAAGTGTTTCCATAGTTGATAAGGTATAGGTAATAATTTCATAATTTAGGTGATATCACCAATGACTTATGAGGTTGGGTATAGTTTGAAGATACATCGCCAACTGCTTCTAGGGTTGGCTAGCTTGAAGGATACGTTGCCAACTATTTATGGGGTTAACTTACTTGAAAGGGTGCATCGTCAATTACTTGTGGGGTTGATTAGCTTGAAGTATGGTCAATGACTTTAAGTGCATTGTTAGTTGACTTCATTGATTTGGCAGCGTCACTGATAGCTTAGGGCTCGAGTATATCTTTGAAGTGTGGACAATAACTTGGAGTGTATTGTCAATTAATTTCTTTGGATTAATAGTGTCACTAACTACTTATGGGATTGAATATAGCTCTTGAAGTATGCCCAACAACTTGGAGAATATTGTGATTGATTTAGCTACATTACCAATGACTTATGGGGTTAGATATAGCTTAAAAAATGCATCATCAACTACTTCTAGGGTTGACTAGTTTGAAGTGTGTGTCATCCATTGCTTATAGGGTTTATTGGCTTGAAATATGGCCAACGGCTTTGAGCGTATTGTTGATTGACTTTAATGATTTGGTAGCATTACTAATGGCTTAGAGGGTCAGGTACAGCTTTGAAGTGTTGCCAATAGCTTAAAGTATATTGGAGATTAACTTTTTTGATTTGGTAATAATACCAATAGCTTATGGTGTTGGTATAACTTTTGTAGCAAACCCAACAAGATTTAGTTTGTCCTTACTTAGCTTCATTTGAACTAATTCTAGCTCAGGTCAGGGTCATAACATCACCTTTTCTTCATAGTCTTGGAGTATTATTAAATATTTAATACACCTAGTGAGACTTGGTTTGACCTTATTTAGTTCTATTTGAACTAATTCAGGATCAAGTCAGAGGATGACATCACCTTTTATTCAAAGTTTTGGAGTATTACCAAAGTTTTAATACTCCTAGTGGAATTCAGTTTGACTCTAATTAGTTCCATTGGGACTAATATGGTTCAGATTTGAGTTTGATTTTATTTACCCTGAGTCAAGTTTTGACCTTGCATTGGACCTCTATAGAGCCTACATCTACTGGGCTTTAGTACAAGTTCAAGTCAATTTTAACTCAACTTGGTTTTAGTTCAGGCTTAGCCTGATTATGGCTTAACTTTGAGTTTATCCTTTTAGTTTGGACTTAATTTGTCAGGTTTTGATTTGAATTTAGTTCAATTCAGATTAGATTTGATTTCAACTCAATTTGACTTTTAGATCAACCCATCTCGAGTCTGGTTAGGATTGAATTTGAATTTATTTGGTTTAAGTTAACTTAATTTAGATTTTCTGAAGTTCAGTTTAATTTGAGTTTTAGCCCATTTTTGTAACCAATTTAAGTTCATGTCAGCCAACTTGGCCTTGGTCCATTTGTTTTGATTGAGTTCAATTTTAATATAATTGAACTACTCCATGTTAAGTAGTTTGATTTAAGAATCCTTGGCTATTTATGATGATTTTGAACGAACCCATACCTAATTTCAAACGTACAAATCCAAAGGTTGGCTTAGTTTACAAGCTTTAAAGCTAACTTAGTGCGAGGGTTGATTGGGTGTACATACAAAAACTGGCTTAAATGTGAGCCCAAAGGCTAGTTAAGAATGCGAGCTGGAAAGCCAACTATGTTGCATGGCCGAATGTTGGCTAAGTATGAGTCTGAAGGCTGACTTAAACGCGAGCCCGAAGGCTAGCTTAGATGTGAGTCTAAAGGCTAGTTTAGATGTGAGCTCAAAGACTGCCTTGATGCTAGTCCAAATATTAGCTTAAATGTGAGCCTGAAGTTTGGCTTAAATACGAGCTTGAAAGCTGGCTTAGACAGGAGTTCAAAGGCTGACTTGATGTAAATCCAAAGGTTGACTTGAGTGCGAGCCTAGAGGTTGGCTTGGATGTGAGCCCAAAGGCTGGCTATTGTGAGCCTGAAGGCTAGTTATGTGTGAACCCGAAGACCGGCTGGGCCATGAGCCTAAAGACTAGCTTAGATGTGAGCCCAAAGGTTGGTGAATGCGAGCCCAAAAGCTAGCATGATGTGAGCCTAAAGGCTACCTTGGTCATGAGCCCAAAAACTGGCTGAGTGTGAGCCCAAAGACTGGCTTTGATACGAGCTCAAAGGTTTGCTTGATCTCAAGCTCAAAGGTTGGCTTTGACATGAGCTTAAAGGCTGACTGGTGTAAGCTTGAAGGTTGGTCTGATGCGAGTCTGAAGACTATCTTGATCGTGAGCATGAATGTTGGTTGAGTGCAAGCCGAAAGACTGGATATGTACGAGCCTGAAGACTAATTAGATCGTGAGCCTAAAAACTGGCTTATATGTGATAAGGATTTACTATCTTCAAGGGGGCCACGGGTGGCTGCAGTGAGATCACGGAGTCTATTATCCTTATCGTAGTCTTTAAAGAGCTACTGGTAGTCATAACAGGATCACGAAGTCCACCATTTACAATGCTATCTTCAAATGATCACGAATAACGATAATGATTAGTGGCATAAAAATCAAGATAAATATAACTTTTTTCGGATAATTTTTTTTTCTCATTCTCACTTTCATGCCCCCTTCCCAAGTGGCTACCACCTTTCTCTTTTTTTTTTTATTGGTCAACTTCTCTTTCTTTTAATTATTTTTTTTGTTTATACTTCATCTCCTTCTTCTCTTTCCCCAACCTGCATCCCCTTCTTGGAGTTTTCATGGCTGGACCCCCTGGCCCGGCCATCTCCTCCGGCTAGATTGGCCAAAGGTGGCTGGATCTGGCTGGCCACAGCCACAACCACAGCCACGGCGGGGTGAGAGGCACCCCACCACACTTATTTTGGGCCAGATCAGGCTGCCTTCGTCTGCAGCACACCTTTTTTTCTGTTTCTTCATGAGTTTTATCGGCCAAGGTGGCCCAGCATCTCCTCCGGCCAGATCTGGCTGACCACAACTATGGTAGGGCGAGAGGGACCCTGCCACTCCCTCTTTTGGTTGGATCTGGCCGCCTCCCAACCGGATTCGGCTGGTCCCTTGCTGTGGTGAGTTGGAGGTCACAGGAGAGAGAAGCTCAGAGAGGTGGCTTGGTGAGGTAGGTGGGGTCCAAGCCGTCGTCAGGCGGATTTCAGGCTAGCGGCAAGCTGAAGCTCGAGGCTGGGGGAGGCCCGGCAACTCCAACATTGTGAGGGTGTCTACTAGCAAGTCCTTGGTTGGCCGATCGTGCGGTTGGAGGACTGAGAGCATGTGGTTGGTGATGGAGCATAAGGCCTATGACTGAACAATGGTAGCTCCTCCTTCTCTGCGAGAAACTATCAGTGGACTATGGCCGTATAGGATGATTGGGAGGCTAGCACAGCAAGATGGAGTGTAGACAGAGCATGCTCTCTGACTTGGTTTGGGTGGGGAACTCTTGGTTCGAAGTGGAGATGACTTGTAGGCTAGTGGAGGTACAGGACATGGGCTCGAGCAGCAATGCGAGGAGCAAGGTGATCGGGAATTCCTCGTATACAGAACAAAACAAGCACAAGAGAAGCGGAAGAAGATAGAAAATAAAACTAAGTATACTGACCCTTTTTGCTAATTCTCTTCCTCCAAATTCTTTTGTTCTCTGATCAGATCCTTCTCCCTATCTGGATCCCTCTCACTGTGTTCTGATCCCCTCTTTGTTGTTGTTTTCTTATTTTGCATGCTTCTCAATTTTTTTATAGGCTTTGCTGAAGATTTTGGAGTCAAATTGGAATGATGAATATAGTAGGATTGTGATTGATTGTTCTCATTTTAGAAATGAATAGAATTTGATTGGAGTGAATTTTGTATGCCAAAATTATATAATTGATTGGGATTTATTTGCCAATGATAAAATCTAGATTTCATATTATTTTCAGATGATAAATTTTAGGGGGTTATATTCAAAATTTTTTGAAAAATTAGACCAAAGTGTATTTCTATAAATTTTATGGCCTTTTTTTACAAAAAACATACATATTTTAAAATTTTTAAGGTTTTTTGAATAAAATTTAAATTTATTTATAAATAAAAATTTTGAGAGGCTTATTTATAATTTTTTTAAAAAATGGACCAAAAATAAAAATTCACAAATTTTAAGGGTCCTTTGTAAAAAAGACAAATTTGTAAAAATTAAAAATTTTTAGGTTCTTTTCGAATAAATATTGGGCTTATTTGCAAATAAAGATTTTGATGGGTTTATTTGCAAATTTTTCAAGAAATTGGACTAAAATATAAATTTATAAATTTTAGGGATTTTTTGCAAAAAAGACACATTTGTAAAATTTTAAAACTTCCAAGGTCCCTTTTTGATAAAATTTTGGGTTCATTTCCAAATATAAATTTTCAGAAGTTTATTTACAAGTCCAAATTTAATCCAAATTTTATTTTACCCTTTGATCCTAATTTGGTCTCAAATCCAACGTCTAAATTTGGCTCATCAGTAATCCAATTTTAATTCAGAATAGGATTTCAAAGTCTACTTAAATAAAGTGTCTCATCGCATCCACTTCATGAGTTTTCTTGGCGAAGGGAGTGGATGCGAAAAGAAGAGTGAGCATCTTGTTTCTTATTGCTAGCCTGTGTGCTTGATTGGTAAGTTTGCGTATCTATCTGCATAATAGTATCTCTTTTTTTCTTTACCTTTGCTTTCTTATTTGGCCAGCTTACTTTCTTTTTTTTTCTTTTTTTTTTTTGAAGATACTATGGAATCCTTTGTGATCGAGAGAATTTGGGGAGAAGGTAGTATGGCTTTACATCGTTTCCTCCCGGTCTTTCGGATTGATGTCGAAACCGCCATTGCATACTGACCTGAGGAACATCGAAAGTGGGTGCACTTCGATAATTATCATCACTTAGCCTGCTTTTTGAAGAAAGGGACGTTGTATGTTGATGGGACAGGTGGTTGTTTCTCACTAGAACCAATTGGGCATTATCGATAGTGAGAATCTTCAGAGACTTTGGGATCTCACATTTTTAATCATCGCTTGCTTATTTGGGGGTGATCATTCCCACTTGCCAATACAGTGCCAATTTTACACGATTATTCAAAGTGCGTTAATGATGTAGTATCTCAGTTCTTAGCTCAGCTTACAAGACTCAATGTCTTGGGAGGAGTCATAGCTTCTAAAGGACAATACACCAGATATTTAGGTATTTTGTGTGGCGTAATTGATATATGGAATCATACCACTAACACCTTCCATACTCCATATAGTAAGGTCAGTATTTCCTTATGGGATATAAGGCAACTAGCCGACATTCTTGTCCTTGGAGATTTTTACAATGAGTACATCCCTACTGATCACCATGCATGCCTTGACTTTGGTTATGCTTTACACCATCTCCTTAGAGTTTATGAGTGCTTGATGGTGTATTTTCCAAAAAATTAGAAGAGGATATATTTTAACTATTGGATCAAGATCTATTATGAGAGAAGTTTGGCAAATGAGCCAACCAAATTTGACCAGATTATATATGACACGGGTGACATTCTTTTAGGGTTTGATCCCAAGACTTATTTTGTTGCCTTTATTAGTTTATGGCTTTGCTACTTTGTCATGACACATAGCAGATAGAAAACATCCATTCCAAGACATTTGCGATGGCTTGTAAGATGGCGCATAGGCAGAAGGTTGCTTTGGCCCTTGTAGTGCTAAGTTCGATATATACTAGTCTTAAAGCGATGGTGGATAGTCCCACAAGACCAGGTGATTCTTTAGCTTGGTTTCCCATTCATTTTTTTCTATGTTTAGATTTATGCTCACTTTAAGAGGATGTATACTGAGTTGGAGCCTAGTGATAAAATTAAAGAGTTATATCGGTCACATTTAGTCTCTGTCTCTAAGATAATTCAGATCATGGGCACCAGCCACCTCCACTTTCTCCCCCAAAGAGACCAGGATGCATGTGCGGAACACCTAAAATTTTGAGTGGCGAACTTTTTCCTTTACTCTTTAGGATTCTAACATATTAGTGGAGTTCAAAGGCTTCTTCTGCTCGATTGCTATAAATACTACCCTTACATTCTTGGAAGGTTTCCCATGCTTTGCCTTGTCTTTTTCTATTTTAAAATTTTGCAAATTAGGTAAGACTAGTGGGCTAATCTTTTCAGTTTCTTGACTTGCATAATAAGGTCTTGGAAGGTGCAAATAGAAAAAGTACTTAGGTGAGGTGTCATTCACTCTCCCCTTATATTGTCAAGGATCAAATTCACTATCTCAAATTGGTTCATGAATTACACACTTAATGCTGAGATTTCTCCACCATATTATATAGTTCAAGATCGATTCATTGTCGTGCTTTGGTGTCAAGACAAGGTCTATAATAAATCACTTTGTCATTGCATCCTCCGAACCTAATTCAAAAAGTCTCTTTCATTTGTATCTAAGTCTATATAGATTTTGGTTGCAAATTGACATACTATTCAAACACTACTCCAGTCAAGCTTGACAAAAATTAGTGGAGTAATAATGAGGGACTATTACTTGAATCTTCACACAAAATTATAAAGCTCATGCCATTAAATTGCTTGAAGCTAGGAATTGTATATTCTCTGGGATACGACACTCGGTATTGATGATCAGGATATACTTTGTCAACATCGTTTATCCTACCTATCTCACTTTTTTGTCTTAATTATATAGTCACCATTCATTATACTTACTATTATATGTATATTGATAGTTTCATGTTGTCAGAGATCCCTAAAATCGGGGATTGGGTACCTTTTGTTGGTAGAGGAGGTGCTTGTAAAGGGTCTATATTTTTGTGAATCTCATCTACAGAAATGCACCTTCCGCCGCCTTTGCTGCTTGAGATGACTATTGAGATTGCTCTAACTTTTTGAGCTTTTGGCTTATTTGTAATGTCATTTTCATCAATTCTATGATCTTCTTTTGAGCTTTATCTTTCTCTTTTCCTTATGTCTCAACTATTCTGTAGTACTTTTATAATCACTTCTTAATTGGAGCTTTCAATTATGACTAAGATTTCTGTCAAAACATGATGGTCCATATATTGAAGATCAAACCTGGGTTTTGGGTTAAGCTAACTTTTCCCAATAGTCGGATTGCCTCATTCAAAAGTCTGCTCATAGAAGGGGTTGCTATGCCTTCTTTTTGACATGGTACGAAGGACTAATCCATAAGGTCTCTTGCCTCTAGGATTTCTTCACCAGTAAGCACTACTCATGCCGTCTTCTTTTGGCATTTAGCTGGTTAGGGTGTAGACTCATGACCCTTTCCAAGATCATGATAAGATATGGCCCTGATAGTGTGGGTGGCTTCCTTTGATGTGTTCCTTTACTGAGTTATAGCCTTACGATGACTCTTATTATTTTATTTAGTAATTTGCTCTTTTGTCACAATTTTGAGATAAGACTATACTCTCTGTGATTTGCTTTTACCCTTCTCTAAATCGCTTAATGAAGTGAAGGAATTGTAGGTAAAAATAGTAATGGCTGACTTCATTCGAGGGGTAGGATATTCAAGTCTACTAAAAATCTTAGTAGCTCTTCCCTTACTTGTGATAGTCAAGATGAGTTTTTCTTTGTCCATGCATGTTGCTAGACTTGTTGTCAGTTGCACCCTATTAAGAGTTGGGTAAAGGTGATCAAAGACCAAGTTTCATTTAGTAGTAGTCTCTGGAAGACTAATATCTTCGTTGGTTGAGGCATGGTTTTTGGCTCTTTATCCAAATGGCTCTTTTCATTAGTAATGATGACATTAAGACTTTTTCTTCTTAATGGAAGGTAAGAAGCAAGCTTGTCTTACATAACAATAATTTCAATTAGTGCAATAGTAGGTATCTTCTTGAACTGGACAACCTTGGAGATGGTTCTGAGCTCAATTTAAACTTCAGTTGCTTTTATAGAAACCACTGATTAAAGTAGATGCATAGTCAATCCTACCCCCAGGATGATGGTGTGCTTCTAGGTGGAGATTCGTTGATACCATTAGATACTTTCTTCTGTAAAGAAGAATATAATTAATTAGTTTCTAATTGTAGTTCTACCTTATCAATGTCTCCATCATATTAGCTAGGTTTCTATACCTGAAAAAAAAGTCATATCCCACCGAGCATGCCAGAATTTATGGGATTGATTTCGATGATGTAGGAGTGATAGAGACCCCAGAGAGTGACTTTAATGCATAAATCAAAGCATATTTTAATTTAATTGCACTATCAGGTGTTGTGAAAATATTATAAGAGTAAGCCTCTATTGTTAATTACCCAAATAATTATCAAATAGTTTTTAAAGTAAGAAATCTAGCTAATAAAATAGAAATATATATAAAAAAAGAAAGCATTCGATTGATTTTAAGAAAAGGTATGTAACTTAAGTAAAAACATACCATCACTTTACAATGAATTTCAATATGAAATTATAAAAAATATGAAAGAAGTAAAGAGAAAGAAAGAGTGGAGAAGAAGCTATGATGTGTGTTGTTGTCCTACTCCCGCATGCCGGACTACATGGAGTCAGACTCGAATGGGTATTGATTTAATCCTCGGTTAATGTTGATGACTTAATTTAGTGGTATTGTCCTACGAAATATAGAAAGGGAATGTGGGGTAAAGTATCTTCAATTGCCTAATCATTGGCGATAACTTCTTTTGGTCGAAGTATTTCTGTTAGCCAATAAAGTATTAGTGATAACACCTTAGTTTGAAGTATTTTCATTAGCTAATAAGACATAGGTGATAACTTCATTGATTTAGAAGTGTTTCTATAGCCAATGAGGCATAAGCTATAACTCCATGAGTTTAAAGTATTTTCATAACCGATGAGGCATAAATAATAACTTTATTGATTTAAAATATTTCTATAGCCAATAATGTGTAAATAACACTTTCATGAGTTTAAAGTATTTCTATAGTCAATAAGGCATAAGCGAAAACTTTATTGATTTAAAATATTTTTATAGTCGATAAGGCATAAGTGATAACTTCTTTTATTTTGAAATATTTTTATGACCAATGAGGCATAAGCGCTAACTTTATAAATTCGAAATATTTCTATAGATAATAAAGTGTAAGCGATAACTTCATGAGTTTAAAGCGTTTCTGTAGCCAATTAGATGTAAGTATAACTTCTTCAATTTGAAATATTTTCATAGCCAATGAAGCATAGGTGATAACTTCTTTGATTTAAAATATTTTTGTTAGTCGATAAGACATCAGTAATAACTCCATAGATTTTGAAATATTTTCATAACTAATATGGTATAAGCAATAATTTTCTTTTTGTCAAAATGCTACCATTGCCTTGAGGTGCAAGTGTTGACTTCTTTGAGTTTGAGGTATTTCATAACCCATGGGGCATAAGAGTTAACATCTTAAAATCTGAAATGTTTCCATAGCCAAAATAGCATAAGCGATAATTTCCTCTTTGTCGAAGTGTTATCATAGCCTATGATGTGTAAGTATTGACTTCTTTGAGTTTAAGGTATTTCATAGCCTATGGGACGTAAGTATTAACCACTTGAAATTTGAAATATTTTTATAGTTAATGTGATGTAAGCGATAATTTTCTTTTTTATTAAAGTGTTAGAATAAAGTACCTTGATTGACTAACTAAGTGAGTTCAACCTCACCTTTTGTCATACTTGGTTTGAAAGAATGATCGGCGATCTTGACTTATGTTAATCGACAGTCCATCCTAACTTATTGTCAATTGGGTCTGAAGTATTGCCAATGGCTTTGGTGGCATACCCAGTAAAACTTTGTTTGACCTTATTCAGTTTTATTTGAACTAGTATTAATTCAAGTCAAGAGGACAGTCTTACCCACTACTTGTGGAGTTAGGCATAGTCTTGGATTGTTGATAGATATTCAGCACACTCAATGGGATTCAGCTTGACCCTATTTTAGTTCTATTCGAACTTGTCTAGATTTAACTTGACCTATGTTTTGGTTCATGCTTGAGTTCAATTAAGTTCAATTTGGTCTTGGATTCAATTTGACCTGATTTATAATTCAAACTTGATTTCAATTTAAGCTTAATTTAGTTCAATATTCAGAACTTGACCCAGATTTAGGTCTGATTTGATTTAATTTGATGTTTAAAACTTGATTTGGATCAAGTTTGATCTAATATTCAAATATTGATTTGGGTCAAGTTTGATTTGATTCAATTCAATATTCATAACTCAACTTCAGTTCAAATCGAATTTGAAATTTCATTTGAATCACTTTAATTTAATTGATTTGTATTAATTTATTTGGTTCAAGAACCTTTAGGTTATTATAATGACATTATGACGAGCTTGTAAGATAGTCATAAATTTAAATTAGATATCAAGCAAGACTGTAGCCTAACCCTAAACCATTTTGGCTTTTGGGAGAGACCACAAGTCAACTCTAAATTAATTTAGTTATTGAGCAAGATCATAAACTGACACTAAATTATTTTTGACTTTTGAGGGAGATCACAGGTTGATCCTAAGTTGATTGGTTATTGAGCAAGATCGCAGGCTGATTCTAAATCATTTTGACTTTTGGGATAGATTACAAGCTGACCCTAAGTTGATTGGTTATCAAGAGAAACCACAGGCTGGCCCTAAACTATTTTGACTTTAAAGTAAGACTGCAGGCTAATCCTAAGTTAATTGGTTGTTAGGCAAGACCATAAACTAATCCTAAACTATCTTGACTTTCAAACAAGACTATAGGTTGGTCTTAAGTTGATTGATTATCCAACGAGATTATAACCTAGCCCTAAATTATTTTAATTTTGGGGTGAGACCATAGGCTGACTGTAAATTGATTAGTTATCGGGTAAGACGACAAGCTGCCTAAACCATTTTGTTAAGATGTTTTATTATTATTATTTTGTTTTACTTTGTTTTTATTCTTATTCTGATTCTTGTTCATGCTCTCATCCTCAATGTCAATCCAACAAGTTCTCATCATTGATTCTTTTTCGACATGATGCCATGGTGATGAATGAGGCTACAAGTGACTGCAATGGTGATTGAGATTCACCAACAATCTAGTTCATAGGTAGTCGAGGTGTTGGTAGAGATTTGTCATCGTATGAAGGGTTGTGGATGGCTGTGATGTTGATGAAGATTCATCATCATATGGAGAGCCATGGGTGGTGCAGTGTTGGTAGATATTCACCATCATACGGAGGACTACTAGTGGTCATGGTCTTAGTAAAGATTCACCATCATACAGATGGCTACATTATTGATGAAGATCCACTATTATACAAAGAGCTATGGGTAGTGAAGATCCATTAGTGCGAAGCCACAGATGGTTGCGGTGTTGATGAACAAAAGAGAGGCACATGATAGTGTTCAGATGCCCAATTATCTAGGTTTAGTCATCTGAACTCAGGCTATTAGGAACATATGGTGGTTGGCAGAGAATGAAGCCGCAAGTGGTCACAAGTCTTGGGGAAGAGAGTACAGTAGCAGTAATAAACATGAGAAAATAAAGACCTCATAGGAAACAAAGAGAAGAGAGAATAATATAAGAAAAGATAAAAAGGGATAAAATCTTACATCTCTTCAATCCCTTATTGACGCCTTCCTGCTCTCATCCTAGATGATAATATCTTTCTCAAAACTTCTTCTTTAATCCATATAAAATTTACCTCAAGATCATCTATGAATTCTTCTTCGATTTGTGTGTTTTAGCCTCCTTTTTATAGGACTTTAAGAAGATCTTCAATTTTAGTTATTGAGATTTGATTGGAAAATTTGATAGATATACTCTTACCATAGGCTTCACATTTGAATCCTATATTGATATATTTCGAGATTACAACTTTTTTTATTTAAGAAAAATCTTGTTGATCTTTAATGGATTTGAAGGATTTATTTCTAAATTAGCAAATATGTCTGTCTGTGAGGTTTAGACACTCGAACCTTTGATCTTTGATTATCTGAACACGGACGAATTTGGACTCAATTTTTTAGCCCCTTTTCCTATTTCAAATTGGGCCCTTACTCATTTGGACTCGATTTAATGTCCGAAATTTCGACCCATATTTATTTTAGATTGGACCCTCACCCATCATGAATTAAACTTAAAGTCCACTTCTAATTCTTGCCGAATTCAAAATCAAAATTGGGTTAAAAAAAATCAACTTCAACAATATGCACTAACATTGTTAGATATTATTTATATTGATTTATATGATTTCTAAGAGAAGTACCATTTTTTTTTGAATTATTAAAAAAACTCATTACTATAATAATTGTATCTAGTTTTGGTCAACCTATTTAGTTTCACAAATTTTTTGAAATACTCTCATACAACTAATTGTACCACCACTCTCTTTTGTGAGATTGGAGGCTTCGTACATATAGATATATTTCTCTCATTTAAAGCTCCTGTAGGCATAGAAGTTACTTGAGAATTTGAATTTGACATTAAAATACTTAGATTTGTGTTTACAAGCTTATAACTATTATCCTTATTTGACATCTAAGCAAATAATTCATAAATATGATACGAGGGGATGATTGATGAGTAGAAGTTATTTTGAAGAAATTATTAATTTGGATTAAAGATAGTAAATTTATCATTACAAAATATTACACTCATACATGACATTCCTTACAAATATGAAAAATTTAATATGAAGTAGGTTCATAGAAAAACTCAAACTTACTTATTTGTCATGTTTTCAGAATTTTTTGACACTAACAAAATTTCTTACTAGTTTTTATTCATATATTGACTATATTTAATGGCTGATTTTTTTATTTGAGTAAATGGAAGCGGTCTATAAACAATATCCAACATACTTGCATAATGGTCATGCTAAGCTAAAATCAAAACCTAATTAAATAATTTAATTAAACAAAATTGAGAAGAACAAGAAAGAGGAAGGCACCCAACTTGTGAATTAATTTTTTTGATGTGATGATTTTTTGATGAATTAAAAATGGCATGCATACATTTTTTTTCTAATAAATTATTTTTTTATTGTGTGAATTAAACTCGAAGAAGTGACAAAGTTTTTGTTTTCTTCCATTCATAAAGGTGTAAGTCATTAACATGAAATTTAAAATCATAATTTACAATAAAATCAAACAAAAATAAAAAATACCCTCATTTGATTTCACAAGACCCAATCGAAATCCCTAATTTCATAAACCCTAACCACCAAGATTTTAATTTAAAATCTTACAATGCAACTTGATTCTAAGGATGCTATTATAGAAGAATTATGAGAAGTCGAAAGTTGAAGGCTGGTCCTAAAATAAGCTTGATGTGCCATAGGTGGAGGATGGACTGAAGCATGTGGTTAGAAGGAGGAGATGCACACTAAAGAGCAGAGCTAGATGCATAATCTGATTTTGAGGAATAAAGACAGAGACAGAGAACGAGGTCCGCAGGGTCGATGATCACTCAAAAAGAACTCGCAAAGCAGACTCTTGGCCTCAGTGCTACGACATCTCCAAAGCTAACCTATGTATATATATTGGTTCAGTTCAATTTTAATGATTTTTCAAAGTCAAAAATAAAATTAAAATTGAATACCAAGTTTTTTAATTTTAAACACCAAATAGAACTGAAAATTGAATAGTTTGAACCAAATAAGTTATTTGATTTTGATTCAGTCAGTTTATTTAGTTTAGACCAAGTGCTACATAACCCTAGGTATGGCATGCTTTTCATATGATAGCCTTTATGTTGCACTATTTGGCAATCTATTTCAAATAAAAAAAATCATAAATGCATCACTCCAAGACCAGCTATCTAATTTTTTTCACAAGATAGAAAATTTTAACTCTCTTCTACTCTTCCAATTTTATTAATATAAGATAATGAAAAATTAAATTTAAAGGACAGATATCAAAGTATATAATATATTGGTTAGTCCTACTATAGGTAATGGGGATTTCAAGCTTCAAACCACACATATAGCAAGATTCCTCACATATATATTTGGAGTTCATGGGCTAGTCAGACCTTTCACTTTGCATGGTAACTTGCCCATGTATATACCACATTTATTCAAAAAGCACTTAGATTTGAAGGTCTCTTGTATTTATAACCAAGAGAATTGATTTCCCTAGTAAACCATTAGCAATTGAGGTTGAAGGCAACTCTTCTCTAGTCACAACTTGTGTAACTACAACAAAGATATATATTTAGGGTCCAATAAACATAAAAACTTGCAGGAGAAATTCAAAATGCTAAAATTCACATAATGTTCTATTGCAAGGAGCAATTGGACCATAAATTACATATTACAAGCACTAGCTTTACTACTACTTTGTATGTTGGACCATTTATCCACCTAGACATTTGTATGGCGTGATTACTGATCAATATATGATGCAACTACTGCAAGAATCTTTATTAAAAAATTAATAATATAAACATAACCTCAAGGAAATCTTTATTATAATTATAGAAGGATAGGTTTTTGAATCTTATACATTCATGATCAACCATCAAGATCAAATTGAAGGAATTAAAATCCTAGGTGTAAAAGTTGTATATATATGGATAGACTTGAGCATCCTTTAATGTCAATGTATCAAACGTACAACATAAGAGAGTCCTAGTAGCATAACCGAAAAATATGCTTCTCAATTATCCTATAATACACCAAGGTTCTTAATATTGCCTTATTTTGTACTCTTGAAGCTTAAACTAGTATGAAAAATCTAAGTCTATGCTAGATAGGATGTCCAAAATCAAGAAATTTAATACCTAGCTTGCAAAGGAAACTCATTTCACAACTAGCAACTATTTGTAAGCCAAGAGAATAAATGTGTTAATGGGAAAGTAGTACGATTAAATCCTAAACCCTAGTTAAATAATATTTATTTTTTGGTTTATCAGAAAAACTTTACATATAAAAATTGTCTTCTATTTCGGATCCACAATACAACATTGTCAAATATATCAATTTGAAAAGTAAAATCACCCAATGGCAAGTCAATGTGTGGCATATTCAATAATTTTACAAATGTAGGAAATGGAAAGCCTCACACTAAATCAAGGCACCAATTCAAGCAATTAAAAAAAAATCACTTTTCAATATTTTCAATAATAAAATCATATAGTAGAACTCACAATATTGGCAATAGAGAACCATTGAAAGCATTTGAGGATTGGATCATCGATCAGAGGCATATTACCATGATTCTAATAGGTCAAACTCTCAAACTCCCCCCGAAACTCCTAACAACTAAACTTCTGATTTGCAACTTCCACGCTTTTCATTTCTCCTATGTTCTTCTTCCTTCAAACATAACCTACAAAATTTTTTGCTCTTTGCTCACATTATTCCATCAAAACTAAAATTTTTGACTAAAAAAGTAGCAAATAATCTCATTATCACAAAACTCTTTTGGCAGTCAAACTGTGATGTCATGCAGCATTTGGCCTCCTCCACACAATCTATCCACCACGACACCTAGATCATGATTTAGGGTTAGAAGAATGAGATTTTAAGTGAGTCTGGAGAGTGATGAGACCTAAAGGCTTGGGCTTGAGATAGTGAGAGATAGGACAAAGACTGTTGTGCTTGATGGAGAAAGGAAGGAGGTGGACATGGATGGTGTGGTTGATGGCAGAGTTGCCACCAACAAAGAGATCAATGCTACCAGTCGATTGGTATTTTGTGGAAGGTAGCTTAATCACATTTAAGCTGACGAATCTTTGTCAAGCCCTGATGCATCGCAACCATTTGGAGATGGGATTGGAATTAGAGAGGGAAGAGGAAGGGGGTTTTTTGAGACATAATACCAATAAGTAGAATTTTTTTAGAAGGAGAAACAAATATAAATATCCAAAATATCTCCTCATTCTGACATAATACATGCAACATAATAAATAGAGGCATTGTTCATCCTCATGAAAATATGGATGACCAATTGCAGTTAATCTCATTTATAGAAGTAGTATAGATTTAAGGGTTAATTGCATATAACTTATCACAATCTTTAGAAATTACATATAACTCTTTATCTTTTTAATAATTGCATATAGTTTCTCACAATCTTCTCCGTTATTATGAAAAACTCCTCTAGTTATTTTACCAGTTAATTTATGATTACTTTATTAATTAAATATATGAAATTACTACTCTACCTCTGCATAAACTTTTCCCCTTCTAACCTCCAATGGCTTCTTTTGTGCGCCTCTCTCTCCTCTTCCTCATCCCCCTCGTTTCCTCCTCTTTCCACTAGCACCTTCTCTTTCTTCTCACCCATACTCTCTCCACCATTACCATCACTCTCTTATGTTGAGAAGCCGCAAGAGTGTCAAACCAGATCCATATAATGAGCTAGACACCAAACCATCCCAAAAGTTCAAGTTTATGGAATATGGGTATTTTTCACTATATCTATTGGACTTTATCTATCCAATATCCGATGTGAGACTAATTCATCACACTTGACATTATAATAATCTCCTCCTTCAGGTGTGATTTGACCACATCTATTTAACACTCTTAATCAAGAACTCTTTTACTTGACCACTTCCACCATATGACTCACGTCCTCGCACCGGCCTTTGATGCTCGTACCCTTACTAGCCTTGCGCTTGCGCCCTCGCATTGGCCTCTGGTGCTCGCGCACGCACCCTCTCTCTAGCCTCACACTAGTGCCCGAGCCCTTGGACCAGCGCTCGCGCCCTTTCGCCGATCTTTGCCATGAGACTGACATGTGACTCAATGAAGTGGCATTATCGCGGTAATTTTGGTCTTAAGAGTTTACACAGCTTCAAACCTGAAGCTCTGATACCACTTGTTGGGGAGTCACAAAGTGTCAAACCAAATCTATATAGTGAGCCGGACACCAAACCATCGCAAAAGCTCAAGCTCATGGGATATAGGTCTTTTTCATTATATCTATTGGACTCTATCTATCCAATATTCGATGTGAAACTAATTCATCACACTTGACATTATAACAATCTCCCCCTTCAGGCGTAATTTGACCACATCAATTTAACACTCTTAATCAAGAACTCTTTTACTCGACCACTTCTACCGTGCGACTTATGTCCTCACACTGGCCTTTGATGCCAGTGCCCTTGTCGGCCTCGCGCTTGTGCCCTTGCACCAGCCTTTGGCGCCCGCGCACGTGCCCTCTCTCCGACCTCACGCCGACCTCGCGCCAGCGCTCGAGCCCTTGGGCCAGCGCTCATGCTCTTTCGCCGATCTTTGCCATGAGACTAACATGTGACTCAATTCAATCGCATTATCACGGTAATTTTGATTTTAAGAGTTTGCACAGTTTCAAACCTGAAACTCTGATACCACTTGTTGGGGAGTCGCAAGAGTGTCAAACCAGATCCATATAGTGAGTCGGACACCAAACCATCCCAAAAACTTAAGCTCATGGGATATGAGTCTTTTTCACTATATCTATTGGACTCTATCTATCCAATATCCGATGTAGGACTAATTCATCACACTTGACATTCTAACACTCTTACACCACCTTCTTAGGTTCTCGTCCCTCCACTCCTTTGCCCACCATTACCCCACCACCACCTCCTCCTTCCTCTCACCCATACCCTCTCCATCACCACCACCACTCCCCTCTATTATTTCCTCAAATCCTTCTCCCTCCACTCCTCCACTCCTCCACTCCCCACTACCCACACCACCACCTCCTCCTTTTTCTCACTCACACCCTTTTCACCACCACCACTACACCCTTACGCTACTTTCTCATATCCTCCTCCCTCAACTTCTCCACCTACCACCATCCCTGCCATAACCTTCTCCTTCTCCTCGGTTCCTCCTCCTCTTCTCACCTGCACTGTCTCCACCACCACTAACACTCCCCTAGACCACCTCCTCAAGTCCTCCCTCCACTCCACCCAACCCAACCACCACCTCTTTCTCCTTCCTCTCACCCACACTCTCTTCACCACCACCTCCTCAAATCCTCCTTCCTCCACTCCATCCACTACCGCCCCCATCACCACCTCCTCCTTCCTCTCACCCTCCCCACTACCACCACACTTGTACACTCCCTCCTCAAATCCTCCTCCCTCCACTCCACCTACCACCACCCCCTTCACCACCTCCTTAAATCCTCCTTCCTTCACTCCACCCACCACCACCTCCTCCACCATCTCCTCAAGTCCTCCTCCCTTCATTCCTCCATCAGCCACCGCACCTAACCACCACCTCTTCCTTTCTCTCATCCACATCCTCTCCACCACCATTATTCCCTTTCACCACCTCTTCAAAATTCTCCTCCTTCCATTCCTCCACCCACCACTGCCCCCCCTACCACCACCTCCTTCCTCGTATCCACACCCTCTCTACCACCACCACCACTCCCTCACATCTCATCAAGTGCATGCTTTCATGTTCTATGTAAATTAAAGAGATAATAGTCAGTTTATATAAAATTTAATATTGATAATAGAATATTACTAATATATTTTTATTTATTAGAGTTAAGTTTAATTGGAGGGATTTTTTACAAGTTAATAAAAAGATTGTGAGAAATTATATGTAATTATTAAAAAAAGATAAGTTATACGTAATTTTGAAAAAATGTGACGAGTTATATACAATTAACTCTATATTTAATCATGCAAAATTGTCTAGAAAAAGTGCTTTTGAAATTAAAGATATACAAGTCTTAATAAAATATTGAGAGTATTAAGTATAGAAAATAAAATTAATATTTTTAAAAACTGTGAAAGCAGAAATCCTTTAAGAAGAAAACTATTTTATTTAATATATAAAAAAAGTTTAAAAAATGATTTAAAAGTGAAATTGAGAATAATTATAAAAATCGTAAAGCTATTTTTTTAAGCAATAAATAAATCACATAGTTAGTCTAATGCACTCTAATATGTGGTTAAAAGTATTTTAATCATGATTATTTGATAACCACAATGACAACTTGGGTTTGCCACGTGTGACAAAAGCTCAGCAAATCAACCGAACCGAAAATCCGGTTCGCTGTCTGATCCAAAAGGACCAGAACCCCTATTGGTCCCCCAAATTGCCGGAAGCCCTAATTCCACTCAGTGCTCCAATGGACGCCAAGGACATCCTCGGCCTCCCCAAATCCTCCTTCCCGGCATCCCAGGAGAAGAAGCCTCGCCCCCCGAAGGAGTCCCAGCGCAAGCCCGATGGGGTCTCTCGCGAGGTATCTCTCCTTCTCGATTCCATCTCGTTGTCACCTCCAAATTCGTGATTTTTTCTTCAATTTCTTCCTCCAACGCCGTTTGATCTTGCTCGGGAGCTAGCTTTATGCGCTTACCGGTGGATTGGCGCCGCTCGTGCCCTCGATCGAGGCCTCCCACCTGAAGAAGCGCCCCCCTGCGGAAAAAGAGAAGGTACGAACTTTTTTTTTTCCTTTTTGGAATCTGAACACTGCTACTGGAATTTTGAACTCGTTGTGTTAGTTTCGAATTTATTTGTCTATGCATAATTGGTAGAAAACTGTAGAAAACAGCATGTGTTGAGATTTCAAGGTTAAAAAGCAGTTTCTGGACCGAAGAGTTGTGCATTGGCGATATTTTTAATGGCACACATTTTTTTGCCTATGTTTTGGTAGAGTTCTCGAAGAATTAGCGTTACATGTGGCAGTAATACTCTATGCTGTTGCTGTAGATTTGTGTGCAAGCTGTTTGGTTGTTTGTCGTGATGACAAGTTTAGGGTTTTCTGTAGAGATTTTTTATTAGTAGCTTGCTCCCATTGTTCTTTAGGTGATAGGTGAGTGATGTGGTGGCGGTTGGAACCCATTAGATTTTGTTGACCAGCTTGTCTATTGCCATTCCTGCTCCAATTTATTCCTCAAACTCCTCAATTATCAGTAAGAATTTGTACTTTTTGAATTTCGTTTGGTGTGTGTATTCTGTATGGTTTTAAACTTTATCCTGAATATTGAGCCTGTTTTTCATTGTAACCTCAGGTCTCTAAACTTATGAGGAACTGTTTGCATATAAGACCTTCTATCTAATCATCAAATTACATTCTATTAACTCAAGCCATTATTGTTGTCGCTGTTGTTCAATAAGTTTTGTTACTATGATCCCAATGAATGTAAAAGTCTTCTCCTACTAGATGCATGAAATATTACATTATTTTTTTACCAGGATGATGCTTTATTTCATCCTTCTGTTAAACTATTGACTATGAAAGAAATTTTTTTTCCTTGGTCGTATTTTTATCTTGTTCTAAGCAAACAATTTTGGAATCTTCATGTGCAGATCACATGGCAATGGCTTCCTTTTACATCCTCTGCACGGACAGATAATCTGCAACTTTATCATTGGGTTCACTCTCATGCTCTGCTGCATGTATATCGACCGGTGGTTGGAAAATCATGAGTTTATCTTTGTTGTTTTGTGCGTCATATATGCAGGTTAGAGTTGTTAATGGAATTCCTCCAACTGGTGATTATGCTTTTGCCAAATTCAACAAGGTAAAAAATAAGAAAAGCTTAGATATATATAATGGTAGTTTCTCCTGCCATATTCTTTTGGAGTTTGAGTTATATCGAAAGTTTCACAATTATGTTATTTGACACTTGTTCTTGAGGCTGACTTTTGCACGTGACTTGCAGTCGGTGGATGTTCTGAAATACACTGATGAGGAATATGAGAAGCATTTGATTGATCCTGTAGGTAGTGTATACATTTTTGTTCAGTATCTTTTGCTCTATTTGCATATGTTTTGCAATGCATTGTTTGCTATCTTGGTCTCTAAATATTTCTCCCATCCGACATTATTTAATCCTGAAAACATTATGAAAGTTGACTTGAAAAGCTGCTTTTATTTGTTGACAAGATTTTAGTAGAGCATCCATCATAGGTAGGATTGGTTGTGTAGCAGCTTACAAGAAAAGTATTTTCAAACTGTTGTCTCTTCTGTTCATGTCAAATGCTGTGCTTTTGTAATCTACTTCCTCATGAACCACATCTCTTGACGTGAAAAGCTGGCAACCAATTTTGCTAGTTTTCACTGATTATTTTTTTCTAATGTGAGCCTTAATTAGATGTGGACCAAGGAAGAAACAGATCAGCTATTTGACTTGTGTGAACGATTCGACCTTCGCTTTGTGGTCATAGCAGACAGATTCCCAACCTCTCGCACTGTGGAGGAACTGAAGAGCCGCTACTATGCTGGTAAAGTATTTACACACATCATGTTGTTTGCCTGCATTTTTCTTAATACTTCATGATGTTTGCTTTGTAGAATCCTTATATTGTAGTGCTTGTCCTCTATATTTTGATTATCAAATCAGACCGATTGTGAGAGAAACGTTATGAAACCCTAAACCCTAAACCCTAAACCCTAAACGTTATGAATATGGCATAGTCATTAGGGCAACCTAAGCGCCAGTAAAGATGATATTGTTCCATACTCAAGTTTGTGATGTTTGTCCAACCTGGGTCTTAGTAAGCTTTGTTTTATCTACCTTACATTTGGAGTTCTTGTCCCACTTTTTGTTGGTTGCAAGTTTATCATGCAAGTCAATTGATTACTCTAGAACAAGTTGATGTCTACTAGAATGTATAATTCTGATGCAACTTATTGCTCAGTTGCTTTATGTGTTGTTACATGCATTTACTTTTGTATGTTTGATAATAGAAGCACTCGTTAACATCTTGCATGCATTTACTTTTGCATGTCCAATAATAGAAGCATTCATTAACATCATGTAAGTTATCTGTTTTATGTAACAAGCTTTTTAACAGGAAAAAAAAGCAATAGACAGATTCACCAAGTGACTGAATATGAACTCAAATGTTAGAGGAATCAAAGAATCTAGTGGATTACTTGTTTTTGAGGAATAAGGGTTACTCACTGACTCTAACAAGTAGCGTCAAGACCACTTTATGTCTGAAAAAATGATTTTGTAATGAATAAAATCAGGTATCATCTAATCTTCCTTGAGCTAGAATTAGAATAGTTGTGAATGTTCTCTGAGTTCTTTTCATTTCGTATGGCTTAATCTTTGTGGTGTTAACAGTTAGCTTATTTGTTCGGCAACTGCAATATATAACAGCCTGATAAATTTCTTATAGTTATTATATGACTTGACCCGTTTACTTGGATTACTAGCTAATTCTTGCATGGTTTGTGTTACATATTAATAGTCATTATGCTTTATCACAGAGTTCTATCGTTACAAGTCTTTCTTAAGTGAGCAGAGGTATCCACTGGATGACTTGGTTTCATTTAACTATACTATGATTTCTGTTTGTTGTAGAGCAATCTTCTAACAGCTGCTTTAACTATTTATGCATTCTGATTTTTTCCTTTGTGTTGCTAACTTTTATTAAGAAAACTAAATATTTGCAGTATCTCGCGCACTTTTGATTGCCAGAGCACCATCATTTTCTGATGTTTCTGGACACCCACTTGTTAAGGTATTTTTATAGCTCATTTAAAGTGATGACTCTATTGTCAATGTGTGTAATTATGTGGATTGTTGGTGTACCTGATAAAATGCATGCCTGTGATAATATGATGTTGCAGTTGTACTGAAATTCTTCTTGAATTTTTTGTGTACTATATTAGGACCGGTACAATATGGCACAGGAGGTTGAGCGTAAACGTGCATTATCTGCAGTTCTGTCCCAGACAAAACAACAAGAGGTCAAGAATGCTGAGGTGCATTTCATTCGTTCCACTTGAATGGGTTTGTATGTTCACTATGAGTTTTTCTATCATTTCAGACGTGCAAGAGTCCTGATTTGTGACTTTTTTTCACCCTTTCTTTTCATTCTTTCAGATCCTTGCTGAAGCTAAATGTATTTTGGAATCGCGCATGATTAGCAAAGTAAGTGCATTTAATTGGTACTAGTCTCCACTTTTCCTGAATTGCTAGCAAATCAATATAGTAAAAGTGCAATATCAACTGCATTCAGCAATTTGTTTCCCCCAGAAAGGCCTTCTTTCATTTCCAATGTTGATACCCTTCCATTTACCTATTTTGCTAATCAACAGCAGCTGTTTTTATCCATCTGGTGATCAATATTCACATGAAAAGGACTACTTTGTAAGTCCGTGATTTTTTCTGATCTTTGACGACTTTGTAGAAACAAATTCTGATGTGGATAGACTTAAAATAAGTTTCGATCCAAATCTCATGTTTTATTCACCAGTTACTTTTCCAGTTATGGTATATTGTCCATTCTGTAGACAAAATGTTAGCGTTAATGACCGTGAAAATTATTTTTTATCCGAGTAGCGGATAAGCATCACGTCAATTCATATTCACAATCATCATTTTCTAATGGGGCTGCATTTCTTGTTCTAGCATCTTTTGCCCTTAATAATGTTTTATTGGTATTTCTTTAGTGTAAAATTGCAGTAGAATGTGCTTAATTTTAATAAAAAGAACATGAGATGAGGTATTTTAGAGTTCTTTCATCTCACATATTTTGTCCTAAGTCTTGTGTTGTCTCTGAATGGTGCCAAGAGCATGTTTTAGCATTTTTAGGGCATGCTTACATTTTCAGCCTTTCAGATTTTTAAATCTGTCAACTGCCTCTCATAGGTTGAAGATGCTGACATGCCAATGAACGCAAACGAAATTGAAGATACTGAGAAGGCTGCTAACCAAGCTGAATCTTCACCACCATCTCCCAACATCCAGCCTGCACCCTCCGCTGCTGTGCCTCCAACAGTTGCAACAGATAGTACATCTACACCAGCTTCTCTCCGCATGGTAAATTTGTTGCATTTGGTCATACATAAAGATCCCAAATCCTTCTCTGTTTTTAGGCTAACTAAAATGTTTTCAAAAGAACACTGTAATGAAATGGCCGGCACAGTTGCTGGAAGAACACAGTGAGGCATGTCTGGTACTATATACTTTTTTGAGTAGGGTTGGCAAGAAAGACCTTATGTGGAGCTTGATTATAATTATGGAACAAGATGGTTTTCCTGCCTTTTGATTCAGCTGCTATATATACCAAATGGAGATGCTATGGTGCAATGTAATATGAGGTGTGTTGAGATTTAAATGGCAATAGCAAGATTTAAGTGTACTCGTGGAAATAATTCAAATTATTGGGTGAAACAGGGTAAAGGCCTTTGTTTGTTGCCTTCTTTCAGAACATCCTTTGAATACCAAGTTGCACATTTCACTAATTCATTCCTTTGAACTGAGCCTGGGGAATTTGGCTAGTATTTGTGCAGTTTCAGGAAGTACCTCGTAAATGATAACATTAGCTGTAGTCATAAAATGTATAATAGAAGAGTAAGATGGGAGTTGGGCTGTATAAACTGATTGGACAAACCTCTATGCAGAATATGTTCACATGAACAAAAATCAAGCCTGGAATAAGCTAATGGTTGTATCTAGATTGTCTTGATGGATTTGAAAATGCCTATCTGAGCTATGAATTGACAGAAAAGATCCTTAGATTTAAATCAGAAGCTATTTTCTTTTCCAAACTTTTAATTTATGTTACTAAGTAGGACGTTTTGTTAACATTCTTGCTTTTAACTAATGTATGGAAGATTTGGTATCTATTATTTGATCAATTTGGACGTGGAGAACTTGAGTTAACAAACCCACTGGTGTCCACTTCCAAGCTGCTAGTTCTGTTTCTTTTTTTAAACTTCTTTTTTTTTTTTGTTTTTCCTTGGTTTTTGCTTAGGGTTTTTTTTTTCTCTACTCTCACTTAGTTCTCAAGAACAATCAATTTAAGGGTTGACAATTTGTTATTGACACTCTAAAATGCGTTGTTATGTATGTTTGCAGCTCCGAGTGTACTTGAGAACCTATGTTCTTGACCAAATGGTGCAAGCAATGAACTCTATGGCAGGGCTCAGAACTACCAAAAGAGTTGATCAGACTCTGCAAGATCTTGGGGTTTGTTTCTTCCTTGGTTGTCAACTTTCAGATTTTGTCATTTGGACCTTAGTATTGGCAGTTATTATGCTCTTATATCTATGAAAAATATAGTAATTCATCCATGCTTTGGTGAACAAAGTCTATGTTGACAGAAATATGCGTAGCCATTTTGGTATTTTGCTTATCTTATACTTCTGATACATAGCATGTCCCATTTCTTATCAGGTCCATTTAAAGCCAAAGGTCCCAACCAAATCAGTTTGTGCTGAACATTTGGAATTACGAAAAGAAATAATTACACTGCTTAACCTGCAGAAACAGGTATACAAATGAAATGCATTTGTAGCTGACAATTTTCAGTGATATTTGGAACTAGGATGTAGTCCGCAACTTTTATGCTGCTTTCCAAAAACAAAAAACTGTTTTTTGTGTTTATTGGTCTACCTATGACCTTGATTTTATTTCTACAGCTGCAAAACAAGGAAGCAGAAGCTTCAGCAACTCGTGAGACGTATGTTGTTGAAACACCAGGCACTCCAAAGGTATTTCTTTCATACATGAAGATAATTCTTCAATTTTGGTTATATATGAGCTGGCTATTTGAGAGCCAATACGGTCCACCAGTCTTCATTTCCTAAACTATGAACAGCGGTCTTATCGTGGAGATACTGATCGACCATTTATCCCTGAATCTGTTGGGTTTGGAGGTAACCCTAAAACATATTTGTTAAACCTCTTTGTAACTAGAAGAAAATTCTGTGATCATTACAAAAAAAAATCTTAAATGGATTTCAGGTGACAGAGCAGGCAAAAGGGACCAGAAACGCAAAGTAAAATTTTGTAACCTTCTCAGTTTTGTGCCAGGTTCATTTTGTCTCTCTATGCGGTGTTGACTGACACTACTTTTTGTTGTGTTGAAGGCTCCTGGGAGATTTTCAGATGCCCCTCCATCACCTCCTCAGTCGAAACGGCCCCGTAAGTTGAAAGCTCCTGATGCATGACATATTGACATTGGGGTACGCTCCTTTCCAAAGCTGTTTTTATGCCAGAAAATTGTCTTTGTTGTGACTTTTTGAGCATAATGAATTGGGTGGTGCTCATTCCCATTCCATTAATAAACTTATACTTTTCTGTTGCAGAATTTCATATTTAATATGTCTGGTTGGCCATTCTCCAATTTTTAGTGATGATAGCTTTCCAAGGAAAGCTAAGGTTATAGAGAAATCTGACTGATGTGTCATTAGACTCTTTGCAATGCACATTTACTGTAATCTGCCTTGTACAGCTTTTCTTTTTGGTGGAAGCTTGTCTTCCCTTGTAATTTAGAATGTAACTAAGGTAGCCGATGTTTGGCTACATGCAAGGTGCTTCCAGTGTTGCTGGAGGGCTTTTCCCGGTTGGTCGTGCCCTCGCTATTGTGCTTTATGTCTGTTGCTGGCATCTAGTGAGATATAAAAGATGTAGTAGGTGAAAGGTAAACTTATTGTCAAATGTAAAAGAAGTGATTTGGTTTGCATTCTCTTCTTCAGTTAATAGTTTGGAAAATGTTGAGCCATTAAATTATGTTTTTAACTTGTGTTTAATGAAAAATCATGGTTTACATATATTTATCATTTGATAAGTTCAGTTTCAAATATTTTAAAATATTTATGGTATATGGTTGATGAAATTGGCCTAAACAGAAGGAACTTAGTTGGCAGCGAAATTATCGAATAATAAATTAAAGTGGTTGTTATTTTTTATTAAATTTCCTTTAAAATGCGATTTAATATATTGATTCCTTTGAATCTATCTGATTAGATGGTAGGAACAAATATGGACAGTCCAATTAGACGGTTCATATCTTTTTTGGCCAAAAAAAAGAAAAAACTTTTTCCTCAGTTGGTTCTCTCTCTTGTTCGGGTCACTCTGCTCGTTCGGTGGGGCCGCGTCAAACCAATTGGCGGCTGCAGTACATTGGATCAATCCCCGGTTTCGGACTTCTGTCAATTCCGCCGCCGAGCAGTAGGGGTGAGCAAAAAAACCGAAAAATCGGTTAACCGAACCGTACCGGTTGAGAACCGAACTGGAAAATCGGTTCTCAGGCAAACCGGTACGGTTCCGATTCTGAAATTTCATAGAACCGGTTCCGGTTCCGATTTCACGTTTTCTGAAAAACCGGTTAACCGGAACCGTACCGGTTTTCCCAGTATATATAAAACCCTAACCCTAACCCTAACCCTAATTGCGCCGCCTCGCCTCACCCTCGCCTCGCCCCCGAGCTCGCAGCAACGCGCAGACGCCGCCTCGGCCTCGCCCTTGCCTCGCCCCCGAGCTCGCAGCAACATGCCGACGCCGCCTCGGCCTCGGCCTCTGCCTCGCCCCCGGCCTCGGCCTCGCCCCCGAGCTCGCAGCGACGCCGCCTCGCCTTCGCGCTCGCACCCGAGCTCGCCGCGACGCCGCCTAGCCCTCACCGGTCGTCGTGACGCCGGAGCTCCGGTAAACCGGTTTTAGAACCGTCTCGCCCTCGCCGACGCCGGCGGTCGCTGGTGGTTAATTTGCAGGAGATTTATAATATAAAATCGGTTAACGGTTTAGAACCGGAATCGAAAAACCGGTTCTTCATCCAAACCGGTACGGTTTCGGTTCTCAATTTTTTGAGAACCGGAATCCGATTTCGGTTCTCAAATGAGCAAAACCGGTTCGGTTAACCGGTTTTGCTCACCCCTACCGAGCAGGCGCATTTGACGAGCCCGAACCAGAATCTTTCAGGACAGTTTTGGGCTAGCCCACCCGCTGACGGTCTTCTACCCTTCTTTATGTTGATAAAACGGGGGCCGGCCTGGCCCCTTTAAAGCCCTCACTTGCTTCCTTCCAGATGCTTCTCCCCGATTCCCAATTCCAAGTCTCTCATTTCCCCCAACCACCGCAAAAACCCTAGCTTTCTCCCTCTGTAAAGCTCTCGCTCTGATTCTTGGTGCTTCCATCCAGATGAGTTTAATTTTGACTCTGTTTTACTCTACTAGTTCGTGTCTTTTTGGATTTCCTTGATTACTTTGAAGAAAAAGCTGAGAGAAATCTTGGCTTGCTGTTCAGTTTCTAGCAAATGGGTAAAGTTTGAGCATTTCTGTGAATTATGGCTTCATTTGTGGCTCCATGGACCTGTTTGGTTTCATAATCTTCAATTGTTACTTGAATGCATCCAAAAAGCTGTGAGCTTTGTGCTGGGATTTTTCTCAAATTGTGAAGAATAAGAACCATTTGGGCTTGGCAAATTGAGTATGAGAAGCTCGGATTGTTATTGAAAACGCCTGAAATTTATTTTTTCTGGTAAGCTACCATGAATGGAAGCATGATGCCAGGTACTGCTTATGGTGTCTTGGATTTACAAGGCTCAAGTCATCTCCATGACCAACAGCACCACCAGGTTTCCGTGGCCCATCCTTCGTTTCACCATGCTTTCCCAGCACCAATGAATCATATGCATGACTCTGACCAACAGCCGGGGCACCCGATTATTGGTAAGGCCTCCGCAAGCGAAGAGGATGAACCGAGTTTTGGCACCGAGGATGGTGTTGATCCCCATAACGAGACTGGCAAAGGGAAGAAAGTGTCCCCCTGGCATCGGGTGAAATGGACAGGTGGAATGGTTAAGCTATTGATAACTGCAGTGTCGTACATCAGTGAAGATTTTTCAGATTGTAGCGTTGGTGCAAAGAGAAAGCTTGCACTTTTGCAGAGGAAGGGGAAGTGGAAGTTGGTTTCAAAAGTTATGGCCGAGAGGGGTTGTTTTGTGTCACCACAGCAGTGTGAAGATAAGTTCAATGATCTCAATAAGAGGTACAAGAGGCTTAATGAGATTCTTGGGAGGGGTACCTCTTGTAAGGTTGTGGAGAGTCCTGCTCTGTTGGATTTGATGGACCATATCACTGACAAGGCAAAGGATGATGTGAAGAAGATCTTGAGCTCGAAGCATTTATTCTATGAGGAAATGTGTTCATATCATAATGGGAACCGATTGCACTTGCCACCTGATCCAGCTCTGCAACGGTCATTGCAGTTGGCACTCATGAATGGTGAGGAATTTGATACAATGAAGGCTGTGCATGAGGATCTTGATGAAGATGATGAAGGGATAGAAAGCGATGACATGGAAGACGATGCTGACGAAAATGAGGCATTACATGGTGATCTTGGGGGACTGTGCTTTCTGAAAAGGATGAAGCATGGGGTGGACCATGGAGTTTTTGGTTCAGGTAAGTCTTTGGTCCCCCAAGAGGGAAACATGAGCTCACGTCTACCCCGAGGCATCTCTGTTGACATGAACCAAGTCTCTTCAGATGCATCCAAGGCTTTTTGGTCCCAGAAGCAATGGATTAGTTCTCGTTCACTTGAACTTGAACAACAGAGGTTGCAGATTGAAGCGGACATGCTGGAGATTGAGAAGCAACAGTTCAAGTGGCAGCGGTTTAGTAGGAAAAAAGACCGTGATTTGGAAAAGTTGAGGTTGGAGAATGAGAGGATGAAGCATGAAAATGAGCACCTGTCATTGGAACTAAAGCGCAAGGAATTAGAGATTGAGCATAACCAAATGTCAAAATGAGGTTTCTAATCACAGTTGGATTTTCCTTGTCACAGACCAATTTGATGCACCTGGGTTAATTACTTATATGTTCCCCATGAGTCCATTATCTTGTTTGTGACAATATATCAGCTACCATGTTGTGAAATATCTGCTTACTTTACCACACGGGTAAAATTTGTTCCCTATGGGTCATTGTTCTTACATTTCTATTGCAGCTTGGAAGCATTCTGAGTTTGTGTATGTCTTACCTTTTTCGTTGTCCATGTACAAGTTATCTTAGTTTTTGGCAGTGTGGTTATCTATCCTGCCCAATTTGCAAGTGTCTCTTTACCCAACAATGAAACTGCTTCTTTTGAGTTGTTTACGTTTGCTGCATCTGTTAGAGAAGCCCTTTTTGTGTTTCAGAAACATATTGCTTGAATTGTTGCTTCCTAGAAGTAGATGGAAAGCAGATGGCAGATTCCATTTGGTCTTTTAAAGTTAGTCATTTGAAATTATCAGTATGACAACAGGAAGGTCATATCTCCAAATATCATGTGTATTGTAGATTACTTGCTGAATAATTTGGCATTGTTTATTATTATTATTATTTTCTTTTTCTTAGACTAACCACAATCATTTCAGTGCATAAAATCTGTAATGTTGTTTTCTCCCATGTATGTTTTATATGTTGTTTTTACATGTGAAGCTACTTTGTGCCTTGTGAACCAGGAAATTTCTTATCCCATTTATTGTTTTGTTGTTCATGTTTATTAAGTCTTTTTTTCATTTTTTCACATGTAATTCCCTCAAAACTTCCAATACTCAAGTGTAACTCTAGTATTTGCGTAGGTTGATAATTCCGTGGGATTTTTCCAGTGATACAAAAATGTTTTTTTGTGATGGTTTTTCATTTTAATTGTGCATGGTTCTTGATCAAATAGTTATGAATGAACTGCAAAAAAATATTTATTGCCCTATATGTTCTCAAGAAATTGTATAAATTTGTTTTCATTCTTACCCTTTTTCTATTCCTTACGAGAAGGATTCTTTTTGTTTTACTGCAAGGAAAAAATTGCTTTCAACCAAGTAAGAATTTGTGAAAATAACTTTATGTAAATTGATCCAAGAAAACACACTTACATAAAGAAAAATAAAAGTGGCAAAAATACGGTATTTTAGAATTTCTTTTTCTCTTTTTCTCTCACTTTCTCTTGCTGCAAACAATTGTGTCTTAATAAAGAGCCAAGGTGATGTTTTCTCATATTACTCAGAAATTTCAAATTCTCTCACTAAGAAAAAACTTCAAATTCTTTTAGAGTGACTTGCATTTTTTTTTATAAACTTATAAAATTATATATAATATTTTTAAAATTTAAAAACTACATACAATTTTTTGAAGTTTTACTGTTATTGTTAATAAATTTTTATTGTCCATATTGATATTAAATTATACTTTATTACACACTTTTCTCTTTTTTTCTATATCGGTTGATTATCTCTTTTTTTTTTTTTACTTTCTCCTTCCTCTTTTCTGTCCACACTTCGCTCGGTTTTTACATATATTTCATTGAATACCAAAATAACATACTTCATCAATTCTTCGTATCACACTTTCATCGAGAAATGGTGATGTGTGAATCTTTTTCAAATTCGTCCCGGACCATGAGCTAATAGATGGTAGAGACAATGTCAATGTGGAAGGACTGGAGAGAGAGAGAGGCAATAGAAAGGATGGAGGAGAAGAAAAAGTGGTTGAAAAAAGATCAAATTGGAGCATGCAATGGAAGAGAAGGAGAGAAAGGATGGAGTTAGGGACAAAAAAAGTAGACGCCAAATAATGATTATAAAGGCAAAAAAAATGAGATAGGATGATAAAGAGAAGGTGAAGTCGGAGATAATATATAAGAGGCAATGAAGTGAGCGACGACGAATAGGTGGTATTAGAGGCTTGAGATAATAATACGGGTGAGCACATATTGAAGGTGACAATAGCTGATGGATGATGTATAGTATTTTCATGTTATTGATATTCCAAAAATAGGTGAGGAGATGAGACAAGGTACAATAAAGCTGGAACAGATGTCAGTTGAGTATGATTTTTGTTTGTTGTCTGTTAGGTTTGGGCAATTGAAATTGAGACACATTTTGATATAATTTCTAATATCGTTAAGAAAAGTATTCTCAAAATATAATTTTCTAATGAATAAACCTAACTGAAAAAATATATATAACATAATTTATAACCTAAATAGTTATAGATAATTATTAAATTTTAAAATAGTTATATGAAATTTGGAAACTTTATAAGGACAACATACAATTAACCCATCCCTTTAATAGAATTCACAGACGAGTCAAATTTTACATAGAAATTCATCAAATTGGGTTAAAATTAAGGAAAAAGGTATTTTTGAACCCCTCAAAATTATCTGACTTCGTGTCCAGTATCTATGGAAATTTTTGGTCCTTTTCGAACCCTATCTGTGGGCGGAAGTTCCCGGCCACGGGATCACATTGTGCGCCTGCTTTTCGATTACCCATTGCCTTGGGATTTGTGCCCGGGTTTCACCGTGTTCGATGGGAGGCCAAACGGTGCAAGCATCTGGAAGCCAAGTGGTTTCTGCGTCTGAAGTTTCAGGTTTACTGTTTCCATTCCGATTGAGGCGGGCACGGTTTCTTTGCTGAATTCGATTGAAGAGGATGGGTTTTTGGGGTGCGATTGTTTTTGGCGTAGGAAGGAGTTTGTGCTTGGGCTTGTAGAAATGAAGCCACAACTTAAACTGAAAGTACATTTAACATTAAACAATACGACGGAAAATGGCGAGATTCATGTACTTGTCGCTGATCTCAATGCTTGAAGACCACCATCTCGATTATGCGCTTCTCGGAGATGCAATGCATGTCCCACATTCGTTCTAAATCCTCGTCGCATGTCGCGAGAATTGGAGTCCTCTGCTGCTTCGGTACTACGTGCTTCAATTTCAAATTCTCCGACCTCAGCTTCCACCTTTCATAGATGCGTCGTTAATATTTTTCCACTTACCTCGAGGCTAAGAGCGGGAGGGCAAACGAGATTAGACGAGCTACCAAGTAAGCAAAAGAGAAAAGTGAAACATTTACTGTCGCACCTTTATTGTGGGATTGGGTTTGTACACTGTGGGTGGAGGGGCGTACCGGGGGCTACAGGTTAACACGAGGATTGCAGAAGCTCTGAAACGGGAGTTTGGAAAATTTGCTGGCCTGAACCGGAAGGCGGGAATTTCTGAGGGGTTGATTGCAAATTTTCGGTATGTTTGTATAGAAATCCATAATACTCCTTAAAAATGGGTATCCTTGTTAGGCCTATTTTGAAAATTGAAATTTTTTTTTTCTTTTCATTTTATATAGAGAAAAATATCATTGACCACATTTATAAAATTGTATACGTTTATATATCTATATTTGTCATTTCCTTGATATTCTTTTTTTCTTTAGACTTTGGTGTTCATTTAAAATATTTTCTTAGTTTATGATTCACATCTTCGCTGTAAAAAATATCTTTTAGTTTGTCTGAATCATCAAAATTAATAACTATATTCCTCATTTTATTGATTTTTTTAATTTTTTAAATTTTGATGTTAGTCAGTTAATGATTTTCATGTCTTCTGCAATACTAGGACATAACTTTTTTTTTTATCATTTTTTTTAATGTTAGAGTTTGGTTCAACGTTGGTTTTAGTTTTAGAGATTCCTCAAGTTCAGTTTTGCTAAAAACTTCTTTCGCTAATTTGTAAGAGAAAACAAAAATCGTGAAGTAAACCGCCGAGAGCTTTTCAGTAGTAGCCATTTCGACACTCAAGTCATAAAAGCTTTCATCAATTTTCTTCAAAAGAGTTTTGGAGAGAGCGAGAGAAAAGTCCCCTACCTTTTGTGGGTTGTTCCTTATTTTATAGGCTGAAAAAGTCTTTCTGTGAATCCGGGACTCCATGATTTTAGTCCTGATTATACTAGGCTTTTCTTATTTGGTGGCTATCACTCTAACATTTTGTGTGATGAATCTCTCAGAGATCCTTATTCCCTAATTTTCTTGAATACCCAACCATATTCAAAAATGGGCCGAGCCCATCATCTTTTCCTTTATGCCTCGAAATATGTATTTGTAGGGTGTGCATCGCTTGTGCCGCTGAAGCAACTTGACCATGGTGGTATTGTCTCAAATGTTAGTTTCATGGTCTGTACCTCGATTACCTTGACCTGAGGATTAGTCCTTACATTGGGTCCCCATTTACTTTCAGCTTGACTGATTTTAGCTTAGTGATCATTAATGCTTCCCAACTCTAGGCATTGAGTTAGGACGACTTGGTGAGTGGAGTTTACCCTCCTATTCTTCGCTTAGGTGCATTAATCTGAACTGAGTCTTTAGGTAGACCATTTTGAATTTTTGATATTCGAGTCCATCTCTTTCATCAAATCATGAGGGACGCTAGCCCTCACGACTCTCTAGGAGGCAAGCCACTGATTCATAGCTTTGTGCCTAGCGCAAGTTGCCAATAGACATGACTCTTCCGAAGATGAGTCGTTGCCTTGTCAAATCATGCATAATCATTAGGGTTCATCTTATTTCAAGGTGATGGTTTGGAGGCATCCCTTTAGATATCGAGATAGTCCCTAATTCAAACACGTGTTCTTCATGACCGGTGTGGCAATCTCTAGCTCCTATCTTTTAGCCTTTCTCATTCTATGTAGCAACAATATGATGATTTGAGAAAGGCTACTTAAGGGATTCTTCATCCCTTTTCATTTATTTTTGGCAATCTTTTTGTCCTTTAGTTTTTTTCTATTCTTGCTTCTTTTCCTTCTATATTCGCTAAGTTTTTTCGAAATGACATCCTCTTTTACTCCTTCTTCCTCCAGAAATGGGTCATCTTTTGATAAGGGACCTGCTCCTCCTGTTGTCCCATTCTCTTCTGTAGAAATTGGTTCCAAGCCGCCCGTTATTTCCATATCGGAGGCTCCAAGTCTCGGTGAGAAATTACCACATAATATCATTTTTGACCCCTTTAAGTCATTGTGGCTTTTTATTTTTGGATTGGGGCTCCTTGTGTGGCTTTGGAGAGTGAGACTTGATTTTGTACTTCATTAGGTGTACTTGAGGTAAAAGTTTGGATTTTTGAATCTATTCTCCGAGAGAAAAACTTTAAGGACTTAGTCAACATGTTTAGCTTTCTAGATGGGACTGAGCTAGACCTGTGGGGGTTTGAGGAGGAGAATAAGAAATTGAGAGAGGAGTTTTGAGTTTGAGTTTGAGTTTGGTACCTTTTGAGTGATGTTTGAGAGTGGATTTAGATATCCTATAGATAACTTCATCCAAGAAATCCTAGGAGGTTGGGACCTCACCCCTGATCAAATAGTGACTAATTCTATGAAATTTATCACCACCTTCTAAACCCTATCCCAGTCCAAAATTTTTTGCCCCTACTATAGAAATATTTAGGGATACCTTTAAGGATTGTTGGGGTTCGAATACCGGAAGTAGGTGGTATTTTGCTCTCAAGAAATGGTGTAGGTTATTGCCTTAAATCTTATCTCCATCTACTCCTGAAAAGACTATTCCATTAGATTTTTTACCAGGGTAGATCAAGGCCTTTCTTGTGGATGGAACAATCCTTCCTCCCACTAAGTTGACCCAGAGATCCATCTCGAAGTTCACTAGCTTTTAATCTCTTGGGTAGATGAAGTTGAGGATGTCAGGTCTATCCCTACATGGTTTGATAAGGCTTTTCTGCTAGAGTATGACTTATCCGTGGCTCAGAAAGCTAGTACTCACTTTAGAATTTTGTGCTTTTGATTCTTTGATTACTTTCTCCTCAATCTAATTGTTGGTTTGGTTTTGTGCGAGAGTGATCCAAATCTCATTTATGAATGAGTTTCTAAGATAGTAGGCACGTGCTCCTTAGGTGTCCCTTGTCCTATCCTCTCGGAAGAGGTCTTTTGAAGTAGAAGATAATGCTCTTGCTCAGGAGTCTGTCCAAGGCTAGAGGAAGAGGAAGAGAGAGGAGGGAGGAGGTTGATCTGTACATAAAGAGTAGATAAGGAAGGGGCAGGTGATACCTCATCCTTTCGAGTCCCCTTCTCGAGTCAAATTTGTAGGAGAGACTATCCAACTACCAAGCTCTTTTGTTGAGAAGTTCACCGACCATGGGAAGACGGCGGTTGTGACTTTCACATCTACATCTCCTCCTGCTTGGACCAAAATGTAGGTGAAGCCTTCTTCTTACCTCAAAATCTCTTTGACTAAGTAGATTGATGCCAAGGAGCACTTTCTCAGAGATTTTGGGGATAGTGGGAGCCCTTACATTGAGTGGCTCCTTGTAGAGCGAGTCTTCATGAAGGGGGCTTGGACTTGTGCCAACATAAGTTATTTAAACTTCTTTCATCAAAGTTGCTCCTTTTTTTTCCTTTTTGCTGAACTTTCGGCTTGGTTGTAGGCACTGCGATTTTTTGTATTATGTAGGTTGGTACTTTTACGAATCTTAGAAGAAAATGACTTATGAGAAGAATAAGACCATTAAGGTCAAGGAGGATGTGAGCCTCCTCCATTTTCAGCTCAAGTCACTCTAGCTAGGGGTTGGGAAGACAGAGGGAGGTAGAGGAGGAGAGAAATCTCCTCCAAGTGATGCGAGATTAGGCCTTGATGAGGCTAAAGGAACTAGAGGAAAAGCATAAGGTCATGCTAGTCCAGGCTAAGGATGAGGTGGTGGCTACATTTCGCCAGAGCTCAAATTACACGAAGATGTTAAAGTTGATTAAGATGCAAATGTCCTTAACTTCAAGGCTAGTGCTGAGTATCATCGGTAATAGGGCCTCCTCTTTGCCAATTCCTTCTTTGATGTAAAACAAACTCACCATGATCTTGACTTTGAGCCTGATGATCTCCAAGTGAAACTCTACGATGACTTGAGGATCCACAACCTCAAGTGGAAATATAAGGAGATTATTCGAAGGGAGATGGGGGCCAAGAAGCCTCGCAAATCTAAGTCCCCAAATGCCTATTTGTCTTGAAGAGTCTACCAAGCCTTAAGTGTCCTCCAAGTGACCTCACTTAGTCCTCCTTCTTCTCAGATATGATATAAATAAAAGAGAATTTTTTCTTTAGTTGTGCTTTGGCCTTTGCATTTCTGGCTTGTGTCTTTCTTCCACTTATTATTTCCTAAGCTTGCTTGGAGGTCCATTGGCCTTCATCATGCCCATGAGCAGTGTGTAGTTTCTTCCTTTTGGCAAGATAAAGCTTACTTTCAAGTGACAAGTCATAGCTTGCCATTGTAGCAGTTATCCTCAAAGTTCTTTTAAGTGGAGGTACTTCAACTTGATCTAGCTGGTACTTGTTCTTCCATCAAAAAGAGAATGGCTTTGAAAAGTGAAGGGTCTCTTGAGAAGGAAACTCAAGGACCAGTGTGTGACTTAAGATGAAATTTTCACACAAGAATCTTATGTCTTGGGCAAAGTTTTGAGCTCTTATGGTTGGCTTATTGCCGAGTTTTTATGATGGTATAGAACCGAGGTCTTATGCCTGACTTATAGCCAAGGTCTTATGCCTCGGGTGAAATTGAGATCTTATGCCTAACTTAATGTAGAGGTCTTAAGCCTCGGTTATGCCTCATAACTGAGGTTTTGTACCTCAAGTAAAATTGAGGCCTTGTACTTGGCTTATTGTTAAGGTCATATGCATGACTTATAGCCAAGGTCTTATGCCTAGTTTATTGCCAAAATCTTATGTCTGTCTTAATGCCAAGATCTTATACTTGGCATATTGTTATAATACCAGGTGTAATGAATTAGTTCCATATTAGATATTTGATAGATAGAGTACAATATATATAGTGAAAAAAGGTCCATATCCCATGGGCATGGGCTTAGGCTTTTAAGATATTTTAGCATCTGACCCACTATATTAATCTACTTTGACACTTTTTCGACTCTCCCAATAAGTGGTATCAGACCTTCAGGTTCGAAGTGATGCAAACTATTAAGACTGAAATTACCAGAAGGAAAAAAAGCAATTGGTTGCAAGTGGCTATTTCGAAAGAAAGAGGATTCCTCTGAAATAGATGGTATTAAATTCAAGGCCCGTTTAGTTGCAAAAGAGTATTTATAAAAGAAGGGTGTTGACTTCAATGAAATTTTCTTTTCTATGGTTAAACACACATCTATTCATTTTCTACTTGCTTTAGTTGCTTTTCATATTCTTGTGTTAGAATTGCTTGATGTCAAAATTGCCTTTCTCCATGGAGAATTAGAAAAATAAATTTTTATGCAACAGCCTGAAGGGTTTATCCAAGAAGTAAGAAAAATTATGTCTATAAGTTGAATAAATTACTTTATAGTTTGAAACAGTCTTCAAGGCAATGATATAAAAGGTTTGACAATTTTATGTTGGGACAAGATTTCATCCATTGCAAACATGATTATTTTGTCTATTTTCAAATGCATGCCAATAATTCATTTATTATATTACTTCTCTATGTTGATAATATGCTTATTGCTACTGAAGACATATCTCTACTTAATGATCTAAAGCTTAGAGTGAAAAAGGAATTTGAGATGAAAGATTTAGGTATTGCAAAAAAGATTCTCAGTATGGAGATTGATTGAGATCGAAAGCATGACAAGTTATGGCTCAAACAAAACAAGTATCTCGAGAAGATTATTTCTCATTTTTACATGTAGAATTCAAAATCCGCCAGTACTCCTTTGACATTCCACTTCAAGTTTTCAGCTCAAAAATATCCTTCTACAAATGAGGAGTATGCATACATGGAGAGCATCCCATTCTCAAGTGCTGTTCCAAGTCTAATGTATGCTATGGTATGCATAAGACTTGATATTACACAAGCAGTCAGTGTTGTTAGTTATTACATGACAAATCCAAGAAAAGAGTATTGGCAAGCTGTGAAATGACTATTAAGATATATTAAAGGTACTCTTAATATTGGCTTATGTTTCGATAGGAACATAGTTCAAGAGGCTAGAATTATTGGTTACATTAATTCAGACTATGCTGGAGACCTTGATAAATGATGATCCCTCATTGGTTATATTTTCACTCTTTGTAATAGATCTATTAGTTGGAGGTGTACCTTATAGTCAACTATAGCATTATCTAGAATAGAGTCTGAATATATGGTAGCTACAGAAGCAGTCAAAGAAGCTCTATGTCTAAAAGGATTGACAAGTGAAGTTGATTTTTCTCAATGTATTCTTCCTATTTTTTGCGATAGTCAGAGCACCATACACCTTATGAAGAACCAAATATACCATGCCAGATCAAAACACATAAATGTCTGATTTTACTTTATTCAGGATATTATTGAAGATGGAGAGATTTCTTTACAAAAGGTTCATACTTCAAGAAATCCTGCAAATATGTTGACGAAGGTGATTCTGATTGACAAGTTCAAGGTTTATTTGGACTTTATCAATATTCAAGGTCATTGATCTTATCCTATGAGGCAATGGCGAAGGCATCTGTTGAAGATTTAAATTCAAAGAAAAAGAGGATTTGAGTCAAGGTGGAGATTATTGATTTAATTTAGTCCTAATTAAATTAGAATTTATATTAGAAAGTAATTTAGTGGGTCTAATCCTTCTCTGAATTTGTCTTCTACTAGAAGACTTGGATTAGTGAAATTCTTATTTGAGTCAGTCTCCTACTTTGACTCAAACTTAATTAGGCCACATCTATAAATATCCTATTAATCTAAGGATTTTTATATAGTGAAATAGAGAGACATAGATCAAAACTCTCAAAATGTCTTATGACAGCTAGGTTACTTAGTCTCTTGTGAGAGTTGGTGATATTGGAGTTTCACCTCCATCATTATAATCTCTTTTTTCTATCTCATCAATATAATATCTTTCGGATCGTCTTCACCAGTGGAGTAGGTTATAGACTGAACCACATAAATCTTTTGTGTGCTATTTCTTTTTTTATTCTTCTTCTACATCATGAATTATGGTGGATATCGATATTTAGCACAATAAACTGGTATCAGAGCTTCAAGTTTAAAGCGGTGTAAACTCTTAAAATTGAAATTACCTTGTTGATGTGATTGAATTGAGTTGTATGTTAGTCTCTCTTAAAAAAAATAAAAAATTGAGACAAAAATCCGTTAGTATGTGTCACATGGTGAAATTAGTTAAGTAAAAAAATACCGTGATGATGCGACTGAATTGAGTCACATGTTATTCTCTCTTAAAAATAAAAAAAGTGAGACAAAAACTTGTTAGTATGGATCACACGGTGGAACTGATCGAGTGAAAGAGTTCTTGTTAAGAGTGTTAAAATTGATGTGGTCAAATCACACCTGGAGGGGGAGATTGTTATAATGTCAGGTGTGATAAATTAGTTCCACATCGGATATTGGATAGATAGAGTCCAATATATATAGTGAAAAATATACCCATATCCAACGAGCTTAGGCTTTTGGGAGATTTTAATATCTGACCCACTATATTGATCTAGTTTGACAGTCTTTCGACTCCCCCAACAACATATAACCAAGGTCTTATGCCTAGCATATAGCTGAGATATTATGCCTCAGGTGAAATCGAGGTCTTATGGTGATTTCTTAGAGCATGACTTGCTAGTATTTAAAGAGATAAAGGAGGCATAATTTATTTGAAAGATGAAACCTTTGAGGTTGTCTACATACTATATTATAGGGAGTGTCTTACCATCTAGGTATTCGATCTTGAACATTCCTGACCCTACAACTTGAGAAATTTTGAACGGGCCTATCTAGTTTGGAGATAGTTTTTTTGAAACTTAGTCAATGAGTTTGGCTTGTCAGAGTACCCAGTTGCCTAGTTATAGTTCTCTACCTCGCATTCATGCATTATAGTATTAGGTCACTCATTGCTGGGACTCAACAACCTTGGTGCAAGTCCTCTTTTGAACGTTTATGATGATGTCCTTCTCAGCTTAGACATTTTTCTCATTCATTTTGGGGTCATAAGCCTTAACTCAATGTGAAGTAAGACCAATTTCCACCATAACAACAACTTTGACTAACTCCTTGGTCGTTGTTCAAGGTGTGGTTTGGTAAGACCACAAAATATGTGGTAGTTCATCTACCTAGGTGCCAATGGCTCTTTTGAGATGTTTCTTTATGTTTGAAAATAGGTTTTGATTGGTTACCTCAACCAAATCATTAGATTAGGGGTATGCCACTGAGTTGAACCTCTATTCTATATGGAGGCTGTTGTAGTATTTTTTTGAATCTTGTTGTCAATAACCAACACACATGACAGCCCAAACCTACATATCATGCTCTGCTATAGGAAATCCTAAATCTTTCTCTCGGTGATCATGACTAGGGGTTTAGTTCCATCCATTTAGTAAAGTAGTCAATAACGACCATCAAGAACTTCTTTTATCCCAATATTATCATGAATGAACCTAAAATATCCATCTCCCATTGGTTGAAAGGCCATATATATTGGGTCCGTTGGAGCTGAACCATTAGACTATAATGTAATGGGGCATGTCTTTGGCATTGTTCACACTTGGAAATAAACTTGAATACCTCGAAACTCGTGTTGAGCCAATAATACCCCTATCTAAGGAGCTTGTGTGCAAGGGCTCATCCTCCACTATGACTTCTGCATATCCTGACATGGACCTCTCAAAGGGTATGATTGGCTTTCTCGAGTCTCAAGCAGTTAAAAAGGGGTTGTGTGAGGGATCTTTTATATAAGACCCCTTTTACCAAGGAAAAGTTCAGGGCTAGCTTCCTGATCTTTGAGACATCTTTTGAGTCCTCCAAAAGCTACCCATCTTTGAGGTAGGAGATGATGGAGTTCATTTAGTTGGGCTCTGTTTCCATCACATTCACCTCAATGGTCCTCGAGTAGCAAGGCTACTGAAGATTCTCCACAAAGATTTACCTTGGTACTAAATTTGAAGAAGTTGAAGCCAGCCAAGCTAGAGTATCTGCCTCTACATTGCTGTTTTAGGGCACCCGATAGATTTTCACTTAATCTATTTTCACTATAAGCTTTTGTGCCTTGGCTAGGTACTAGGCCATGGTCGTGTCTTTTGTCTTATACTCTCTAGTGGCATGCAAACACACAAGTTGGAAGTTACTAAATACCTTCAATTTTTGGCTCCTACTACTAATGCCACACATAATTAGAGGAGAAATTTCTCCTACTCTATAGTATTGTTTGAGGCCTCAAACTCTCCCATTTTGATTTTGAAGGATGTACCGACCCCATTGTTTAACTCACAAGATGAGATAGTCTCCACCAAGAAGTCTGCTAAGGCTTAAGCTTTGATAGCCTTTTAGGCTTTGAAGGTTACTTTGAATTGGCTCAGCTCAACATACCACTTGAGTAGTCTCCCTGAGTTCCCATCTTTTGCAACATTTGCCAAAGTGGGAGATTGGTGAGTATTGTTACTAGATATGCTTGAGAGTAAGGGTAGAGTTTCTAGGTTGCTAGCACCATAGCATATTCTAGTTTTTCTAATGGAGGGTACCAAACCTTTGCACTCATGAGTACATGACTCATCTAATATATTGGGTGCTATTTCCCAATCTAATCACTTACCAATACCAAACTGACTACTTGGTCTGAGATAGAAGAAGAGTACCTCATTTGGTTTAGATCTCATCAATAAAGGTGGTTCGGCTAAGTACTTTTTGAGGTCTTTGAAGGCTTAGTTACATTCTTCCATTCATTTAAATCTAGAGATTTACTTGAGTGCTTTAAAAAAGGGGAGGCACTTTCCTCTAAATCTGGATAAAAAGCAATTGAGTACTGCTAGGCAACCCATGACCTCTACATTTTTTTGATGGAACTCAGAGGCTTCATTCCCATAACTGCTTCAATCTTTTTAGGGTTTCCCTCTATTCCTCACTCCAAGATGAGGTAGCTGAGGAACTTTCGCAAGCATACCCTAAAAGCACACTTCTCTAGGTTTAACTTTATCCTAAACTTTTGAACTGTATAAAAGTTTCTTCTAGATCCTTCACATCCTCATTGATGTGGAGGTTTGTCACTAACATATTATCAACATAAGCTTTCATGTTCCTTCTAAGTTGAGGCTTGAAAACTTTGTTCACTATTCTTTGGTATGTTACCCTTACATTCTTTAGTTTAGAAGGTATTATAATGTAATAGAAGGTACCTTGATCCATGATAAAGGTGATTTTCTCTTCATCCTTGGGGTGCATCCAAATTTGATGGTAGTCCAAGAACACACCCAAGAAGCTCAAAAGTTTGTGACCCAAGGTAGAGTCAATGAGCTAGTCGATCTTTGGTAGAAGATAACTATTCTTCGGGCAGATTTTATTTAGATCGATGAAGTAGACACGCATTCTCTATTTTTCGTTGGATTTTTTTTACCATAACTACATTCATCAATTACTCAGGATAGTGAGCTTTCCTTATAAATCCTACATTGAGAAGTTTACTCACCTCTGTAGTGATAGCTTTTTGGCATTCAGGGGTGAAGTGACTTTTCTTTTTTTTGATTGACTTATGATTTTTTATGATCATGAGTTTGTGTTGAGCCATTGAAAGGGTCAATACCTGGGAGGACCTCTGGCGTCCATGCAAAGACACCTTGGCTTCTTCTCAGGAGCTCTTGTAGTTTGTTACACAAGGGTTTAATGAGGTTCCCTCCAAGCCTTAGGGCCCATTTGGTTGGGGGTCAAGGTCAAGGTCAAGGTCAAAACTAGTGAACCACTTTTGTAAACTAATATCTTTTTATCAAAATTAAGGTTTCAATAATTTAAAGCTCAAAAAACTATTTAATTTTTTATAATAATTTAATTTAATAATAGTATAAAATAATAAATAATAATTTTATAAAAAAAAATAATTCTGAAACGAGCTGATCCTAATCCTGATTCCAAAACAAACGGGGCCTTAGTGTCCTCCTCAAGGTTTCATTGGGGACCAGGATAATGAGCTGCTCCATAAACTCGACATGTCCTTTCTTTGGCTCAAAATGGATTACTTTACTTGTGCCATGTTTAGTGAAAAATCTCATAACTAAATAAAAAATTAAAATTACCACTCAAAGCTAATTAAGTGCTACTCATCCCAATATCATGTTATGGTTGGAATGTGTCCAAACTACCATGAACTTTGATTCAATGGTGGTGTACCAAGGGTCTTCTCCAATAATGAGGAATAAGTTCATCACACCTATCAGGGTGATTGAGTCCCCCGTGAATTTGTGAGCATTCCAACGTATGGCTCCAGCTTCTACTCGGTCTTTACTTGGTCATAGACATGGGTGAACAAGATGTTCACTGAACTTCCTTTATCTGTCATGATGAAATGAGTGGTGTAGCCATCTAGGACTACTAAGATCACTAATGCATCATTGTGGGTGCAAGCTCACAATGGTATCTCTTCTTCACCTCCACCTTCAAGCCCTCCTACCCCTAGCAGGGATTTGGTATTTGACAATTGATGCTGAACCATCATTTGATTTAGTGGGCTCATCTAGATCATATTGAGGTTGGCCTTGATTGGAAGTTTTTTGCAGTTCCAGAGTAGGGTTCTTTTTGGTGGAGCATTGATGATTCTCTCATGTGTGTGTTTCCTTAGCTCATTCATCTCAACAAACAAACTATCCAAGGTGGCATTCTTTGTTGAGCCTCTCGATTTCATCCTTAAGGTGCTTGTATTCTTCCGTGTCATGACCATAACCATGGTGAAAATAATAGTACTTTGATTTGTTGAGGTTTTGTTTGGCAGTCAGGATGGGTTGAGCCTTCATAAAAAGTCTCGATGGTTGATCTGCATTAGGACTTTACACCTTGAGTTGTTTAATGGGGTATAAGCTTGAAATTCAAGCCTCCATTCCCTCTATTCAAATTTTTTTTATCTCTTTAGCTTAAGGGGTTTGTTCTTCTAAGGCTCTCTCTTATTGCTACAGCCTTTGGACTTTTTTTTTTTTTGACCTGGATTACTTTTTTGGCACTATGTGCTTGTGGACTAGTTGAATGAACTCTGTCAGGTTGCATGGGGGCCGACAGGCTATTTCATAGGCCATCCAAGCTTGTCAAATTCCATTGATTATGGTGGTGAGGATAATGGAACTATCCAGCTTGATAATTTATATTTGGCTTTGTTAAATTGGGCCAGATACTCCCTTAAGCTTTCTCCCTCCTTTTGCTTCAACATGAGAAGTGTAGAGGGGTCCTTTTACTAAGGGACCAGTGAGATGAATTATTCTATGAATTTGTTTGTCAAGTCATCAAAATAAGTTATTGCATATCTTGGGTGTCCAAAGTACCATGCTCTAATCAGGCCTTACAATGTCATTGGGAAAGCTTTACATATGGTCGAGTCCCATACCCCTTGTAGAATCATAACATTCCTAAAAGTAGTGTCATGATTGACCAGGTCCTTCAACCCATCATATGCCTTATAGGGAGATTGGCGAAACTTTGACTGCACTATCAAGTATATTATTTAGGGATTAAAGGAAAATCATTCCTTAGTTGGTGAGGGTGACTCGATGCCCATGACCTTCCTTGAACTAGATGTAACATGGCTTTCCTCAGAAAACCCAATGCTATGACATTTGTGCCCGATTGGCATGTTCTTGGTAGATGACTTTGTCTATGGGATCATAGGTTGGATCTCATCCATCATAATCCCTTGAAGCTTGGTGCCAGAGTGAAATCATTGCCAAGGGGTCATGAGAACTCTAATGATGGTATCCTATATGGGGGCTAAAGTGCAACTACAATTCATGGTATTGGTTTGGTGTAGCACCTTAGGTGGGTGACAAAGCCTACACTAGAACTTGCTGCTGGGCGTTATGAGCCTGGAGGTTCACATCATTTAGGCTTAAGTTTGTAGTAGTTGGGCCTGTAGATTCTACATAGCTTATGCCTAGGTCTCAAGCAACTATGTTATCTACTATATGATAGCAGTCAGAGTTTGAAACTTTTGATATTCCACCAAATTAGAGGGACCTACTAGTTCCTCTAGGACTATTTTAAAGGATTCCCAGGGTTGTAGCTGAATCCAAATTATAGAGGTGGCTCACTACACGGGTTTGTCTAGTTGGTTAGATGAATTATGTGACTCCATCGGTGCTAGGGCCATTTGCTCCCTAGGTGGGTTCTTTAATGAAAATGATCACATTGCCCTTGGAGGCATGGTCTGAAGATCATCAGAGACCTCTTATATTAGCTAAGAAGAGAGGTGGAGGAGATCTCAATGAAAGCACCAATTGTTATCAAAGTCTGGATTAATGCTATTTTTGATTTGAGAGGCTCCTTAAGATCATATTTACTAGGCTGCCCTCCTACTAATTTATAAGAGGAAACAAAAATCATGAGAAGGACCAATGGGAGCTCTTCAACGATAGCTACTTCGATGCTCAAATCAAAAAAGGTCTAGGCAATTCTCTTTAAGAGAGCCTCTAAGAGAGAGAGAGAGAGAGAGAGAGAAATCTCCTACCTTTATGGGTTGTTTCCTATTTTATAGGTTGAGAAAGTTTTTTGTGGAGTTGGAACTCTGTCATTTTAGTTTTGATTATGTAGAGTCTACTAATTTGGTGGCTATTACTCCTGAATTCTGTGTTAAGATTTCCTAGGATTCTTATTCCTTGATTTTCTTGAATACCTGACCATATTCAGATATGGGCCATGCCCATCAAATTTTCCTGTATGTCTTGGGATATGTATTTGCAAGGTGTGCATTGCTTGTGCCACTGAGCCAACTTGACTTCAATGGTATTGTCTCTGGTGTCAACATCACAGTCTATACCTTAGTTACCTCAGCCTGAGGATTAGTGTTCACACTGTGTCCCCATTCATTTTGGGCTTAGCTGATTTTAGCTCACGTATCATCAACCTTCAACTTATTCAATACTCATTTTTTTTGTGTCATGAATACCACACTTATAATAATGCACATTATACTTTTCAATAATAGTATTTTTGAAAAAGATTTAACTTGTTTGGTGTTTAAGGATTGAATTTGAAATATAATATAATAAAAAAACTAAAACTCTAATATATATGCATCAAATTGAACAAAAATAGTAATAAGAAAGATAAAAAAGAAAGTGATGAGATGTAGCCCATATGGATGAAAGAGGACGGTGATAGAATTTTGACCAAAACTTTGATATCGAGGAGGAATTCAACTTTGGACTGTAGTAGAGTCTCATGGTCACCATGAAACTCCTTCTCCATTAGAGTGCTAAGAACTTCTTATGTAAAATAGCGATTTTTAGTTTATTTTTTGGGTCTCTTTGCTGGTGAAAATGTGCGGTATTTATAGATTGAGAAAAAAGTTATTTAGGAGAATTTTTGGTTGTCAATTTTAGGTGATTTTTGCTTAATGACTATGTGTGGTGGGCACAAAAATCAAATGATGGAGATTACACCATATCATAACTTTGAATTGGAGGAACTTCAGATGAAAAAAATTGGAGGAGATTTGGGGTGCCAACAAGCAAGCACCCATCCAAAAAAGGTGGGCACCAAGTATATGGTGCCTCTGCCAAAAATGGACTGCCAGAATCTTAGTGCCCTAAATTCTCGGTGCTGAAATCTAGCTCCTAGAAATTCAAATTTTAAATTTTCAAAAATTCAAAGTTTGAGTCCATTTTTTAGCCTATTTTTAGTCTATTTCTTCTGAATTTGTGGGCCATGTTCGTGGAAAAGCCCAAATTTCCAAATACACTGTAATTTTAGAAATAAGTGCCTAAAAATTAAATTTTTTTATAGATAATTCAATTTTAATGCGATTTTGTAGTGGATGACTTTAAAATATCATATTCAAGATATTTTATCATTAAAAAAATATAAATTTTTAAGTAAATTCTCAAAAAGTGTAATTTTATAAATAAGTCTTTAAAATTTGAAAAATCATGATTAAGTTCAATTTTATAGATTAAAGCATGATTTTTCTTAAAAATACTAATTTAAGACATCTGAGAACACGAGATGAGGCATGGTACTATTCAAATAAAGTTCACACAAATGCTTGGCTAATCAAGTAGGTTTGAGGCTACATGTCTATTTTTTAAAGAACCAAAAAGTTGGGTCTCTATAGATGCCCCTCCCTTGGTGAAGTACTAAAATAAAACATGAGTCAAGGGTAAATTGGTGGCCAATTTTAAGGATAAATTGATTGACTTGTTGATTATCTTGTTGGCTTTGAAAAGAATTAAGAGGTTGATTTAATATGTTAGGGACTTCAGACTAATTTAGAAGCTTGTATACTTGCCTATGATTATCCGCACAAAGGAAAAGAAGTAGGGGGTTGATGGTGAGAACACGATGCTTTCTTGTGCTCTAAGGAACTACCACTATTCCTAGGAGAGGAGTATCAAATTTGCCAAGCTAGTCAAAGTTTGAGTAGATCAAGTAGTTTAAAAATTTTGACTCAATTTTTTGCTGAAGAATCAAGAGGGTAATGGAGAGAATACATGCATGCTAGGGTGATGCAAATGCGATGATGGCCCTAGAGAATGTAAAATTTTGGAGAGTTTTACTTTTTTCTTTAGTGCTTCAGAGAGCTAGAGTGCACTTCTTATTTTTGGTGCCAAAAGTTTGAAGTTGATTTTGAATTTTGGGTGCTAGCTTTCTGGTGCCTGAATTTTTTTTTGGTGTTAAGTTTTTGGCACATTTTTGAATCCTGGGCACCAAGCTTTTGGTGCGCAAAATTTTTTTTTTTAAAGGAACTGCTTGGCCCCCCTTTCTAACTATTCCCTTTCAACCTTTTTTAGGGATAAATGTAGGCTTAATCTTGCTTCCAATGGTATTATGCAATTGAATAGTCCAATGCTTTTCCACTTTTCAGCAAGAGTGGATTGATCACGTTGGCTTTGATCACTTTTTACATATGGAATTCATGGAGCTCCTTCTTGGCCTAATGGTGAGTCTAGTTGAGAGATTTGATTCTTTGCACTATAGATTTATCTTGAGATGTGGGTAGATATTGATCACCCTTCCAGATGTGGTGTATTTGACTAGATTACTAGTTGTCAGTCTTACTTTTGGGTCTCAACCTATGGTTCTTGGTGTGGAGGGTTTTACTAGTATCTTCAGGGATGGCATCCTGGGGGACCACCCGCATGTTCTTTTGAGATGACTTCATGATGTGTATGATTCTCCTCACTCATCTCCATACAACAGTCCTACTCAAGAGCTAGTTATTGTTGATTATTTGGGCCTAGAGGCATACCATCAATTAATTACATTCTCATTGTATTTTATAGGTGAGGTGTTATTTTCCATCTCGAATGCAAATATGAGCCTATGCCTCCTTCCTCTCTTAGTAGACCATGAGGCAACTATGTTATACTCCTTGAGCATGGCTGTATTATGCCATCTCTATCATCACATGGCCCAAGTGCATAGTGGCTTACCAAATATATCTAGGTTTTCCCCTCTCCTGTAGCTATGGGTCTTTGAGAGTTTTCCAATATTTAGGCCTTTTCTATTGGCAGAACATCATCTTTCTTTTCCTTGCGGAGTTCATTGGATTAGGGGCAGTTTGGTTGTTTGGTTAGGGTGATAGACACCTTGGTTGTGGTTTTTTTGACAGTTACTCAGAGTATCAAGTTAGTTTTTTTTTGTGTGTGTTTTGTATGCATTATGCTCCTTTTATTTATTTTGATCTAAGCCCCTCTTTTATAGGTCAAGTGGTGTCTATACCTTAAGTGAGATCACCCTATGGTTGTGCACAACTGCACCTTTTTCTATTAGGATGTGCCAATGATATATTTTTATTTGGTTGCACCACATCCTGTGAGCTGCATAGGTCACTAGCTTGAGTTGCATCTCTTGCATTCCTCTTGACTCACAATAAAGCTTTGTCTCCTTTGAGAGAATACCCACTTTTGTTCATCAGGCTTATGAGATATCACCGAGGGGAGGCACAAAAGTTCAAGAGGTGGGTGCTTTATGACTCTGTCCCTTTCTCAAGTGATGTTTCACTTAGAGCTCCAAGGTATAGCAGTGATGAACCTCGAAGTGATTGTGGATAGCTTGGAAAAGCATAAAAATGTAGTAGTAGCTGATTTTGATCGAGTGATGAGTTTTCTCTTAACATCTTCTTCTCCCTTTTCTCCTTATTATTATTATTACCATGCTTTGTGTTCTTCTTCAGCATTGGGAATGCACTAGCTTATAGGATTCCTTTGCTTGTGATCATAATCTTGAGGAGAACCAAGTGGATTGGGATGATGCTAAAAAAGGGGATCACCAAGTGGATCCACTTGGTTATCCCCTTTTTTAGCATCTTAAGGTTAAGGTTGCGGATTTGAGGTCTTGATTAGTGGCATTTGAGGGTGACCTAAATAATCAGTGCATCATGCAAAAATAAGATAAAAAATGTTTTAGTCTTCTTAGAATGAGCTATTCAAGTTCTAAGGCTAGATCCTCCTTCAGTCATCAGGAATAAAGCATCCTTGCCTTTGATGTACTTATGCATGTATCCTATACTTTTGAAGAGGAAATGGTTAAGTAGCACTTTTATTTGCATAAGAAAGAATATGAATCTTGTCTCTCTTTATTTTTTTTTGAACTTAGATGAAGTTCCCCATTCTCTTTGAATGCAATCCTTTACTTGATTGGGTTATCCCGAGCTTTGGAATTTTTATCTCAAACTATGCATGGTCAACCGATTGGACTTTTTTCTTTTTCTTACTCTTGTGCAATGTTTTTTTTAGGAACTTGTTTCGAATAGTTGGTCTATTTTTGCCATCCTCTCATTTTTGGTTGACTCTCCTTGGCTTGGCTTCATTGACCTCACTCTTCAAGAATTACATACCAATAAATGCCATCTTGTTACTCCCTGGGTAGTTTTTCTTGGTTGGTAAGGCATCGAGATTAGATTAGATTAGACCTCCTAATTTTGGTATGCAATACAATTTTCTCTCTCTTTTCTCTTTCTTTCTTTTTTTTTTTGATCTACCAATTCCATTCCTCTTTTAAGGATCCAAGGCTTATAAATAAATAGATGTAAACTAGTCGTTACTCTATGAGTTCGCCTCTCTTAGCTTGGTCTTCCATATGAGATTTGTCTCTCGAAAACTATATTTATTATTATTATTATTATTATTATTACTATTATTTTAGGGGAGGTAGAGGGGGAGGGGTAATATTTTACCTCTAGAAGGAGATTTCTACAAGGTTATCCTTTACCTTTTGCACTTGGCCTAATGGGTGACTTCCCTTATGAGCTTCTGGTTACTTTGAGACTGACCACCTTATTCTTGAGCTTGCATTCTTAAGGTCAATTTAGAACTTGAGTGCAAAAGATAGGTCCAGGTTCTCTAAAGTCACTTCACATCATCACTCTTGGCATTACCTCTCTTTCAAAGATCTTGCCCCTAGGAGAGAATATATTTTTTTAAGAAAAATATTTATTTAGGTACATGACATTCCAAGGGTCACAGAGTACTTAACCTTCAAAGTTGGTTAATTAATAAGTATAACTAGGATAGGCTCTCATGATCGCATAATTTTCTTCGTCCTTCAATGGGGTGACATGGCTTAGCACCTTGTATCTTGAACTTGCACTTGATCACCTTCTTTTGGTAGAATTGAGATTGTTTCCACTGATAAGTTTGTGTGTAATTGGTTGCACTCAATCATCTTTCATCTAGTAGTTCAAGGTGTCTAAGAAAAAACTCATGCATCTCGGTTAAACTTAAGCCATTTTGTATTATTATTCTAAGTGATGGAATTTAAACTTTATATTGTACTACCACCTCTATTCCATATATTAGTTAAAATAAAGTTTGACCCATTAGGGTATGTAGAGAGGTATGATAGACCCATAGAGTCTCATCGACCTTATATATCCAATTTGATTTTTGTTGGCTTCTACTATATTTTTAATAATCTTAATTAAAGTCTTGTTAGTGGCTTTAGCTTGACCATTATCTTGAGGGTAGTAGGGATATGAATAGTGTAACCCAACAAAAAAAATGCTTACATAAGTCCCATGTTTGTTATGAGAGGAATTGTAACCCATTATTTGTCATGATCATTTTGGCACCCAGAGCTGAGCTAGGATATTGCACCTAACAAATTAGACCATGCTTGTTGCTTTGAACTCTTGAAAATATTTTGCTTCAACCCATTTAGTGAAATACTTAGTTATAGTTAGAACAAAACCTTTTCTACCACTAATGGCATTATCTAAAAATGGCTTGACCACATCTATGAACCACATTTAAAATGGCCATGGTGTTGATAGAGTATGGAGGGAGGATACAAGAGCATAGATCTTGTCAGCATGGATCTATCATTCTTGGCATCTCCTTACAAAGTCCCTATAGTCCTTGTCTATCATGGGCCAATAGTACCCCATTTTGATGATTTTATTGGCCAACATTTGTGCATTAATGTGGCCTCCTCATCTAAACATCTTAGCAGGATCCTATTTGAATAACTTTTTATAAAGGGTGTCACCTAGGATTAGATATTGGGTTGTGATCATTCAAACTATTTTATGATCATCTCTAGTAGCATACTTAGGAAAATTTTTTTTCTCTAGAAATATTTTGATGTTATAAAACTAAGGGTTCCCATCATCGTAAATATTTATTGGTTTCATTAGGAGGATGTGAGTTGCAACTTTAGAGCTATGCGACTCTTTCCATCTTTGAATAACTTGGTCACTTGACTTGAGTATCAATTGTAGATTTTTTTGGAGAAGGATTAAGTCTAATAGGATGCTATAGGGTCTATGAAATGCCAATCCAAACAGGTCTACGACATCTACTAGCACATTACTAATTTTGGGACATGGGCGAAAGTAACCTTCTCAAATTCCTTAGCAAAGAAGAAGGTTAAGTCATGATTTTGAAAACTTGGCATCTTCGATGCGGTATTGGTCCAAAACTTATAGGATGATGAGCTTCAAGTCATCTTTTCTGAGGTATCTGACTCTTAGAGAAAGTGCTAGATGCATGCTAGTTATAAGTGCCCCGTACTCAGCATGATTATTAATATAGGAAAATTCAAGTTGATATGCTTAGGGGATGAAAACTCCTTCAGGTGTGATTAGAATGATGCTTATTCCTCCCCTACTTGATTCAAGGCACCACCAAAGTACAAAGTCCACATCTTGGTGTGGTTTTCATTATAAATGAGCAAGATAGATTCATTAGGAAATAACTCTTGAGTCAAGTCATGGTAGGCAATAGAAAATCAGCAAGTTGGTCATCTATAGCTTGTCTCTTGATTGCCTTTTCAGTTATGAACTCGAGGTCGAATTTGGCTATGAGCATTTGCTATCTTGTGATTTGCCTTGACAACATTGGCTTCTTGAACTTGGAATTTGATTGGATTCAATTGAGCCAGGATGAGTACCTTGTGAGCCATGAAAAAATGCCTTAACTTTTGAGAGGCCTGGACCACATCTAAATGAGTCTTCTCCATCTTTGAAACTTCTTATTGTACTCAAACATGGTTTGACTGAGGTAATATATTGCCCTTTCTTTCTTTTTCCTCATCTTCCTATGCCAAAATGATGTCAATTAACTCCTTGGTGATAGCGATATACAAGATTAGTGGCTATCATGAGATTGATGCCATGAGAATTGGTGGCTTGAGAAGATACTTCTTGAGTCAATTAAAAGCTTTCTGGTACTCCAAAGTCCATTCAAACGGAGCTCTTCCTTTAAGCATCTGTAAAATAGAAGCCATTTTTTAGAGTGTTGAAATATAAACTTTTCTATGAACTACAATCTCCCGATCAGTTTGTGAAGTTTCTTTATATTCTTTGGGGGTGGCATTTCAAAAATGACTCATGCTTTAGTTGGATCAGTTTCAATTCCTATACTAGTTACCAAGAAACCAAGTAACTTACCTGAAGAGAATCCAAACATGCACTTCTTTGGATTCATTCTCAACCAATGCTCTTATAATTGGTGAAGGACTTCCTTCAAGGTTGAGACATGAGTACATAGTCCTTCCCTGGTTTGAGACTTGACTAGAATGTCATCAATGTATACCTCTCTACAGTCATGGATCATATCGTAGAAAATCATCGTCATGGCCTATTGGTATGTTGCTCAAACATTCTTTAATCCAAATAGCATGACAACATAATAGTAAGGCCCCCAAGGAGTATTAAAGAAAATTTTCTCTTCATCATTTAGTGCAAGGCATATATGGTTTTATCCCAAATATCCATCCATGAAAGATAATATTTCATACTCATAAGTGTTATCAATACAAGTGTTAATGTATGGTGGGAGAAATCATCCTTCAAACAAAACAAGCCTTGTTCAAGTCTTTGAAATTAATATACACTCATACCCTGCCATCCTTTTTTTAATTGAAATAATATTTTCCACCCACTTTGGATAGAAGACTACATGTATGAACTCAGCTTGGTGGAGCTTGTCAATTTCCTCCCCCACTTTGAGCATAATTTTTGGATGTAGTCATCTCAACTTCTACTTTCTTGGCCTGGTGTTATCCTCCAAGGTGATCTTGTGTTCCACCAACCCTCTGTCTAGTCTTGACATCTCCTTATATGTCCATGCAAATATATTTTTATATTAAGTGACGGTTGAGATCACCTGAGCTTCAATTTCACTTGGTAGGTTTGCATTGATTAGGATCGACCTAGGATTTTTGGGTAACCCTGGATTGACTTCCTTAGATGGTTCTATGATTGTGGCTATCTCCTCATTGAATTTCTTGAGTGTCTCTATAAAGTTATTGAGTTTATTCACCTTCCTCTTCTTTAATCTTATAGACTCCAAATGAATCTTCATGTGACACCCTGTGCAAATCAGGGAGGGGTTCACATAATATATTCTTCATTCACCCTAAGTCCTAGAGAAATAGCTAACCTATTTCAAACAAGAAAGAATGCATCATTCTTTCTAGTAATAGGGAAGAAAATAAATCTAAACAATAAATTGGATTCTCCTTTGGAGGAGAATAGGGTACCCTTAATATTACCATAAGGTTGTGCCCCGCTTTGAGCGAGGGAGTGGATCACCTTCTTCAGTCAAAAATAGTTGGTCAATCCCACTCATAATACTTTGGAGGTTATCATCTTTAGTATCTTAGTCAATAGTAGGTATTATAGCAATGTGCTTAACTCATCTAACTGTGAAGTGTGACTTAAGCATTTAAGTTGGAGGTGGATGTTGATCCAAGTCTTTGAAGGAGTAAAAAAGGCAATCCTTCTTCTTACACTCCCTCCACAAGAAGACAACACTCTCCCTTCCTCTTGAAACTCCTTCAGGAAGTGATTTGGGATCTCCTTGTTTCCTTCTACTAAGTCCTTGACTAGGTCGATAATTGATCTTGAATATTATTTCTCATGGCTTATCAAGGTGAGGTGTATTGGAAGTTAGGGAATGAAGGCTTAAATTTAAGAGACATGGAGGAGAAGTTCTTTCTTATGGAGCTTGAGGTGGCAAGAGCACAAAGATTATTTTTTGTAGTTGTGACAAGGGTTTCATGAAGATTGGATGGGGCTCAAATTTTGTTTGAATGGGAGGAGATTTTCTAGGAGTTGGCAAAAGGACTTGAAGTACAGCTTGGGGGTATGATTCTATTATCTGAGCCATGATTGGGTACCTTACAAGTCACCTGGCAGTCCTTGTCTTGCACTATTGCATCACCATGGATCTTGATGATGGTGCCCTTATGAGAAAATTTCTTGTACTAGTGATGGATTGATGAAACTACTCTCATATCTCTGAGCCAACATCTTCTGAGAATGGGATTATAATATACATATGAAACTCTATCTCAATCATCTTTGAACCATTGGTGACCTGTAGATGAATCCTTCCTCGACACTTTCTCTTTGAGTTATCATATGCCATTATGTTGATGTCAAACTCTACTAGTTGGTCATCTAAAATATTTATTGCTTTTAGGGTGGATAGTATACAAATGTTTAGTGATGCTCTTGTATCCATGAGCACCGTATTGACCATTGCACTATTGATTTGAATAGTTATGTAAAGTGACTTGTGTCTCAGCTCCTCCTTAAATAATTCTTCGTCAGAAAAAATCATAGTAGGATTTTGAAAAATACCTTTATAAATAGTTGTTAACTGTTCTAAGGGTATGCCACTCTTGAGCTCGCCTCACTTAAAGTTTTAAACAAAACCTCTTTATGTTTGGAGGAATCATTTATTAGTTTTAACATGTAAATTTTATCTAGAGTTTTAACTAATTATTCTAAAATATTATACTCACTACCAATTTTAAACCCCTTTTGTAGTTTCAGGTCCTTACTAGTTACAAAGATTATCCTATTAGTTTATTTGCCTTCATTTCCAATGGGTGCAATACGATTTCTATTGTTAACCTATCCCCCTTTCAAATAGATTTCATACAATGATAAATCTTTATTTATGTATTTTAGGGGGTCATAGTCATCATCCTTTGAATCATATCTATTACAAGTATTATTTTGTATATAGAAAGTTCCTACGCGACCATCAATCTCAAGTTTGTGTTTGTTAGAGAAGGTCCTTATGAAGGAGAAGCCTTTCCCAAAGATCCTCCACTTTTTAGGTGAGTTGTTTAGAAGGTGATTTAGTTAGTTTAGGAATAGTTCGCTTACAAATCAACTCTTCATTGAGAGGCTCCTTGCAAAAGAGAAAATCTTTTCAAGAATCCTTTACTTCTCACTTACCATACCTCATTTTGAATTTAGAAATGACTTAAACACTATTCATATTATTATTAGGGTAAGTTCGAAGTAGATTGGTTACAACATTCATTCTTGTTGCTCTTCTCCTATTTACAACATTTTGAATCAATTTCTAATCTATTGCATTTTTACATTCAAGCCATAAATTACATCCTTTATAGTGTGATGTTACTTAGGGATGTATCCCAGTGTCCCATAAAAGGGATAGTGTTAAAAGTAGTCTACACTTGGGGGTATGAGTCTTAACTTAAGAAGTTGGATGAGATTATTGGCTAAAATAACTATGAATGTGTTAGGGATAGATTCAAGTATTGGAGGATAGCTCTACCATCATGGCCCATGGTGGAATTGGGTGTTAGGAGATGGACTACGTGGTGAATAATTATGTGGAGGTATGTTTTGGTAGTTGCATGAAGGATCAAGGTTTTGAGTTGATGGAAGTTGTCATCATAAAGACTGGTAGGGATTGAATTTCTTGATGGTTGAAGTTGATTTGGAGGTTAATAAAGAGTAGGTGGTGGAGGTTGATACGCAACTAGAGGAGGTGGAGGTTAATATAGAACTGGGAGTTGGTAAGAAGCTAGAGGCAGAGGAGTTGGAGGATGTGCCCTTACATACTAGAGATTAGGCTTTGGGATCGAGACTTTATTAACTTGCACCTTGACTCTTCCATAAATGGTTTCCTCAACTACCTCTTGTGTCACTTACTTGGAAAACCTCTTATCAGTTTATGTACTATGCTTTTGTAGAAACTTTTTCATACATGCACTTTCTACTACAAGGTGTCAAAAAAATAAATATCAGAAGATAATAAACCAACTTCAAGAATAGATAATATATTTTTAATTAAAAGGCTGATTTTTTACTTTTTTATGAGAGGGATCTGAGCCCTTATGGCTTTTCTCCTCCATCAGTTGATGTAGTTGATGAAAGTTTCATTAGCTTGCATCTTTTCATATGTCATCTCAATGATGTCTAGAGTATGGACCACATGGTGCACATATTACTACTGAAATATAGAGAAAATCATCTCAAGAGACTGTATCTTATTTTGAGAAAGACTAATGAGCCAAGTAGGGGTGATCAGACTCAATGACTTCTAGAATAGATAGATCATTAGCAGTTTATTAGCTTGATATGCCTACATATTAAAACAAAACCCAATAATGTGATGGTTTGGGTCTCTCATCTCATTGTACAAATGAAATTTTGGTGCTTTAAAGCCAATAGAGAAGTTGACAGTAGGGAACCGAATATTAGTTACTATCAGACCAACAATATGGGGAAATTTTTGTTCTAAAAGATTCATGAGAAGTTGAGACATCCGGTCCTCAATCAATTCAGAAGGCATAAGTTGCCTATTGGATGGTTCATTTGTAAGCATAGAATGGAGATATAGAAGGTTCTCCATGAGTGATTTATTGATTTTCAACCATAAAATTAACTATTCTATGAGACCCCATTTCTGACTAACAAAATTTATAAACTCAAAAAGAAAATCAAGATTATGCATTTCAAAAATCTCATTAGACATGGTTGGCAAGATTTTTAGATTTTTAAGTTTGGATTATTAATCACTTTCAACCTATGTGGCACTCTTTTATCCCTAAGATAGTATTTCAAGGTATCCCCAATCTCTAGGTTCATACATCAGCTATCTCCAAAAAGATGGTCCAACTAGCTTGTGGGTTGCATTCCTCGTGACCATGGCAAACTCTCCCAAAGTGACCTCCCACTTGTACAATTGTGCTCTGAGTTTGTGTGAGCCGTTGGACTAACACAAGGTTGTGGGAACCTTTTCTTACACTACTAGTCTCTTGACCTACTAGTCATGACTAGTATGTGTAATTTCTTGAAATCTTTAAGAGGAAACTAGTGCAACTTACCTCTTTTTGAGGTAAAAGTTATAGAGGTCCAGCTAAGTAGCATATAACCCTAAATCTCACCTATATGTCTAAAGCACCACTTCTTGTTTGACTCAGTATTTAGATATAGGGGACCCAGGAGCATCTACTTTAGTGAGGTTGGCTTGAATACTAGATTTTTCACAATCAATTTTTTTGACTCGACAAAAAACTTAATAAATAATCATTGAGAACTTTATAAACATCCAAAAAAAAATCAAGAATTGAAATTTTTTTAAAAAATAAGGTAAACATGAAAAATAAACCTAGTATTAGGAGGTCCTACTATGGTTGTTATTCTATAGGTCTCTCCATTTGGTTGTAGTTCAATTTTAGTTTTGAGTTTTGCATTGAGTTATTTCTTGAGCTTGGTTTAATTTAACTCTTTTTTTGTGTTTGCACATGCTTCAGTAGTTTGTATGTCTAGCCTACAAAGTGTACAAAATTCCTAGGAAAGGTTATGGAATGTGGAATATACTTATCCTAGTGGCCTTGTCTTTGAGAATGGAATAAAGAAGGTAATGAGAAAGATAGAGAAGAAAACAAAGAGATATAGCCTATATCGCTAAAAGAGGATAGTGATCAAATATTTGGTTAGAACTTTGATATCGAGGAATAATTCAACTTTGGATCTTAGCAGAGTTTTGTAGTTGCCATGTGACTCCTTTTTTATCAAAGTGCCAAAAACTTCTCCCACAAAATAGTGACTTTTAGGATTTTTTTTGGGTCTCTTTACTAATAAAAATGGGTGATATTTATAAACTATGAAAAAAGATGTTTAGGAGAGATTTTGGCTATCAATTTCTGGTGATTTTCATTGAATGGCTGTGCATGATGGACACAAGAATCAAACGGTGTAGATTGAGCCATGTCATCGATCCAAAATAGAAAAATTTAGATGAAAAAAATTTGGAGATTTGGGATGTCAACTAGTTGGCACCCATCCAAAAACAAGAGCGCCAACTAATTGGTACCCCAAATTTTGGATGCCAAAAATCTGTCGTCCATAAATTTGAAATTCTAGTCTATTTTTCAGCTTGTTTTCAGCCATTTTTAGTCTGTTTTCCGCCCATTTTCTCATGATCTTGTGACTTGCATTCCTGATGAATATTTTGCACAAAAGTCCAGATTTTAATATATAGTGTAGTTTTACAAATAAGCTCACTAAAATTAAATTTTGATAGATAAATCTATTTTAATATGATTTTATAGTGGATGACTTTAAAAGTCATATTGAAGATATTTTGTGATAGAAAATATAATTTTTTATAAATAAACTCTCAAAATATTTAATTTTATAAATAAATTTCTGAAATTTAAAAATTATGATTAACACCGATTTTAAAAATTAAAGTATTATGTTTCTCAAAAGTATAAATTAAGACATCTATGAATACGAGAAGGTAGATTAGGCCATAGTACTTTGCAAATAAAGTGTTCAAAAATTATGGCATTGCATAAGGGTTTGAACAGTAGAATTTGGCCAATCGGGTTGGTTTGAAGCTACATGTTTGGGTTTTAAAGAATTGAAAAAAATGGGTATCTACGCTCATGGAGAAGATGAATGTGGTGGAGATATGTTGAGTGTGGAGGGACAACAACACAAAAGTAGATGCCCTAGCATGTTTGGCCTTTGCCTCGTCAAACTCATAGCCACTATAAAACTTTTTGGGGAAAACTTTAAGCAATCTAGTTGCGCCACTCCAACAGAGGTAAACATGGCAACCAAAGAACCTTATATACCTCCTACTGAGCCATCAGATGCCTTCCACAAAATTCCCAAGGCAAAGCTTTGTAAAAGCTTGAATAAAAAATTCTAGATTAGTTTTAATCAAATGGATTATTTTTCAAAGGAAGAATTAAGTTCTCTTAGGTTGAAACCATCTGTGATTTGGGTAATGAATGATTACCGAATTAAAAGTTTTTTTGGGATAAAATTAGGATTGGCACGTTGTGATAAAAATCTAGGTTGAAACTTTATGCTAAAGTTGTTATTATAGCTATGCTATTGAACGGAAGTAAAACTTGTGTTAGATTGTTGTTACATTAGTCAACAACAAATTGAATCTAATTCACAATAAACCATTATGTTCACATGAAAACTTGCAATAAAAGAGGTTTTCATTAATTTTACTACTGATACAAAGCTTTCTATTTAGAGAAATAAGGAGTTACATATAGAGAAAGAAAGCAAAAGTTGCAAAAGTTTAGTTCTAAGGCCCCGAAGCTTTAATAACTTTGTCTTTATCACTCAATGAGAAGTCCAAGCTGAAGGTGTCCTCAGTGTCCCCTCCTTCATCTAGGAGAGCATCACTGAAGATCAGCTCCTCATACTCCTTCTTGAGGTAGAGGACTCATTGATCATCATATAGCTCGATACGATGATCGGTAGGCCTGAAGCTTGGCTCCCAATGGGTTTAGACCACCATGTCTCGGTAGCGCAAGAAACCCTCTTTGAAGGAGTCTGCAAAGAGCTATTCTTGGGATTACAAATTCTACTCACTAACTTGGAACTCAATTATCACCTTGTTCCTCATTTGCCCAAGGAGCTATGCAAATTCTGAAGCTTGGGGAAACATTGCCACTACCTCCTCTTGGGCCTTCTTTAGCTCATGTCCTGTTGGGATCAAAGTTGATCCAATTTTGTCCGAGTGTTATCACTTTTGGTTTAGAGGGTCTTCTTATCATCCTCTACCATCTTCTTTGCCTCCTTAGCTTCAAGTCAAAGGGCATCAAGTTGGGACTAAAGGAGGGTGAGCTCTAGCTCAATGGTTGTGGTCTTCGACCTCTAGATCACTATCGACTTCTTGGATTCATAGAAATTCTGGCTTGTGATATAGAAAAAATTTGCAACTATGGATTGAGACAAAAGTTAGCATAATGCAAGAGAAGAGCAATAATGTATGCAAAGAAGAAGTAGAAAGGGAAGTGCTACTTACATCGATAAAGGCTCAAACTCCTCGCATGAAGAATTCATCTTTCTGGAAGTTAGGTGATTTTTGAGTTTGGATTTAATCCAAGGTTCAAACTAAAGTACTCCTTGACATTGTGGTTTGCCAGCTCTTTCCTAAGTCGACATGTGTTGGGGGTCCACAAAGTGCTTCTACGTAAGGGAGGGGACAAAGTTGGGAATAGCTAGATCACATTCCCCATTCTTTGAGGTGGCACCTCAATCAGAGGTTGGAGACCTTAACCCCCATATTCTTGATTGCATGGGATGAGAGACCACCCTCTTCATCCTTTTTCTCTCCTTATGACCTATGGCCAAACTACTTCCCTCTCCATCCCCATCCTTTTTATTTTTACAACTCTGAGCCTTAGCAACTAGGGTAGGGGGTGTGTTCCTCTTTTGGGTTCCTCTTCTTCTTTGGGGGGCTAGTGGAGAAACTATGGGGCTTTGACTTTCTTCTTTAAGATATTGTTTATGAATGAGATATGGTTAAGTCCCAAGTCCAAAAACCATGTGTTAGGCCAAGCAAGGTTCAAGGAAAATTTAATGGGGAAGATCAATTACATACTAGCTAATTAAGCTCTAGACAAACTGAGCTAGAGCAAGGAGATCTCATCAGACCATGTTGAGTAGAAACCTAATGACCTCTATCTTATTAGCCTAAGCTATAAGAAGACAGTGTACCTTAGAAGGAATTTTTTGGTCAACCTAGTGGCCAAAAGGGTTACCTCGGTACTAAGAAGACCTTGATCAATTGGGATGAAAACCCTAAAAGGATAGTCCTTCCAAGAATGGATAGATGAGGTATTGGAAATAACCTATAATTAAATTTAGGGGTGAAGTACCATTGACCCCCCAATATTGGGACATTGGCATGCCTTAAATGGGGCCTTAGACATCTCTATAATGGCAATGAAGCTTTTGGAATTAGACAAGACTCAAACAATGGCTATGAATAACATGGCATTGAAGACAATTTAGTTTGGAGCTAAGTCCTAGTCCCCAAGAACATCCTTAGTGAAACTATCAATAGGGTACCTGAGCCCACTCTCAAATATCCCCTAATAAGATATTCACATGGCAAGTTGATGAACTGAATCAAAAGTTACATGCCGAGCCAAAGTAAAATGATAAATATCTTTTGAATCAAAAAGAGTGATTCAAAAACTTACCTAGAGTTGGTGTGACAACAATAGCTATAGAGGTTGAATAGGTGGCTCCTTATGGAGTGACAATGGTAGTTGCAATGCTTGAATCGACAATCTTTGGGATGGCTAGGAAATGGTGATAGGGACCAATTTCATGGCATCGGGGGCATTGAGAGTGTGGACCACTATTGTTGGAGTGAGTGTGAAGGTGTTAGTACCCTAGTGGCCAGAATGGCACCATTGGTGATGGAGGAAGCATTGGGAGAAGCCATAAATGGAGAATTGAGCATCAAAGGAGGAGATTCACCAAAGAAGAAAGGGTTCAAAGAATTGGAATTGGCTAAAAATGGGTGATGGAGATGAAGAGATCCTTATATACCTGAATGCCTTCCATGTGGCTCAATTTGAGCCACTAAAACCAAAAGACTAGGAGTTCATATGTGCTGCCCGAATTATAAGAAACACGTGTCACTCATCTGAGCCAAATAGCTAAAAATGATTTAGAGTAACAATCAAGAATAACATGTGTCAATCTCAAGCAATACCTCAATAATTGGACTAACGACTTAGAGCCATCATCTTTGTTTGGGTGATTTTTGTCAAAATTAAAACTTAGATGCCATTAGATTATGTTTAAAATATAAGTTTTAGTTGAACCTAAATTATGATTGGATTTGACAAAAAGTTAAACTTGAATCGAACCTAAATCATTGTGAAATTTGGCTTAAACTTAATTTAGCCTGAATGGGCTAAATGGACTAGGAATTTGGATGAAAATTGGGCCCAAAAATTTATTTAAAAATCTAAGCTTACAATAGAAAAAAATCTCTATAAATAAGTCCTTGGTAGGATTTATTTCTTACAAATAGGTCCTCAGATTGAAAATTCTTATAAAAAGGTCTAAAAGAATCTTCAAATCACAAATCGATCCTTGCCAAATTTAGGAATTGAATAAAAACTCCTCAAAGATTAATAATTACAAATTAATCTTTATAAAATTTAAGATTTACAAAAGGACTCCTCAAAGGTTGATAATTACTAATTAACCTTTATAAAATCTAGGATTGGCTAATAAACTCTTCAAAATTTTTATTGATAAATAAATCCCTAAAATTTTAATCTTTTATAAATAAATCCTACATGAAATGTTGAATTACAAATTTAATATTCATTAATTTATAAATAGGCCTCTCAAAGATTTTTATTTACAAATTAGCCCAAAATTTATTATTTTGTGAATCAAATCTTACGAAAAATATTTACAAGTTTTGAAAACATTTAGCCAATTTTTACAAAAGGCCCCTAAATTCATAAAAAAATATAAATTAGTCACTAGGAATAGAATTTTTACAAATAAACCTTATATTATGTGATATCACGAAATAATATAAAATTTGAAATTTCATCCAAATCTTCATCAATAGCATCTTATCCTAATCCAAACAAAATTTTATGTACATCTCCAACAAATAGATACCAATTAAATCTTTCACATTCAAAATTCAAATTATGGTTAACCAAATCTTATCATTTGTTCGACGCCTGTAAAACTAGTGGTATTCTGTAAACAAAGGACAGTTAGAGAGCAAGAACTTAGAAGAATGTAGAGATCAAAGGATATGAGAAGGAATCAATCGACTGATAAAAGTAAGAATTCTAATCTCTATTTCATTTTGCTTCTCTCAGTTTCTCCTTCATTTCCTTCCTCTCTTTGTTTTTACTGAGGTTCCTATTGCTTGTGATCATGCTAGCTCTTCTACTACATGTGCCTGTACTTGGGCTGAATCCCTGTCCATGCTCCAACTCCTCAGCAATGAAGAAGAAGACAAAAGAAAATAAGAAGCAAGGCTCAACTAGGGTGAGGGGCTTCTCCTTGTAGATCTCTAATGGCATTGCAATCTCTCCTCCTATTCCTTCAAATAGCTTCTTGCCTGCAGATTTGGTGATCTCCAGCCCAATGGATCACATTTCCTTGGATTTTGATCTACCTCCAAAATCCTAGCCTACATGGGTTGTTCTCGCCTCCCAAACCTCACCATCAACCCAATATTAGATACCATAGCATTGCTGGGGATTTCTGAGGCATCTCTAAGCTACATCATCTATTGGGAAGCCACAAGAGTGTTAAACCAGATCCATATAGTGAGCCGGACACCAAACCATCCCAAAAGCTCAAGCTCATGGGATATGGGATATGGGTCTTTTTCACTATATCTATTGGACTCTATCTATCCAATATCCGATGTGGGACTAATTCATCACACCTGACATTATAACATCATCAATGTCGACGTTGCCCAATGCTAGTCATCATGCGATGCAATGTCCGCTCGGATGGCTCTAGCATTGATGCCACTCAGTACTTTCCATCTACCATGGATAACCAACTGATGCTCTTTTGGTCCAGTCCTTTAAATTGTGCCACTGCCAACTCCTCTCTCGCGGCACCCCACCATTATCCACGTGCTTGTGCACCACCTTTGGTCAGCCAAGCCTCTTTCCCCATGCCACTATCTCTGCTGCTTGCTGCTGTGAGTTGGATATGGGCAGACATGGCTAGATTCAGCCATTGGAGCCAAGCACCAAGACGAGAAGGGTGAGCTAGTGGATAGTGGAGGAAAAGAAGAAATCATAAAGAAAGGAGAAAAGGGAACAAGGAGAAGGATATATAAAAAAGATAAAAAAAAACAAGGTGCTATGGGCTGCCAAAAAAAAGAAAAGTAGAAAAAAGAAAAAAAAAAAAGAAAAAGTTACTTTCTCTTATCTCAATTTATGCATTTATGTCAATTCAATTTTGGATCAGCCCAGGAGATTATTCCAAAGTCAATCTAACTTAGGACTATCTTGTAGGTTTGCTTGAAAATCAATTCAACTTATGACCAATTTGTAAATTCATCTGAAAGTCAATCTTATCTGAGACTAACTTATGGATTTATCTAAAAGTCAATTCGGCTTAATATCAGCCTGTGGACTTGTCTAAAAATCAATTTGATTTAGGATTAGTACATGGGCTCATTTGAAAGTCAATTCGACCTCAGGCCAGCTTATGGACTCACTTGAAAATCAAGTTAACCTACAAGTTTGTCTCAAAATTAAATCGACTCAAGACTAGCTTGTGAGCTCATTTGAAAGTAAATCAACTCAAGGCCAATCCACAGACTTACAAAAAAGTCAAATTGACTCAAGACTAGCTTACAAGCTAGTCTAAAAGTCAATTTTACTCGAGGCCAATTTATGAGCTTGCTTGAAAGTTAAATTGACTAAAAGCTAACTTGCAGGCTCATTTAAAAATTAAATCGACGCAAGGCTAGCCTTGTAGGCTTGCATAAAAATCAAATCGACTCAAGGCTAGTTTACAAAGCATACTTAAAATTCAAATCAAACTTAGGGGCAACCCACGAGCTTGCCTAAAAACCATTCAATTAATGGATAGCCCAAGAGCTCTCTAACCAATTAAATCAGATTGACTGAAGTAAATTGACTAAATAATCAACTTATTCAGATTAAAATTAATCAAGTAAACTGATTAAGCTAAACTAACTTGATTTGAATGGACCACCAAATGGACCTAAATTGATCGAATTAAATAATGGACTAAATTCAAATTAAAAAGGATCCAAATCCAAATTAGGTAAACCCAAGTCAAATCACCTCAAACATGAGCCCTAATCAGGTTCAATTTGTTTAAACCCAACCCTAATCGAGTTCAAATCAAGCTAATCCAAATCAAACCAAACTCAAACCTAAACCCTAATCGGGTCAACCCAAACTCTAATTAGATTAGACCAAGACTGAACTGAATCCTAATCAGTTTAAATCAGGTTCTTATCAAATCCTAATCAGGTTAAATTAAACCCCAATCAAGTTAAACTAAGTTTGAATCAAACCCTAATTGGGTTAAATCAAGTTTGAGCTAAAACTAAACCAGGTTCAAATATGAACCAAAATCAAATCAGATCCAAACTTGAACCAACATCAAACCAGGTCCAAGCTTGAATCCAAACAAGGATCAAATTAAATCTAAGTCATGAACTAAAATTAGATTCAAGATAGGCTGAACCCAAACCAACTTCGTTCAATTTCAAACCCAATAAGGGTCCAAGATGGTTCAAACTCAAACCCAATAAGGGTTGGATCCAAGATTTATCAAGGATTCAATAAGAACCCAACAAAAATTAGATCTGAGATCCATTAAAGATCCAATAAGAGCCCATTAAGGATCCAATAAGAACCTATTAAGGGTTGAATCCGGGATCTATTAAGAATCTAATAAGAACCACATTAGGGTTGGATCTAAGATCCATAAAGGATCTAATAAGAACCCATTAAGAGTTTGATCCAAGATCTATTAAGGATCTAATAAGAATCCATTAATGATTAGATTTGAGATCATTAAGGATCCAATAAGAACCCATTACGAGTTGGATCCAAAATCCAACAAGGATCCAATAGGAAATTATCAAACATTGGATCTAAGGTCTATTAGGGATCCAATAAGAATCCATCAATAGTTGGATACAAGATCCATTAAGAATCCAATAAGGACCCAATAAGAGTTGGATCTAAGATCCGTTAAGAATCCAATAAGAATCCAAAAAGTGTTGGATCGAAGATTCATTAAGAATCCAACAAGACTTGAATAAGGGTTGGATCTATTATCTATTAAGGTTCCAATAATTGTTTAACCAAAATCCAATAAGAATTAAGTCCAAGGCCACCCAATGGGGATCTAACATAAGGTCAAACCCATCCTGAATAAAATCAAATTGGACTTGAAACAAAATCAAGTCTGAGCATCGAACTAAATCAAATTAGACTTGAATCAAAATTAAGTCTCAATATCGAATTAAATCAAATTAGACTTGAACCAAAATCAAGTTTGAACATCAAATTAATTCAAATCATACTTGAACCAAAACCAAGTTTGAACAATGAATTGAATCAAATCAGACTTAAACCAAAATCAAGTTTGAACATTGAATTAAATTAAATTAGACTTGAACCAAAACCAAGTCTAAATTGAACTAAGCTCAAATCAAGTGGAGTTAGTCGACAACAAGTACAAAACTATCAACAACACTTTAAATTTAATTGACAAAAAACCAAAAATAGGTCATTAACTATGTTAAGCCGAATTAAGGCAACCTGGAACTCACTTAGTCAAATAATCAAATGCCATATTCAAAAGAAGTTCATTGATATAAGCATAAAGCTATTAGTGATACTTCAAATTTAATTGACACAAGCCAAAAAGGTCATTGATTATTAAATTAAAAATGATCAACATAAGCCAAGTCCATTAATTATTTTCACAAATCAAATCGAATTGAGGCGGGTTTGAACTTGCATTATCAGTCAGGCAAGCACCATGTCTAAAGAAAGCTTAACTGACATAAATATAAAGCCATTAGTGATGTTTTAAACCCAATTGATAACAAGCCAAAAATATCATTGATTATTAAATCGAGAATGATTAACATAAGTCAAAGCCACTAATCATTCTCTCATTTCAATCCAAATAATAGGCTTGAACTCTCTTAGGCAGTCAATCAAGTGCTTTGTTTGAAAAAATTTAACCAACACAAGCACAAAGCCATTGGTGGCATTTCAAATTCAATCAACAAGAAGCTCAAAAGCCATTGATTCTGAAATTAGCAATGATTAGCATAAACTAAGGCCACTAACCATTACAAACTAAATTAAGATAGACTTAAACTCAGTTAATTAGTTAGCCAATGCTACATTTGAAGGAAGTTCACTAACACAAGCATAAAACTCTCAGTGACACTTCAAACCTAATTGACAACAAGTGAAAAAGACCATCAATTATCAAATTGATAATAATTAGCATAAGCCAAAATCACTAATCATTCTCTTAAATTAAATCAAATTAAAGAAAACTTGAACTCACTTAATCAGCCAGTTGAGCATCATGTTTGAAATAACTTAACCAATAATAAGTATAAAGTCATTAGTAGCACTTCAAACTTCACTAATACAAGTATAAAGCCTATTGCTCTTTGTACCTTTGATGATGCATAAACCATGTATTTAATGGTTTCTTGAGTTATATTGCTTGTAGCTTAGCCAAAATTGTAATGAAGTTTAGGTTCATTCAAAAGTCTTAAAGAGAAGATGGATATGAAGATGATCATCAGGGTTAAGGCATGATAGTGATTCCACAAATGTGACTTGAAGATATGCAGATGGCTTGAAGATGATACAAGAAATTGGATCGACTTTCTCGGTTTAGACAATTATTTTTCTTAAGTCAAGTCAAAGATTTGAATTTGTTGAGCCTATGTTTTAGAGCTCTTGATTGAAACTCTAACTTAACTTGGAATGCCTTCATCAGCTTACTTTTTATTCAAGATAAGTTGTGAGTCGATATCAAAGGGGCTGAAATTGCAAATATAGATTTTCTGTCAACTTTAGACACTTGAACCATTTGGATGCCTGAATGTTTCAAAAAACCACTGACAGCTTCGTACACCAAAACCTCCTAGTTTGAATGCCTAAAGTTGTCTAACAGAGAATTGTCACTCTTTATTATATGAAACTTCAGTTGTCCACTTGAACTGAAGGGTTCAAATGCCTAAACCTATGTTTTGAGCACCCAAACCTGTGACGTCATCCTATAATGGCCAGCTAAATTTAATCATTGGATTAGTTTAGACAACCAAACTTAAGTTCCAAGCATTTGAACATAGTAGAAAATGTCCCGAAGAGCTAGTTCTCATCTCAACATATATATAAGGATTTGGAGTTTATTTTTATTCAAACTTTTACATCTTTGATCATTCTTTAAGATAGATAACAAACTTTCTTAAGCCCTCTAGCCTTACAAGAGCTCTAGATAAAGTTTTAACTTTTTAATCTTCTTGCTATTGTACTAATCTTAAACGACTATTGTAGTAAAGCAAAAAGTTGTAAACCATCTTCTTTAATTTGGCTTGTAAATGTGTTAAAAATATGTCAGGAACAAGACTCCAATGTAGGACTATCATTTGCTCAGTTGGAGCAAAGCTTGTATGGGGTTAATTTCATTGACAAAGTGACATTATTAGTGAAGTAATTCAAATTCCAAGAGCAAGGCAAGGGTCATGGAATAGAGATGGTTGGTCACTTAATCACATAAAATTATGGTGCACTCTTCTCCTTTTTTATATTTTAGAACTTGTGATTTTTGTTTCTTGTAGACTTGTGTAATTTTGGATGGTGAATTAAATTGATTTTGAAATTGAAATTGTCTATATTACTTGAAAAACCTAATTCAACCTCCCTCTAGGTTATTTTTGGTCTTCAATTGGTATTAGAGTTTGTTGCTCTAATTTTTTAGTTTAACAATCTTGAGTTTTGATCTATTTTTCATAGTCAAATTCAGTGTTTCACCATCTCTCTAAGAGGGGGCAATCCACTATTAGACCTCCTTTGTTCAATGAAACTTATTTCAATTCTTGGATGTCAAATATTTATATTTTTATTAAAACTATTGATTATAATTTATCGTATATAGTGGGAGAGAGATATACTCCATCCACCAAGTCAATTGATGGTGTGAGAGTTCCCAAATCTAGAGATGAATGGAATGAACGTGATAAGAAAAATGATTCATGGAATGGTAAAGCTATAAATATTTTATATTGAGCTCTTGATTTGAATGAATTTAATCGCATTAGTATTTATGAGATAGCATATGAAATTTGGTACTGTCTTGAGATTACCCATGAGGGAAAAAGGCAAGTAAGAGAATCTAAAGTGAACATATTAATTAGCTAATATGAACTCTTTAGGATGAAGTCAAATGAGTCTACTACTGAAATATTTACTCATTTTACTGATATTATTAATATTTTGAGATCTCTTGGTAAAATGTATATTAATGATAAAATAGTGAGAAAGGCCTTAAGATGTCTTCCTAGGTTATGGGATCCAAAGGTTACCACAATTCAAGAGGCTAAATATCCCATCAAATTACCTTTGGAGGAGCTTTTGGAATCACTCATCACCCATGAGATGACCATGATGAATTAGATCTAAAAGTATGATAAAGATAAAAAGAAGAAGACTATAGCCCTCAAGGCCAAGGAATTAAGTGAGGATGATGAAGAAGATAGTGATGAGAAAATGGCCTCCTTGCTAGAATATTCAAGAATTTTTTAAAGAAAAAACATATGCTAAGGAGATACATGAGGAATGAAAAGTGCAATAATAATGATGAAGATGAGGATGTGCCCACATATTTTAAGTGTAAGAAGCCTAGATATATGAAAGCTAATTGCCCTTTTGACCCTTAATTGAAGAAATTCAAAAGGAAGAAAAAGAAGGCAATGGTGGTTACTTGGGATGATTTAGAGGTAGATAATGAAGAAGTCACATCTAATGGAGGAGTTGCAAAGTTGTGCCTCATAGCTATTGGGAATGATGTATGTGATTTATCTTTTGAAGAATTAGAAGATGTATTTGAAGATCTTTATTTGAGGTATGAGAAATTACTTCTTAAGCATTCCACTTAAGAATGATTTTGAGTCTTGATATTGGAAGAAGGATATTGAGTTTCTTCAAAAGAAAAATATTACTTTAAAATTTTCAAAAATATCTTGTGATTACAAAAAGAGTCTTGACATGCTTCAAAAGAAAAATGTGGATTTGAAAAAGGCTTTAAAAAATTTCTTTCATGGCAATACTAGTTTAAATATAATTTAAAAAAGCCAAAGGAATGTTTTATGTAAATCCAAAGTTGGTTTTATATCTTCTTCAAAATCTAAAGGTACCAAGTCTACTTTTGTAAAGACTTCAAATTCCACATCTTCAAAATTAAAATGTAATTATTATTGTCAAAATAGACACATCTCCACTAGTTGCCCAATTAAGAGAAATTTTTCTTTAAATAGAATTTGGGTACATAAGAAGATCATTCCTAAACCCAATAAATTCATACTTATTTGGGTTTCTAAAGCCTTTCTGACTTGAGTAGTTAGGGATAGTAAGAAGTGACATATGAGCCTTAATTTGTTATATTATTTCATCTTCTAACTAATTTAGTAAATGTATGCTTTCTCCTTTAAATAGTTTTATTACCTTGAAAATTGCATTTTGATTCTTGATTTGATAAATTATTACATTCTAATTATTCTCTAACCTTGTGGACCTATAATTAAGATGGGCACCAACCCAATATTCTTGATGTTATAGTTATTTCACTACTCCAAGGATCAAAATGAGAAATGATTTCTTAATAGTGGATATTCATGGCATATGATAGGGAATCCATCCATGTTTGTAGAGTTAAGAGATAAGGATAGATGATACATTATATTTGGGAATAATGGTAAAGGTAAAATCATAGGTATTGGTAATATATCAATTGTATTTTCTTTACTTCAGAATGTTGTCTTAGTAGAAGGTCTCAAGCACAGTTTACTTTCTATTAGTCAATTATGTGATAAGGAATTTCATATTATATTTAAATCAAAATTTTGCATAGTTAGACATAATGATAATAATATTATAGCTTTCATTGGTTATCAAGATGAAAATCTATATACTATTGATCAAGATGACATCAAAAATGAAAAATATTTTTTAGCTCAAGATAGCAATGAATTGATTTGGCATAAAAGGCTGGGACATGCAAGCATGGATATTATTGCTAAAGTAAGCTGAAAGAAGCTAGTGAGAGATCTATCCAAAGACAAATGCATCAAAGATCAAGTATGTGATGCGTGCCAATTGGGAAAGTAAGTGAAGACCTCACACAAATCTAAAATAATAGTAACATTAACAAGACTGCTACAACTTTTTCATCTAGACTTGTTTGGACCAATTAGGACTACAAATCTAGGAGATAAAAATTATATTTTTGTTATAGTTGATGATTATTCTAGATTTATATGAGTTTTATTTTTTGCATAGAAAAATAATTCTTCTGATATATTTGTTGATTTTTGCAAACATGTTCAAAATGAAAAGGGATATATGATTTTCAAAATATATAGTGATTATGGTGGAGAATTTAAAAATTATTTATTTGAAAAGTATTGCATTGATTAAGCATAATTTTTTGCCTAGGGTCTTTCCAAGAGATGGCTACGGTCATACTTAATAAGTACTCTTTATCCAAATATTTTTGAACAGAAGCTATTAACATGGCATGCTATATCTTGAATAGAGTTTTCATTCATCCAATTCTTGAAAAGACTCTATTTTAATTGTGGAATGACAAAAAGCCAGATATTATATATTTTCATGTATTTGGTTGCAAGTGTTTCATTCTTAATACCAAAAGATTCTTTATCAAAATTTGTTTCAAAAACTTTTGAGAAAAATAATTTTTTTATTACTCTTCAACCTTAAAAGATTTTAGGGTTTTTAACAAATTCTCTACAATTATTAAGAAATTTATTAATATAGTATTTGATGAGACTAACCCTCTTGTGGAGAAAAATATTATTGATGATGATGTTACTTATGTTTCATAAGCCGATGATGAGCTTGAGGGAGTTGTGCTATTGAAGATGTTGGTCCTTCTTGTGCATCAGTTGATCAAAGACTACAGGAGTTTTCTTAGCGACTAGTTTAGATAGAGGAGATAGCCACTTCCACTTCCTAGCAGATCATAGAGCTCATGGATGGCCTTGAGGAGATGATACAGTCATTTATGGATTATTTTGGGGCTGATCCAAGTACTTAAGGGTGTTTTGTATGTTTTTAGGGTCTATGCTTTGTTTTGAACATAGTGATGTTTTGTATCTCGATGATATTTTGATAGGACTTTATGGATGTTGTTATCAAATCTATGGATGTATTTTGGCTTATAATTATAACTTGTGATGTTTGTTTTATTAGTTTTGTGGATGCACTAGTGTTTCATGGATGTTTTGCATTTGACATGGATGTGACTATAACTATCTTTTTGTTTTATTTTAAAATTAAAAATAAGTGCATCCATATTCTCTATGGCCTTATTCTTCTTAGTCTATTATTCTCTATGTGCCATTTTTGTTGAGCTCAAAAGAGGAGAATAATTAAGGACATTATTAGATTATTTTAAATAGAGGAAGAAATGCTAGACTAAGGGAGAGTTTCATGTTAGAGTGAGATAATTATATTTCTTGGTATAATTATTTGCTAAAATTGCCTATATTTTTTTAAATTCATAGTGAAAGGTTTGTCATCATCAAAAAAGGGGAGACTATTACCCTTTGTAGTTTTAATGATGACCAAACTATAAATTAATGATTTCTTGAATTATGTTGCTTGTAGTTTAGCCAAAATTGCAATAAAGTTTAAGTCCATTCATAAGCCCCAAAGAGAAGATAGATATAAAGATAATCATGAAGATTAAGGCATGATAGTGATTCAACGAACGTCTTGAAGACATATAAATGGCTTGAAGATGGCTTCATCAATGAAGAGACATCACTAGTGAAGTGATTCAAGTCCTCGAGTGAGACAATGGTAGTGGAGTAGGTGTAATTAATCATTGAACCACATAAAATTATAGTGCATCTTCTCCTTACTTACTTTATATTTAAGAACTTGTGTTTTTTGTTTCTTGTGAATTTGTGTGATTTTAGGTTGTGAATTGAATTGGTTTTAAAACTGAAATTGTCTATATTGCTTGAAAAACCTAATTCATTCCCTCTCTTAGGTTATTTTTTGACCTTCAAAGCCATCGATGAAGCTTTGAACCTAATAAAAAATAAGCCAAAAGAGTTGCCAATTTTTAAATTGAGAATTATTAATATAAGCCAAAGTCACTAATTATTCTCTTAAATCAAATAGAACTAGAGATGGCTTGAGCTCAGTCAGTTAATCAACCAACACCATATTCAAAGGAAGTTCACTAACATAAGCATAAAATCATCAATGAATCTTCAAACTTGATCAAGAATAAGCCATAAAGGCCATTGATTATTAAATCAAGAATGATCAGCATAAGCCAAAGCTGCTAATCATTCTTTCAAGATGAAATTAAACTAAGGCAGGCTTGAACTCACTCAGTCAATTAGCAAAATACTATATTCGAAGGAAGTTAACTGACACAAGCATAAAGCCATCGATGACATTTCAAACCTAATCGATAATAAACTAAAAGTTATTGATTATCAAATCAATGATGATTATCATAAGTTAAGGTTACTAACCATTCTCTCAAATCAAAGATCAAAAGAAATCAATTGACAACAAGTGAAAAATTATTGGTAATACTTTAAGCCCTAACAAGGTCAATTGACATAAGCCAAGACTGTCAATCACTCTGAAATCAAGCAAAAGTTATCAACCTCCTTTGAGGATCAAACCAAGCACCCATCTGAGTCAAGCTCCACTCAATCGAGTCTATGAGAGTTGGGTAGCTATAAGTATCAATCTTTCTCCATTCTCCTTCTCATTTTATACTTTTTCAAATTATAAATTTAAATTATTTAAATTATAAAGTGAAGGTATACCTTTACTTAAGCTATATACTCCATTTTAAATTAACAAAATTATGCTTTTTCATGTGTCTATTTTATTAGTTAGGTTTCTTACTTGAGAAGATTTTTGATAATTATTAGGGTAACTAACAATAGAGGCTTGTGCTTGTTGAAAATTATGTTCCCACAATTCTTAATTACACACTCAAATCCACCCAAATTTCATTTGTTTTTTCAAGATTGTTTCTTGGAATCCTCCTTGGGTAGTCGATCATAGCTCCACAATTTTTGACACACCCGGTGGGTTTTTTTTGTTTGATTTGTGGGAGACATATTTGTTGTGTAACCCACACACCTTTTTAGTACTGATTGATCATAAATTTTGGCATGCTTGGTGGGATTTGACTTTTCCTTCAAGTGTAGAAACCTAGAAAAGATACATTAAAAGAAGAAAAGATGAAACTAATGATTGATTGATTATTTTTTGTTATGAAAAATAGAAAATGATATCATCAAATGATTATCCAATCCCAATCTATACCATCATCCTCTTTAAAGGATCCGTGGTATATTTTTCTCAACTAACGATCACCACGGGGACAGTTTGTAATACATAAGTTATGGGATAGTGTCCAACTCCATCAAATTATGTATGGTTCTCTTGCTTTCAATAAGAGTGTTACTGCCCCTATCATTGTTACTATGGGCATAACTACCATTGATCCAGTTGTTGCTCTATCTACCCAACATAGATCAACTTCTCACCTTCCATCCTAGAGGCAAAGGCCAAACTCATCTAGGGGACAAAGACCATATGCCATTATATCAAACCTTGATAATAAAATAAAGGGTCCATTGGCACGAGGATATCAATCTTCCAAAGATTGGGTAATAAGCAAAAGTCAACTTTTGATTGCTTATAATCTTCCATAGAAGGAAGCAAACATAAGTAATGCAAGCAAAGAGAGAATTAATAGAGTATTTGTCTAGCTACAAGATGTCAGTTCAAAGCCAAAACCAGTTGTTACAATCCCCACACAAACTCTTTGACAATACCACAAGAGTTAAAGAAGAACAAAGGAAGAATATGTGTTCAACCTTCTTCATTTAAGAAAAGAGTAACACCATCTTTTAGTACTAGAGTGACTAATGGATAAGTAACTAAGTCCAAGAAAAGAAAAACTTGCACCAAATCTATAACATGAAAGAGTTAAATGGTTTCATAAGCTTCAAAAGACACACAAAAAAAAACTTTAAAAAACTTAAAAATTTAAATAAATTTTAAAAATATTTAGCCTATGATAGAATATCTAATCACATCAAAATTGACTAGGCAAATATGTATTTTATGCTTTTTGAGGCAAAACATAAAACTGAAACAAATTCACTAAAAAAATCCATTAAGAAGAAAAAGGAAAACGAAAGAAAAAATTTTCTCTAATTATTTAGGAGAACTACTTTTGTCTTACAAATAAGGTCTCTGAAAATGAAAGAATAATATTTAAAAGTAAGAATGGCCAATGATAGAATATAGTGGAGTTGGAATCCCACCACCTCCCCTACCTACTAACAACCTATGTCAACTTCTAGAGTGCAAGCCTAGAAATATAGTGACTAATCTTAAAGTAAGTAGAAACATATTAGGAAGATTTTTTTTTAAAGACAAAAGTGCATTGATCGAATGATAATATCTTGAAAATCTTGTCCTAGAGGCAAAAGATTATCCTCAAATAAATAATAAAAAAATAAAGTCTTAAATGGACAAATTTCATATGGAAAATCAAGCTATGAGAGGTAGATCCAAAGAGTAAGAACCAATTGCATCCATTAGTCAACAAATCTTGGATCCTCAAAAGAGGAATGAGATTTCTAAGTTAAAACAAATAAAAAAAAGAAAGAAAATAAAAAGAAAAAATGAAAAGAGGGAGAAAATTGGATTGCATGCTGGAATTAGGACTAGCATAGCTTAATCTAGGTGTATTATCAACCAAGTAAGACCACCAAAAGAGTAAATATTAGATGGTATCTGCGAGCATATAAACCTTAAAAATTTTGGTTAAGAGGAACTTGGAGATCAAAGTTAAAGTCAAAAAATAACAAACTAATAGGAACATGGCAAAAGTAGAGAAGTCGCTAGAAAAAAATAAGTTTCTGAAGAAAATATTGCACTAGAGAAATGGTCAAAAGGAGAGGTCAGTTGGTGACTTACCACATCTTGAGAAAAAATTATCCTTAAACTTCAATAAGCCAAATCAAGTAGGACATCTTAGCATATATTGTGGGATCAAAGTTGGCCACCCGAGATAGTGGAGACTTGAGAAGCAATCTCAAATCATAAATCAAAATTTGTTTTAATTTAATGTGCTCTATTAGGTATTATGAGAACATGACTTTCAATAGGCACAAGCCCCTATTGTTAGTCACCCCGACAATAGTCAAGAATCTCCTAAAACAAAAAATCTAGTTAATAAAAATAGTGACATGAAAAGAAAAGAAAAAAGCATTATTTGATTAATTAAGAAAGACGGTACATGGCTTAAGTAAGGGTATGCCCTCGCTTTATAATGAAGTTCAACATAGAATATTAGAAAACATAAAATAAATGAAAAAAGCAAAAGATAAAGGATAGAGAAAAACTTTGATGTGTGTTGCTACCCCACTTCCCCTGCTCTGAACCGCATGACATTCAACTTGAACTGTGAAAGGGAATAGGAGAAGTTTGAAGTGTTTCCAGTAGCTTTAAGCATCAGTGATAACCTCATAATTTGAAGTGTTTTCATTAGTTTTGAGCTTTAACGATAACTTCTTTGGGGTTTATTGAAGTATTTCTATAGTTGATAAGACGTAGGTGATAACTTTGTTTGGATTGGAGTATTTTCGTTAGCTGATATAGTATTGACGATAACTCTATTTGGGTTGGAGTGTTTCTATTAGCCTATAAGGCGTTGGCGATAACTCCTTTTGGGTTGAAGTGTTTTCGTTAGCTAATGAGGCGTGGGGGATAACTCGATTTGGTTTGGAGTGTTTCTATAGCCAATATGACATTGGACAATAACTCCTTTAATCTTAAGGTGTTTTTGTAGCCAACAAGGCATAGGCAATAACTTCTTTAATTTTTTTTAAGGTATTTTCATAGTTAATAGAGTGTAGACAATAACTTTATTGATTTTGAGCAGCGTCACTAATCAGCTTGTAAGGTTTGGTATAGCTTAAAGATGCATTGCCAACTACTTCTGAGGCTAACTAACTTGAAGGGTGCATCATCAACTACTTGTGGGGTTGACTAGCTTGAAGTATGACCAGCAATCTTGAGTGTATTGTTAGTTGATTTTATTGATTTGGTAGCATCATCGATAACTTAGGGGGGTCAAGTATAGCTTTGAAGTGTGGCCAATAGTTTTCAGCACATTGTTGGCATTTAACTTCCTTAAATTGATAGTGTTATCAATGGCTTATGGGGTTGGATATAGCTTTGAAATGTGGCTAACAGCTTGAAGTGTGTCGATGATTAACTTCTTTAATTTGATAGGATCACCAACGGCTTATGGGGTTGGGTATAGCTTGGAAGATGTGTCATCAATAACTTATGGGGTTGACATGCTTCGAAGTATGGCCAACGATTTTGATCGTATTGATAATTAACTCCTTTACTTTGATAATGTCACCAATAGCTTATGCAGTTGGATATAGCTTGGAAATATTGCTAAATACTTTTGTAGAGTACCCAACAAAACTTAGTTTGACCTTATTTAGTTCTATTTGAACTAATTTTGCTTCAGGTTAGGATTGTAATATTACCCATTTCTTCATAGCCTTGGAGTATTGTCGAAGATTTAGCGCACCCAATAGGATGGAATTGACCTTATTTAGTTCAAGTCTGAGTTTGACTTCACTTAGTTTGAGTCAAGTTCGACCTTGTATTAGATCTTTATCGAGTTTGGGTTTACATCTCGATGGACTTTGGTTTATGTTTGAGTTAGTTTAGTTCAACTTGATTTTAGTTCAGGCTCAACCTAGCCTGGTTCTAACTTAGCTTTGAGTTTGTCTTTTAGTTTGGACTTGATTTGGATTTGATTTGAGTTTAGTTCAATCCTGATTAGAATTGATTTGGATTTAAACTCAATTTGATTTGGATTTGAATGGGAGCTCCACAATGGTGGTGAAATCATAATTAGGGTTTGGAGGACAGGGAGGAAGAAGCAAAAGGTGCTTGAGGGTTGAGAAGCAAAGCAAAAGCAATCAAGAAGAAGAAGAAGAAACAAGGTAAGAATCTACCTGTTGACAATTCTTTGATCTCCTCTCTTTCTTATGATCTTCTCTTTGTTCTCCTATTTTGCAGGTTTTCTAGTCATTTTATAGGCTTTGAAGAATATTTCGAAGCCAAATTAACAAGATTTGATGAATGTAATTGGATTTTGATTGATTGATTTCATTTTGAAAATGAATAAGATTTGATTGGGGATGAATTTTGTATGCTAAAATCATGTAATTAATTGGAATTTGTTTCCCAATGAGAAAATTGGCATTTTGTACTATTTTGGATAATGAATCTTTAGTCGAGTTATTTACAAAATTTTTTGAAAAATTAGACCAAAGTGTAATTTTGTAAATTCTAGGGGTTTTCTTGTAAAAATGACATATTTGTAAGAATTCTAAAATTTTCAAGGTCTTTTTTTAATTGAATTTAGACTTAATTGTAAATAAAATTTTGAGGGGTTTCTTTATAAATTTTCTAAGAAATTAGATCGAAATATAATTTTACAAATTTTAATGGTCTTTTTACAAAAGGACATATTTCTAAAATTTTAGAATTTTTAGGGTCTATTTTAATAAAATTTAGACTTATTTATAATTAAAATTTTCTAAGAAATTTATTTATAAATTTTCCAAAGAAATTGGACCAAAATATAATTTTATAAATTTCAAGGACTTTTTTATAAAAATAATATATTTTTAAAAAATTTAAATTTTTTAATGTCTTTTTCGAATAAAACTTATATTTTGTAAAATAGAATTTTTTGAGGGGCGTATTTATAAATTTCAAAAATTTTCAGAGTTTATTTGTGAAAGTTAGAAATTTTAGCGATTTATTTATTTACAAATATAAATTTTGAGGGGTTTATTAAGAAATTCTAGATTTTGCAGGGATCAATTTGAAATTTCAAAACTTTCAAGGACTTTTTCATAAGCTTTTTATTTCAATGACTTATTTGTAAGAAAAGTCATGTTAGAGATTCATTTGTAAAGATTTTACAGTTTTCATTTTAGTGTAGAGATTTGATGCATTTCAGTCCCATTTTTTATCCAAATAAATGGCCCATTCAGTTCTTTTTTATTTAAGCCCAAATTTTTTTAACAAGTTAAATCCAAATTAAATCTAATTTTCAGTCGAATTTGATCACAATCTAGGGGCATTCAATTCTATATTTTGACTGAATTTTGTTAAATTTAATTTTTGATTAAAATTGACTTAAATAAATGTCTCCTTCGCATCCACTTCGCGAGTTTTCTCAATGAGGGGAGTGGATGTGAACAAATTCTCCAAATGCTTGCCCTCTGTGTTGATACCTTAGGAATTAATCATGTGAGTTTGAACCACCATGCGGAGGAGCCTTGAATCAGTGCAAAGAGTGGATTTAAGCTGCTATATTGAATGGATTTTATTTTGCCACATGAAAGTGAATTTAGATTTTCACAAGAAAGTGGACTTGATTTATCAGGTAAAAGTGGACTTGGTTTGCCATATTACATGGGCATGAGTTATCACAATGAGTGGACCTGATTTGTCCCATAAAGTGGGCTTGAGTTTCCACAATCAGTGGACTTATTTTGCATGTGGAAGTGGACTTAATTTGCCACGTAAAAGTGGACTTAGGTTGCTATGTGAAAGTGGACTTAAGTTGTCATATAGAAGCAGACTTGGTTTGCCACATAGAAGTGGACATGGGTTGCCACATGGAAGTGGACTTAGGTTGTCACATGAAAGTAGATTTAACTTGCCACATGAAAACAGACTTGGTTTGCCACATAGAAGTGGGTTTAGGTCACCATGTAGAAGTAGAATTGGGTTGTCACATGGAAGAAGACTTAATTTGCCACATGAAAGTAGACCTAGGTTGGCAAGTAGAAATGGGTTCACTTGCCCTAGTGAGTGAACTTTTATAGGGACATGGATTTTAATCATCCACAAATTGGGCATGATTTTGTGTTCATGTTTTGTTTCGAGAAACATAAAGTGCATGTTTGACCGAACATTCCCTTTTGAGGAAGTCGAGCGTTCCATCATAAATAAAATATAAACACTTTTGGTTGTGATTGTTGCTACTGTTAGGGCTTAGGCATAATACCTTTTGAGCAATTTGCCATTGATTGGTGGCATAAGCCTTTCCCCCTTGCCATCAATCAATTGGTAGAATCCCCCTTCAAATCTCCTTTCGATAATATAAGGGCTTTCTCAATTAGGTTCAAACTTGCCTTTCTTATTTCGGTTGGGATTATGAGTCTTCTCAGGATTAAGACCATTTCTCCCTTCTGAAAGAATCTAAGTTGAGTCATCTTGTTGTAGGCCCTAGACATTTGTACTCAAATAAATTTTTAGGTTTTGCTGGGCCGCAAGTCTTGTCTCATCCAATGAGTCTAGCTCATCTAGGCAAAGAAAAACATTGTATTCTCTTGTAATTTCTTCTTGCAAGGCAATTATTAGAGAGAGAATTTGCACCTCTAGGGGCAAGACTGCGTCAGTTTTGAACACCAATGCATATGGCATTGATTAGGTAGGAGTTCAATGTATAGTGCGATAGGGCCACAATGCCTTAGCAAGCTTTTGGCGTCAGTCTTTCTTATTTTTGGCAACAACTTTCTTCAAGATCTTGGAAAGGTCTTGTTAAATGCCTCAGTGAGCCTATTGGCTCTGGCATTATAGATGGATAAACATCTCCAATCTATCTTGTGATGATGCACGAGTCACCCTACCTTAAAGCTTCTGAAGGATGGTCTATTAACAGAAATGATCTTTTGAGGGATACTGAATTGATATAAGATATTTTCTTGAAAAAAATAGATAACAGTATCTACTTTTATCTTTTTCAATGGGCTTGCTTCAACCTACCAAGAGAAATAATTAGTTGCTACTAGTATGAAGTGGTAGCCTCTAGAAGAAGATGGTTCAATTGGACCAACGATATTTGTACCCCATACCAAAAATGGCCATGAGGATACTATTGGATGTAGAGGATTTGGGTGTTTATGAATGATGTCACCATGAATTTGGCATAAGTGACATTTCTTCACATATTCAATGTAATCTCCCATCATCATGGACCAATAATAGCCTATATGCTTAATCTTCATCATTACTTTTGCACTTGACTAATGAGTCTTACAAAGCCTATAATGCGCTTCCTACATAACTTTCTTGACCTCTTTGTTTGAGAGACAATGTAGAAGTAATTGATCAAATCTTCTATAAAGAGTATCATTTATAAACACAAAGTGCATGACTCTTTTTGTGAGTGTATCCATGCAAATTTATCTTTTAGGAGTTCTCCATTTTTAAGGTAATTGGTGAATGATGTTTTTCAATCTGTGGTATCTTCAACCAACTTAGATTTAGTCATCTCGTGCTTGATGCTGAAGACTGAGCTCATCACTTATTTATTATGGACTATGATTATAATTTCTTCCTAATCAGCGTTAGCCAATGCCTTGGCTAGTTTGGCTAAGGAGTCAGCTTTCGCATTGATAGACCGAGAAACTTTAGTTATTTGAATGTATGGGATTTGCCTTATGAGCTCTTGAGCCTTTTCATGATATTTTAAGAGCTTAGATTTGTGGACTTTAATTTACCTTAGACTTGGTTAATAATCAATTACAAATTACTAAAAATATGTAGGTATGATATTTCCATATTGAGGGTCATTTCTGATACTGCAATTAGGGTCTTGTATTTAGTTTTATCATTTGTGCATGGTTTTGAGAGGGAATAGGAGTGTCATAAAATGCCCCCATTAGGAGTGACATAGGCAAATCCAATGCCTACTTTGATATGCAAAAGCTTTAGTTTGATCCCTAGCTTGATGGATGATGCTCCATCAAAATATAGCTTCCAAAACATTTTTTCCTTCTTCGACCAAAAAGATTTCTTCATCAGGGAGCTCACAACTCTAAGGAGAATTATCTACTACTGGATAAGTTGCAAGAAAATTACTGAGGGCTTGCCCCTTAATTGCCTTTTGAGGAGTGAACTTAATATCATATTCCACAAGAATTAAATCCTACTTTGCCAGCCTTATAGTGGTACAGGCCTAGTCATTAGGTACTTTATGAGATCAATCTTTGATATTAAAATGACTTGATGTGAAAGCAAATTATGCCTCAATTTTTTAGCCATGAATATGAGCGCCAGACAATGCTTTTCGATTGGGGAGTAGTTGCTTTCTACTCCCATTAGCATTCTACTCAGATAATAGAGTATATTTTCTTTATCCCCTTTGTTATTCTGGGATAGAAGTGCCCCCAGGGATCGTTCCATTGTTGTTGTATAGATGATCAAGGGATCATCGAGTAGGGGTGCTACCATGACTAGTGGCTTTTGGAAATACTGCTTAATCTCTTCAAAGGCTTGTTGGCAGTCTTGATTCCAAATAAATGGAGCATCCTTTTTCATCAACTTGGAAAAAGACTTATATTTTCTAGAGAGCTTTAAAATGAATCTTCTTATGTATGCAAGTCTCCCTTGAAATGATCCCAATTGCTCTTTAAATTACTAGGTAGTGGCATATCCAAGATAGCTTTGATCTTAGACAAATTGATTTCAATCCCTCGATGTCTGACAATAAAGCAAAAAATTTTGCCGATGATACTCCAAAAGTGCATTTCATAGGATTTATCTTTAATTTATATTTCCTAAGGAGGTCAAATATTACTCTTAGATCTTGGACGTGCTTGTCTTTGTACTTAGTTTTGACCACTAAGTCATCCACATAACATTCCACTAACTGGTATATGAGGTTATTAAAAATTTGAGTAATGACCCTTTGATAAGTGGCACCTCCATTTTCGAGCCCAAAGGGCATTACTTTATAGCAATAAATGCCAATTGGCATCCTGAAGGTCGTATGTTTCTTGTCATTAGGATGCATCTTGATTTGGTTTTATCTTGAAAAAGCATCCATAGAGGAGAATATTTTGAAGTTGGCTATATTGTCAATCACAATTTCCATTATTGGCAATGGAAAATCATCTTTTGGATATGCTTTATTCAGGTCCCTATAGTCCACACAAATGCAAATTTGGACATTCTTCTTCTTGACTAGCATGATTCTTGCCAACTAATCTGACTATTTTTCTTCTCTAATAAAGCTTTCTTTGATCAGTTTCTTTGTTTCTTCTATCACCTTCTATTCTAGATCTAGTTTCATCTTCCTAAGTGTTTGTTTAATAGGTAGAAGCTCAACATTGATGGCTAGTTTGTGGACTATAACTTTAGGATCTAGTCCAAGCATCGCTTTATAACTCCATGCGAACCATTCAATGTAGTCTTAGAACACTGCTTTAAATTGGGTTTGGCTTGCCTCTAAAAGTTAAGTACTGATGAAAGTCAGCTTAGGGTCTTCCTTTGAGTCTAGGTTGATCTCCATCAGTTTATCAATTATGGCTTACCCCTCATCCTCAAGTTTTGGTGGAGTTTCTTTTGGTTTGAAAATTATTTCTTCACCAAGTGATTTATCATGTTGAGTGAGATTTGGTGAAGGTTTGTTTGAAGATATTTTGGCTATATCATGCCCCCTTTCTTTTGGTTCTAATGAAATTTCATCGAGGATGTTACCTTCTTGAAAAGTCATGACCATCTAGGCACATGTGTCAAGGGGTATATTATTTAGTCACCTTGAATATAGGAGAGAGGTCCAATTTGAAAGTAAATAAATCACCTAAGGAGGGGTTGAATTAAGAGATGAAAATCAATGCCACTTGTTTTGGATAAAATTCAAAATCAATACAATCCATAATCAAATGTGCATTAAGTAAATAAGATAGAATAAAGGATAGAGTACACTAAAATTTAACATGATTCAGAGACCAAGTGCTCCTACTCCATGGCCCCTGCCTCGCTCTTGAGGACTTGGATCACTCCAATAGTAATATCATTTCTTGAGGTGAAGCCAAGCCTTTACAAATTACTCTAAATTAGAGTGCCGCTTCCTTCAGGTGAAGCCAAGCTAGTTGCTTTGTTAGAATGAAGCCATGCCCATACAAACTAATCTTCCTTCCACCAAGAAGATCCACTCCACATTGGAGCATTTGTACTCTTACACTCCTAATAAACTAGGAGTGTTTATAAGTGAAAAAAGGAAAAAAATTACACAATTGAAGCTCACTACTTAGTGCCTCAAGATTAAGGATAAGGGCTAGAAGATTTGCTTGAGATTGGAAGGTTTAGAGCAATCTTGGGCTAGTAGGCATGGGGGGCTTCGATCTCTTCTCCAAAATGATAAATGAACTTATAAAACTTATTAAGAGAAGCCCAATCATACCTATTTATACCTTTGGGGTCAAAATAAGCCATTGGAAGTGGAATCCCATTGTTTGGTTTGCTCCAACGGTCAGAAAAGTAGCCATTAGTCACACAGATTCTACAAACTAGACATCCAATTCTATTCAAACAATTTTCCACTGGACGTCTAATTCATGAATTGAATGACTGGTATTGTAGCACACAGTATTACTATAGCAATTATTGTAGCAATACTGTAGTAATATCTATAACACCCTATATGACAAATACTCTAAATAAAATGATATCAAAGTAAATCTTTGATACGATTAAAAAAAATAAAAATCTAAATCTAGTCGATATCGATCTTGATCTTTTGAATGTTCTTTGAGCTCTTAACTTGATCTTCAAGCTTTATTTTCAAGTTATCATCCTCTTTATCTTTGAGTCAAAATCTTCAAGCTTTAATCTCAAGACTCGGTTCTTCACAAGTATGGATGATCATTGCAAATTTTGAAGTTTATCAAAACTTAAGAAACTTGTTAAATACTAGTTCGATGATCATCAAAATCCAAAGGATAACATAATAGTGACCATAAGACACGTGTGGGCGTTTCGGATGATATAGCCTAGTCCTTTAGTATTCTTATTTTTTCTTCCAGGAATATAAGCACATCCTTGGGGTGGATCCCATAGATTTTTAAAGAAATGACTCTTTCTATTTATTTGTAGATGTCCATAGCTAGATTTGTTAATTATCTAACAAAGCTTGTTCGAGAAATATTTGGGCATGACTATTGGTTAATAGTCACTATTATCTGTTAAATCTTTAGTACCCAGGATTTCATATATGCTTGAAGTACAAAGGATTGCCTTGTAAATAGTAATTTCTTTTCTCTGTTGCACCGTGGAGGAATGTAGAAAGTCGTTAGTTCTCCATGACATTAATGCTCAACTCATCTGATGACTTAAATAAGTCTTTCAAAACTTTAGTAACAAGGAGAGTATTTTCCATTTAACCTTTATCATCATCTTTATCAGACGTATAACCACCTAGATAGGCTTGTATGGCTTCTTCATCTGAAGAGGCTAGGTTAGAATCGCTTCCTAGGTGAGGAGTAAAGATCAGGCTAGCAGTATTTTACTTTACTTGACTAATGGAAGCAAATCCCCTATTAGCATCGAATCTCCGATAATATTTCATATCATCATAATGCATCTTATAAACATCAAAAGTGTGTATATTTCCATCAATTCAGTGTTCTTCATCATCCTTAAAGTATTTAAAGCATTAATGTAGGTTTGATGGCACTACTTTATTTTTATGTAGCCACGGTTTCTCTAGTTGTGCTTTGTATGACGTATTAGTGTCAATCACATAAAACTTAGCATTTGTCATCAACTCACCCACTTTTAGAGGGATAGTTATGACTCTCAGAACTCTTTGGTTGTTCTAATTAAACCCATATGGTTATAATTTTGGATGATAGGTGACATACATCCAAAGTCACAGCCCTTAGAATTTGGGGAGTCATCAAATTGATTGAGGAAACTAGGTTAATCATGATGTGGTTGATCTTGGTCCCATTACTGTTCCCTGTGACATACAATAGTCTGTTGTGGTTTATTGTTTTAGGTTAGTAGGTCATCATTTGTGAAGGTGATGGTAGGAGTTTGATGTGCACATGAAGACTCTTTCATTTTCTCTTCAGCAAAGTATACTTGGTAGTTGGTTGGATTCTACAAGATGTCTACTAGTGTATTCCTGAGTTCTTGTGATATTATCAAGACATCAAACACACTAAGCATAGTAGTGATCTTCTTGAGCTAGGTTGCTATGTTGTATTCCATCTTTTTGGGTGCAAATTTAGTGCATAAAGGCTCAATATTTTTATTTATATGAATTTCCTTTTCCGTGTCCTTGGGGATATTATTGTCCCTAGACATTGGAGTTTGCCTTGGAGGTAGCATCTTTCCACCTTGAAGTTTTATCTGATTTGCTCTCCTTAGTTAAAATCTGGCATCATGAGACTGATAAGGTTCATCTTCGAAATCAGTTTTGAGGTTGATCATGCAACAAGAAGTAGAGGACTCTTGCCCCTAGTTAGTAGGTTCGCGAATGTTCTTGGAGGATGTGGGTAGTTGATAGTTATCCCATTCAATATCAGAATTAGGTACAAGGGGTTTTCTCATATAGAGGACTTCAAAAACTCTCTGGATGAATCCTTCTATTTTGTTTACTCGCATAACCTTCTTCAAGACTTTGTATTTAGGATGTTTCTCCCATGGATATTCAAATTGTCTTAACTGTGGATATTTAGATTGGCTTGATGCTAGGGTGGAATGAACTTTAGCATTACCTTGCTTGATCCTTTCCCAAAATGTCTATTTCTTTCTTTGGCGTTTACTGCTATAGGGCCTTCCAAAGTGATCATAAAGTTGCTATGGTTCAGACATAGAGTCGTATTCATTGTCCATGCCTTGTATGCATAATTTCTCTAAAATTGGCAAAGTGCACCCTTCCATAGGTTTTAGAACTGGGACCTCACCAAACCTAATAGATTGAACATTTGTTGCTAGATTGCCTGATAGAGGTTGGGTAGCAGCTCATCAGTATTCACCTCGAACGTATCAGTCACCATGCAATAAGAAGTCATAAACTTAGCTAGCTCTCTTTGATAGTGTCTAGATTTCTTGACCTTTTTGTGAAATAAGTGGCCTGAGTGGTCATTCTAATCCTGAGGAGGGTCGATAAATGGTGTCTCACCATCCCTATGAGGTCTTTTGATGGCTTTGACTTTTTTGCCAACACCTTCTCCATCCTCTCAACTTTCTCACAGGGCATGATAGCCATATTTATCATGCTTTTCATATGGGCAGCAATAGCCTTCATATGCTTATTCAACATTTGCATTTGCCCCCTGATAAATCTCATGTTAGTTATAGCTAGATCTTTCATAGTATTTAACTATAGTTTGAGCATGCCATAATCGTACTCACGGGCGAATCACTCTTTGAGATAATCATCTCAGGAGCAGCCCTCAAGGAGACCTATGAGATCTCTCATTTCATCAATAATATTCCTCGTAAATCTATTTGCTTCTTCTTATCTTGCACCTTGAATTCCCTCATCATTGAAGGGATAGTGTGGGGATCGACTTGGTTATAAACCTACGACAGTAAATATGACAGAGGATGTTACCATCGAAACTTTATTTTCTTAGTTGCTACATCAAGGTTCTCTAGTAAAGCTTTAAGTTTATCAAGGAAGAATTTCTCAAGAGTTACTTGGCTTCTTTCTCCCTAAACATATTTATCTAGAGCATCAATGTATTCTTGGATAGCTGATTTCTTGACATCGTATTAATCTGGCTAGACCAACTTCTTCTTCTTGCTTCTGTTATTTTTCCTTTTGATGCTTCGAGCAGGTGAAGCAGTTTGCTCTTATGAGGCTTTCTTCATCACCATCTTAGGCTCTTCAAGGTTTCTAGTCATTTTTTATATCAGCTTCTTTAGCCTTTTTGAAATGTAGGGATTCCATAAATGTCTTTATTCAGGAATACGTTATGCTTCTTCCGTAAAGAGGATCTCAACAAGTGGTTTATGATCCTTGAACATAGTAATGTGATTGATGTGTTCAGTGGGCATTTTGAATAAGGCTACCTTTAAGAGAGTTAGCTTACCTTCTCAGTATTGCTTCTCAACCCAACTCTTAAATGCATAGTAGTCTTCAATGGTATGTCCTAAAACTCTATAGTAAGGACAATAATTCAGGTGATCTATTTTGTTGGCCTCGACTAGCCTCTTAGATTTTGGCAATTAGAGGCCTAATTTTAGGATATTCTGAGATATTTTAGCTATGCTTTCTCTTTTGAAAGAGTATTACTTTTAGAGCCTTTATTGGATATCATTGGATTGTTTCACTTCTCCATCTCTTCTAAGAGTTGGTGCTTCTGAGGATTACCCTTATTCATGATGGAGTTTGGAGTTCTTTTGTTTAGTTTCCATGAATGCAACCCTCATATTTTTGGAAGGCTCTCTATGCTTTACCTTATCCTTTTCCATCTTAAAATTTTGTAAACTAGATAAGGTTGGTGGGCCAATCTATTCTAACTTCTTTACTTGCATGATGTGATCTTGAAAGGTATGGATAGAAGATGTGCTAAGTAAAGTGTCATCCATTCTCCCTTTATGTTATCAAGGACTAGGTTCACTGCCTTAAATTGGCTAATGGATTGTTCACACTTGATGATGATATTTGTCCACCATGTGATATGATCAAGAATCAACTCATTATTTCATTTTTGGCGTTGAGACAAGATCTATAATGGTCACTTTATTACTGACTCCTCCAAACCTAATTCAAAAAGGCTCTTTTATTTGTGCCCAATTTTGTATGAATTCTAATTGCAAACTAGCATACCACTCGAATGCTACTCCCATCAATCTTGCTGAAAATTGGCAAAGTAACAAGGGACTATTACTTGAATCTCTACACAGAGTTACAAAGTGAGTTATGTATTGTTTAGGATTACCCATGCCATTAAACTATTTGAAATTAGGCATTGTATAGCCTCTGGGATATGGCACTTAGTCATGATAGCTAGGGTATGGTTTGTCAACATCATTTTTCCTACCCATCTCACTTTCTTATCTCAACTACATAGCTACCATTCATTGTACCTATTGTTGTATGTATGTTGGGAGCTCTATATTGTCAGGGATCCCTAAAATTGAGGATTAGGAATCCCTTACTAGAGAAAGTGCTTATCAAGGGCCTATATTTTTGTGGATTTCATCTACAAGAGATGCGCCTTCTGCCACTTTTGCTGCTTGAGATGGTTGTTGAGATCATTCTAGCTTATCGAGCTTCTAGCTCATTTATAACATCATCTCTATCAATTTCATAACCTTCTTTTGAGTTTCATTTTTCTTTTTGATTTGGTATCTCAACTGTTCTTACAGTGCTTCTATGATCACTTCTTAATTAGAGCTTTTAGTTATAACCAAGGCTTCTATCAGAATATGATGGTCCACTCTTTGAAAATCAGATTTAGGCTTTGCGTTGAAGCTAATTTCTCCCATTAGTCAAGTCATCTCATTCAAGAGTCTATTGATGAAGCAGGTCGCCATACTCTCTCTTTGGCATGGTAATAAGAAATGGTCCACAAGGGCCCTTTCTTCTTGGATTTCTTCATTTGTAAGTCTCACCCAGATAGCCTTCTTTTGGCATTTGGCCAGTTGGGGTGTGGGCTCGTGATACTTCCTAGAGTTATGATGAGAAATGACTCCAATAGTGTGGATAATCTCCTTTGGCGAACCCTCATGTTGGGTTGTACCTTTACAATGACCCTTGCAATTTTGTTTAGTGATTCACTCATTTGCTATAGTTTTAAGGCAAGACTATGTACCCTGTGATTTGCTCCTACCCTTCTCCAAATTACTTAATGGAGTGAAGGATTGTAGGTAGGGATGGTAATGACTGACTTTTTTCGAGGGATAGGTTTTTCAAGTCGATTGAAGATTCCAACATCTTTTCCTTTGCTTGTCGTAGCCAGGATGAAGTCTTCTTCTTCAATGCCTATGTCCAAATTTGCTTTTGATTGCCCCCAATGAGGAGCTAGGTGAGGCGGCTGAAAATTGAGCTTTGTTTTGATCCTATCCTCTAGAAGACTGATATCCTTTTTGGTTGAGATATGGCTTCTAATTCTTCATCCAAACAACCCTTCTCATTCAGAATGATAACATCGGGCCTCTTTCCCCTCGATGAAAGGTGAGGAGTAAGTTGATTTTGCATGTCGACCACCTTAGTTGGTGCAACAGTAGGTGTCCTCTCGAATTGGACAACCTCAGAAATGATCCTGAACTTGATCTGAACTTCTAATTGTATAACTAAACCTGTCCCCAGGATAATGGTGAATCTTGGGGTAGAGATATTCTTCATTATTGCCATTTGATTCTTTTTTCTAGAAAGGGGGAACACAATTGATTAGTTTTTAATTATAATTCTACCTTATTAGTGTTCCTAAAGTATTAACTATGTTTCTACACTTAAAGGAGAAGCTAAGTCCCATTGGGTGTGCTAGAATTTATGAGCTCAAAGTTAACCATCTAGGATAGTGGAGACTCCGAAGAGTGATCTTAAATCACAAATCAAAATTTATTTAAATTTAATATGGATTATTAGGTGTTGTAGGAATATGATTTCCACCAAGTACAATCTCCTATTATTAATTATTTCGACAATTGTCAGGAGCCACCTCAAGTGAGAAACCTAATTAATAAAAATAGAGACATAGAAAGAAAAGAAGAAAATATTATTTGATTAATTAAGAAAGATGGTATATAGCTTAAAAGGGCATGTCCTCACTTTACAATGAAGTTTAACATAAAATTATAGAAAACATAAAAGAGATAAAGCAAGTAAAAGAGAAAGGATGGAAAAGAAGCTTTGATGTGTGTTACTACCCCACTTCCCGTACTCTAGGCTGCGTGATGTTGAACTCGAACCACAGAAGGGAATGAGAGAAGTTTAAAGTGTTTCCAATAACTTTGAGTATTAGTGATAACTTCATGATTTGAAGTATGTATATTAGATTTGAGCTTTAGCGATAACTTTTTTGGGGTTTGTTGAAGTATTTTCATAGTTGATAAGGCATAGGCAATAACTTTGTTTAGGTTAGAGTATTTTCATTAGTTGATTTAGTGTTGGCGATAACTCCATTTGCATTAAAGTATTTCCATTAGCTAATAAGGCATTGACAATAACTCCTTTTGGGTTGGAGTGTTTTCATTGACCGATGAGGCATGGGCGATAACTCGATTTGGGTTGGAGTATTTTCATAGCCAATATGACATTGGGTGATAACTCCTTTAACCTTGAAGTATTTTCATAGCCAATAAGATGTAGGTGATAACTTTTTTATTTTTTTCAAACTATTTTTTAAAAATATTTTCATAGCTGATGAGGCATAGGTGATAACTTCATTGATTTTGAGCAGCATCACTAATCAACTTGTAAGGTTGGGTGTATCTTAAAGATGCATTGTCAACTACTTTTGGGGTTAGCTAGCTTGAAGGGTACATCGTCAATTGCTTGAGGTTGACTAGTTTGAAAGGGTGCAACATCAATTATTTTTGGGGTTGACTAGCTTGAAAGAGCGCATCTTCAATTGCTTGTGAGATTGACTAGTTTAAAAGGGTGCATTGTCATCTACTTGTGGGGTTGACTAGTTTGAAGTGTGGCCACCAGTCTTGAGCATATTGTTGGTTGACTTCATTGATTTGGTAGTGCTACTGACAACTTATGGGATCGGGTATAGCTTTAAAGTGTGTCTAATAGCTTTGAGCATATTGTTGGCTATTAACTTCTTTAAATTGATAGGGTTACCAATGGCTTATGGGGTTGGATATAGCTTTAAAGTATGGCTAATAGCTTGGAGTGTGTTGGCGATTAATTTCTTTGATTTGGCAGTGTCACCAATGGTTTATGATGTTGGGTACAGCTTAAAAGATGCATCATCAACGGCTTATGGGGTTGGCAATTAACTTCTTTTGTTTGATAGCATCACCAACAACTTATGGAGTTGGATATAGCTTGAAAGTGTTGCTAAATACTTTTGTAATGCACCTACCAAAACTCCTTTTAACCTTATTTAGTTCTATTTAAACTAATTTTGATTTAGGTTAGAATGATAATATTACGTATTTGTGCATGACCTTGGAGTATTGCTAAAGATTCAGTGCACACAATGGGACTTGGTTTAACCCTATTTAGTTTAGGTTTGAGTTTGACTTCACTTAGTTTGAGTCAAGTTTGACCTTGTGTTAGATCTTTATTGAGTTTTGGGTTTGCATCTTAATGGACTTTGGTTCAAATTCAAGTTAGTTTAATTCAACTTGATTTTAGTTCAGGCTCAATTTAACCTAGTTTTAACTTGGCTTTGAGTTTGCCTTTTAGTTTGGACTTGATTTGTACTTGATTTGAGCTTAGTTCAATCATGATTAGATTTGATTTGGATTTGAACATAATTTGATCTTAAATTGACTCAACTTGAGCCTGATTAAGGTTGAGTCTGAGTTTATTTAGTTAACCCAATATAGATTTTTGAAGTCTAGCTCAATTTAGGTTTTAATTTATTTTTTTTGACCAATTTAAGTCCATTCAAGCTAGCTTGGCCTTTATTCATTTATTTTGACTGAGTTCAATTTCAATATGCTTGAGTGATTTCACATTAATAATTTTATTTGAGGGTCCTTAGCTATTTATAATGATTTTAGATGGGCTCATAGCCTGGCTTCAAATGCATGAGCCTGAAAGTTAGCTTAGTTCTCGAGCGTAAAAGCTGGTTTAGTATGAGCCCAAGGGCTGACTGGGTATGACTCCCAAGACTAGCTTAGATGCAGCCTGAAGGTTGGCTGAGTGTGAGCTTAAAGGCTAACTTGAATGCTACCCCAAAGACTAGTAAAGTGTGAGTCCAAAGACAAGCTTAGATGCTACCACAAAGGCTGACTGAGTGCAAGCTTAAAGGCTAGTTGAGTGTGACCACGAAGATTGGCTTGGATGCAAAACCAAAGGTTGGCTCAGTGTGAGCTTGAAGGCTGCCTTAGATGCTAGCCCGAAGTCTAGCTAAGCGTGAGCTCAAAGGCTGGCTTTGATGCGAGCTCAAAGACAAGCTGAGTGTGAGTCCGAAGGTTGGCTAAGTGCAAACCTAAAGGCTGACTTTGATGTGAGCCCAAAGGCTAGCTTAGATGCAAGCTCGATAGTTAGCTAAATGAGAGCCCAAAGGCTAGCTTAGATGGGAGCCCAAAGACTAGTTAAGTGCAAGCTTGAAGGTTAGCTTAGGTGCAAGTTCGAAGGCTGGATTTGATATGAGCCCGAAAGCTAGCTAACTGCGAGCCTGAAGGGTGGCTATGTGCGAGCTTGAAGGCTGGCATGGATGCGAGCCTAAAGATTGACTAATGTAAGCCCAAAGACTAGCTTAAATGTAAGCCTAGAGGCTACCTAAGTACAAGCCTGAAGGTTGGGGGATGCGAGCCCAAAGACTAACTATATGCGAGCTCGAAGGCTAGCCGAGTGCAAACCCAAAGGCTAGCTGAGTGGAAGTCGAAAGGTTGGCTAAGTGCGAGCCTGAAGGTTGGCATGTATGCAAGCCCGAAGACTAGATGATTCAAGCCCAAAGGTTGGCTTAAATATGAACCCGAAGGCTAGCTAAATATAAGTCCGAAGATTACCTTAGATGCAAGCCTGAGGGCTAGCTAATGAGAGTTCAAAAATTGGCTTGGGTGGATGAGGATTCACCATCTTCATTGCCATCTTTAAAAGGCCATGGGTGATCACAGCGTTTGTCGTCTTTATTGTCGTCTTCGAGAAACCACAGGTAAATACGACATTAATGAAGTTTATTAAAACACCTATAATTGTAGATGATCATAGTAATGATGGTGCGGAATTTAAAGTAAGATGCTACTTTTTTTTACCACTTATTATTATTATTATTATTATTATTATTATTATTATTGTTATTGTTATTATTATTATTTTCTTTCTTTTATTTCTTTCTTCCTGCCCCAAGCCGGCAACTCTGTCTCTTCGTGGATCTCCCATGGCCGGGCCTCCCGGCTTGGTCTTCTTCTTCGACCGAAGACAGCCAAATCTGGCTGGTTATGGCTGCGGCAAGGCGGCAGGCGCCCTACTGTGCCCTCTTTTAGTCAGATCTATCCGCCTCCCGATCGGATTTGATTGCCTCCCGACCAGATTCGATAGGTTTTGTCTACGGCGGGGTGGGGGACACCTTGCTGCTCCTTTTAGCCCAGACCCGATCGGCTTTGGCTACGACAGATAGGCTCATGGAGGCAAAACTCAAAATCGTAGATATCCTTGGAATCCTCCTCAGCATCAAGCTTATCTTTGGGCTAGAGCCAGTCGAGAAGGTCGAGGTTGAAAGAGATGTGCGAGTTGAGCTAGCCATACACTGTCGAAAAGTCCTCAGGCGATATCCTAACATTTGTTGAAGAGGGCAAAGGCCATGGTTGAGCATGAATGGGGGCTCTGCGGCAGTGGCAAAATTGCAATTAGGGTTTGGAGGACGAGGAGGAAGAAGCAAAAGGTTCTTGGGGCCTGAGAAGCAAAACGAAAGCAGTCAAAAAGAAGAAGAAGAAACAATTTAAGAATCTACCTATTGACAATTCGTTGATCTCTCTCTTTCTTCTTATCTTTTTCTGCATTCTCCTATTTCGCAGGTTTTTTAGTCTTTTTATCAGTTTTTAAGCAGATTTTGAAACTAAATTAAAGAGATTATATGAATGTAATTAGATCCTAATTTATTAATTTCATTTTGGAAACGAATAAGATTCGATTAGGAATAAATTTTGTATGCCAAAATTATGTAATTAATTAGGATTTGTTTCGCAACGAGAAAAATATAAATTTTATACCATTTTCAGATATTTAGGGGAATTATTTAAAATCTTTTTCAAAAAATTGAACCAAAGTATAATTTTATAAAATTAACTTATTTGTAAGAATTTTAAAATTTTTAGGATTTTTTGAATAAAATTTAAACTTAATTGCAAATAAAAAATTGAGGGTTTATTTATAAATTTTCTAAAAAATTAGACCAAAATATAATGTTATAAATTTTAGAGATATTTTTATAAAAGGACACATCAGCAAAATTCTAAAATTTTCAAGGTTTCATTTTAATAAAATTTAGACTTATTTGTAATTAAAAATTTTGAGAGATTTATTTATAAATTTTCTAAAAAAATTGGACCAAAATATAATTTTACAAATTTCAGCGGCCTTTTTATAAAAAAGATATATTTATAAAAATTCTGAAATTTTTAGGGTTTTTTTAATAAAATTTAGACTTGTTTACAAATGAAATTTTTTGAGGGACTTATTGTAAATTTCAGAAATTTTAAAGGTTTATTTGCGAAAGTTAGAAAATTCAGGAATTTATTTTTGAATATAAAATTTTGAGGAGTTTATTCGCAAATGCTAGTTTTTGCGAGGATTAATTTGAAATTTTAAAATTTTCAATGGATTTTGCATGAAATTTTTATTTCAAATACTTATTTGTAAAAAAAATGTCATGTCAGAAACCCATTTGTAAAGATTTTATAATTTTCATTTCGGCCCAGATTTTTGATAAATTTCAGTCCCAAATTGATCCAAATAAATGACCTATTTAGTTTTTTAAATTTACACCCAAATTTTTGAAGAATTTAAATCTAAATTAAACCTAATTTTTGGTCGAATTTGATTGTGATTTGATCTAATTGAGACCCACATTTCGATTATAATCCAGTGGCATTCAATTCTATATTTTGACTGAATTTTGATTAAATTTAATTTTTTGTCAAAATTGACTCAAACATATACCACTTGTCTACTAAATATTTCAAAAATAGTAAAAGAAAGAAATCTTTAGAAAATTTTCAAAAAAAATAAAGTGGTTGTTGAAAGAAAATAAATCAAAGAAAAGTAAACAAATGCAAGAAATGATAAAATAAGAAAATAAATATAAATACATATGCTTTGCATCACAATCAAAGTATGTTAAAATATCATTTCATAAATTATTTCTTTCGAAGCTCTTGAAGAAACTAAAAGATGAACCATCGACCTGAAATACTATAGTTTGATAACCGCCAATCTAAGCATCTACACATTGCTCTAGCCGATTGTTATAGCGTGTCTTACTCCAACTTGTTAATATGATATTTTAGAAGATGAGACTCATGAAAGTCACAACTTCTTGCTCTATTCTCTGCTCTACTTCTTTTTATATAATAAGAGACACCAAGGCATAATATAGATGACAAGGTGAGGATTCAAGGTTGTCCTTAGGCTAACTCTCTATCTAATCAGGGTTAGGCCACTTTGATTGATTGATCAAGTCAAATAACCACTATATGAATGAATTAATACTGGGGCTAAATATCTCCATTCGATCCCTAATTCTAAAATCACTATGCAGGTCAGGATCTCTTCCTTCAATCATTGTTAAGCGGCAGTTTTCTCCATTGTGGGTATATGGCTTTATTTCATCAAAAAAAATATATGAAATTTCTTTCGATAGAATTTGAATGTTTTCTCAAAAAAAAAAACACCATACTCCTTTACTATTATATGTAAAAATGAAAATGATGCTAGTGAAAAATACTCACAATTGAAGCATTTGAGAAAATTCAATATTTCAAAAGCTTATGACAAGGATGAGGATCATATTGTCCAAGTATCCACAGTAAATGCTTAATCAAAAATTGAATCCACTTTCTCATAAAAGGAGATGAGAAAAAGCATGGTGTTAGAGCATTTGGAGTGAACAATCAATCCATTAAACTAATGCCAAGTGAGATTTTCATTCTTCCACTATCAAAATAGTGTAGATAAGAAAATCAACTTTTCCTTTTTAAATGCTCATAAAGGGGGTATATAGCTAAGGCATAAAAAAAATATAAAATTGAACAAGAATTTTTCCCTCACCTCAAAATATTGGAGGCAAATAAAGAAAATTTTCTTCTCTAATACTTGTAAAAAGGTTAAGTGTCATAAGTGGACAACTAAAGTATCTATTATTATAACATCCAAAGAGATATGTGATATTGTCATTTGCCCCACAATCAAAATATCAAATCAAAAGTTGTGAAATTATTGACAAAGATTTCAAATAGACCACTTATACAATAATAAAATTAAATATGCTGGAATAAAATACACCACTTATGAAATGGTAAAATCAAACATGCTACCCAAAAATAACAAAAAAAATATACTACCTCTAATATGGTGAAATTAAGCTTGTTACCTCTAAAATGATGAAATTAAATACACCATCTCACCCCTAAATATGCCATTTATGAATTGGTTAAATCAAAAATATCATCACCAAAATTTTAAGATCAAATATGTCATCAAAGGATTGTAAAATCAAGCATATCATCTCTAATATAACAAAACCAAAGTAGCAACATTTGAAACTAATCAAATTAAAGTCTATTTTTGTATGGCAATTAAGTCTATATTTTAATGGTAAATTAAAGTCCATTTTGCTTGACGATCAAATTTGCATTTAAATAGTAAATTAAGTTAACTACCATATAATAAGTTAAAACCCATTTTGCATGGTGATCGAGTCCATATTTTAGTAACAAATTAAGTCCACTTGTGGCAAATTTAAGTCCATTTGACATGTAAATTAAGCCTACATTTTAATGGCCAATTAAGTCCACTTTTATATAGCAAATTTAAGTTATCTTGAGTAGTGCTCACACATGTATTTTAATGGCAAACTAAACTTACTTTCATGTGATAATTTAAAGTCTATTTTGCATGGTGATCAAGCTTACATCTTAATAACAAATTAAGTGTACTTCTATGTGGCAAATTTAAGTTCATCTTGTATAATAATCAGCTCCATATTTTAATAGTAAATTAAGTCTGCTTCTATGTGATAAATTTTAGTTCATCTTACATGGCAATCAAACTCCCATTTAATGGCAAACTAAGTCAATTTTCATGCGCCAAATTAAAATTCATCTTGCATAGTGATCAAGCCCCTATTTTAATGGTGAATTATGTTCACTTTTATGTGATAAATTAAGGTCTATTTATGCCAAACTAAGATCACTTTCACATAATAAATTAGAGTTCATTTTACATTGCAATCAAACCCATATTTAAATAGCAAGCTAAGTCTATTTTCATATGGCAAATTAAAGTCTACTACCATATGACAAATTCAATTCACTTTCATGTGGCGATCAAGTCTGCTTTTATGCGGTAGATTAAACCCACTCTCACATGGCAAAATCCACTCTCTCGTGTGGCAAATCAACCCAATTTTATGTGAAAGATTAAGTTTACTCTCACATGGTAAACTTAATTTACTCCGTATAATAAAATAGTTTACTTTTATATGAAGAACCAAGTGCACTTCTACTTGGTAAATTAAAATCCATGCTCCATGGTAATTAAACTGTATTTATAAGATAAATTAAGTCCATTTTTGTTATAATGTCAGGTGTAATAAATTAGTCCCACATCGGATATTGAATAGGTAGAGTTCAATATATATAGTGAAAAAGACCCATATTCCATGAGTTTAAGATTTTGGGATGGTTTGGTATCCAGCCCACTATATTATTTCGGTTTGACACTCTTTCGGCTCCCCCAACAAATGATATAAGAGCTTTAGGTTCGAAGCTGTGCAAACTCTTAAGACTAAAATTACCGTGATAATGCGACTGAATTGAGTCGCATGTTAGTTTTTTTAAAAAAAAATCAAAAGAATGAAATAAAAACCCATTGGTATGGGTCATATGGTGGAACTGGTTGAGTAAAAGATTTCTTAATTAAGAGTATTAAAAATTAATTGGGTTAAATCACACCTGAAAGGGGGAGATTGTTATAATATCAGGTGTGATAAATTAGTCTCACATATGATATTGGATAGATAGGGTCTAATATATATAGTGAAAAAGACTAATATTCCATAAGATTAAGCTTTTGTGATGGTTTGGTGTCCGGCCCATTATATTATTTCAGTTCAACACTCTTTCGGCTCCCGCAACAAATCTTCATATAGCAAATTAAATGTGACCCACTTTGGAATGGTGAATCAAATCTACTCTTATGTAGAGAATTAAGTATATTTACATGTGGTAAATTAGATTCTATTTTACATGGTAATCAAACCCATATTTAAATGACAAACTACGTTCACTCCCGTGTGGTATATTAAAAGTCTATTTCACATGCATGATCAAGTCTATTCTTACGTGACAAATTAAATCCATTCTTATATAACAAATATAGTCCATTTACATAAAACAAATCAAGTCCAGTCTCACATGACAAATTAAGTCCATTTATATATGATAAATCAAGTCCATTCTCATATGTCAGATCAAGTTCACTCTCATATGATAAATATAACCAACTCTCATAATATTGACACAAGAGAACATATCCCTAAAATTGTTCACATCCTCTCTTATTGTTAGAAAAAACTCAGGAGGATGCGAAGGAGGCACTTTATTTAAGTATTTTTTTTATCAAAATTAAAACTTAGATGGCTCAAATATAGGTCCTAGTTCGACTTGAATTACGATCAAATTTAACTAAAAATTAAGCTCAATTTAGACCTGAATTATTGTGAAATTTGGGCTTAAACTGAATTCAGCCTATATTGACTAAGCTTGTTAGGAATTTAGACCAAAATTAGGCTAAAAATATATTAAAAATTTGAGCCAAAATAAAAAAAAATAAAATCTTTACAAATAGGTACCTGGTCTATTTTTTTCTAGATTGAAAATACTTATGAAAAAATTCGAAAAAATCTTTAAATAACAAATCAATCTGGACAAAATTTAGAATTTACAAAAAAGACCCCTCAAAGGTTAATAATTATAAATTAATCTTTATAAAATCTAGGGTTTACAAAAAATCGCTCAAATATTGATAATTACTAATCAATCTTTACAAAATCTAGATTTGCTAGTAAACCCTTCAAAATTTATATTTATAAATAAATCTCTAAATTTTTTTTCTTTTGAGAACAAACCCTCTATATAATGTTTAATTATAAATTTAATATTCATAAATTTACAAATAGACCCTTTATGAATTTTTATTTGCAAATCAACCCAAAATTCATTATTTTGCAAATAAAATCTTACAAAAAGAACCTTGAAAGTTTTGAAATCTTACAATTAGTTCTTTATAGCCAATTTTGATAAAAAGTCTTCTGAATTTATAAAAATTAAAAATTAGTTACTGGGAATAAAATTTTTACTAATAACTCCTGTATTATGTGATATCATGAAATGATACAAAATTTGAAATCTCATCCAAATCTTCATCCACAACATATTATCCTAATCTAAATAATATCTACATCTACAATAAATAGATACTAATCAAATCTTCCACATTTAAAATTTGAATTGTGGCTAATGAAATCTTGCTATCTCTTTAACACCTATAAAACCGATAGTATCCTACAAACAAGGGGGAGTTAGAGAGCAAGAACTGAGGGGAATTAAGAGATCAAAGGATAAAAGAAAGAATCAATCAATTGATAAAAAGTAAGAATTCTCATCTCTATTTCATTTTCTTTCATTCTGTTTCTCCTTTGTCACTTTCCTCTCCTTGTTTTTCGTGGGGTTCTCGCTGCTTGCCATTGCACTAGCTCCTCTCCTGCACACACTTGAACCTAGGTTGAATCCCTGCCTGTTCTCCAAATCCTCAATAACAAAGAAGAAGACAAAAGAAAATAAAAGGCAAAGCTCGACTAGGCAAAGGGGCTTCTCCTTGTAGATCTCTAATGGCATCATGATCTATCCTCCTATTCCTTAGAATCTAGCTTCTTGCCTACATATTTGGTGATCTCCAACTTGAAGAATCTTATTTCCTCGGATTCTAATCTTCCTCCAAAACCTTAGCCTTCATGGGTTGTTCTCGCCTCCAGAGGCTCACCATCAACCTAATACCGGATGCCATTGCAATGCTATGGATTTTTGAGGATCTCTCACCTGCATCATCAATGTCAAGTTGGTTGTGGTGTTGGTCATCATGCAACGCAATGTCTGCTAGGATGGCTTTGACACTAGTGACACTCTATACCTTCCCTCCGCGGATGACCAACTGGACCCCACTTTGGTCTAGTCCTTCAAATCGCACTACTACTAGGTCCTTCCAGCACATGCCCCAACTATCATCCATGAGCTTGCACTCCACCTCCAGCCGACCAATCTCCTTCCTCATGCCACTATCTCTATTGCTCACTGCCATGAGTTGGATATGGTCAGACATGACCAAATATGGCCATTTGAGCTAAGTACAAAAAGAGAAGGGTGAGTTGGTGGATGGTGGATGAGAAGAAGATATCATGGAGATAGGAGAAGAGGGAAGAAGAGAGAAGGAGAGATAGGAAAGACAAAAAAAAAGTAAAAAGAAAAAGTTTTTGTAGGCTGCCAACTATGTGAGCAAGGAAGAAAAGAGAGATTCACATGGGTTTTTAGCCAAAAATAGGAAAAGAAGATCAAAAGTAAAAAAAGAAAAAAAGTACTTTCTCTTACCTCTATTTATGTGTTTTTGTTACTCTGATTTAGAATCAATCTGTGAGCCTATTTAAAAGTCAATCTAACTTAAAACTAGTCTATAGGCTCACTTAAAAATTAATCCAATGGAGACCAGCCTATAGGCAAGTTTTGAAAGTCAATTGGACCCAGAGCTAACTCATGAGCTTGTCGAAAAATCAATCCAACTGGGATTAGCCCGCAAATTCACCTAAAAGTCAATTTGACCTATGGCCAGTCTACGGACTTGCCCGAATGTCATTTGACCTAAGATCATCTTGCGAGTTGGCTTAAAAGTTAATTTGACTAAAAATGAGCTTGCAAACTTGCATAAAAATCAAATTGACTCAAGGTCAGTTTGTGGACTTATTTAAAAATTAAATCAATTTAAAACCAACTTGCAGACTTACCTAAAAGTCAAATCAACTTAAGACTAATTTGCAAACTAGTCTAAATGTCAAATCGACTCAAGACTAGTTTACAAACTTGTCTGAAAGTTAAATTGATTCAAGATTAGCTTGCAGGCTTATTTGAAAGTCAAATAGATTCAAGACCAACTTGCGGACTTACTTGAAAGCAAAACTAACTTAAGGTCGGTTTTGTGATTTTGTCTAAAAGTCAAATTTGAGTCAAAGCTAGTCCATGGACTTGCCCAAAAGTCATTCAATTAATGGACAACCCAAGGGATCTTTAATCAATTAAATCAAATCGATTAAAGTAAATTGACTAAATAATCAACTTGTTAAATTAGATAAAAAAGAGAAATCACTAATACCCATTATAATTTTCCAACTTCTTAAAACCTCTCTGACATTTTAAATTTCAAATCAGCTAATGTCCGTGTACTTGGATATGTCTTTGTACCTATCATATATGTCCCTATACCTGTATTGTATCACCTAGCTATGTCGTTGTAGCAATACTATCTTTACATATTAATTAGAATTAAATAATTATAATCAAAACAAAATATATATAATTTAAATTAAATAATTATAATTAATATCAAACATATATGAGTACAGCTAACCATGTATGATCAAACAATTTGATAATAATTGTTTAGTTATAGTTATATATTGTTGATTTTAGTTATAATTTCCTTAAATGCAAAGACTAGATGAAATTAATAAGTTAGATTTTTTAGTAAATTAGACATTTCTCATGGAGATATTAGAAATTTTAAAAATCAAAGCGGGTTTTTTAAAAAAATAGAAAAATTCTTCTTTTTCCTAAAAAAATGAGAGAAAATAAAATATTTGAAAATTTTATTATAATTTTCTTTTGCCATGTCAGCATTTGGTCCGGCCCATGAACCTTGACATATAATTAAGCAATTGTCGCTTTCTCTCTGGGTTCCCGCTCAGAGCAAAGCAGAGAAAGAAAGTTGGAAGCCAAGAGCCTCCGGAAGGCGGCGGTTCGCCGTCTCTCCTCCCGTCGCCGCCGTCGCCAGGGAACCGCCAGTCCTCCCGCCTCGCGCTGCTCATAGGTGAAACCCTAGTCCCAAACCCCTGACTTTCCGTCCCGATCCCCATTTCCCCATACCTCTTCCTCCATCCCCAGGTCAATGTCGATGACGCTTCTGCCTGCTCGGACTACATCTCCTCCGGCTGGCGTGTTTACAAGATCGAGGTGTTTCTCTGAGTTCTTCTTCTTGTTTCCTTGTGCGATTGATTCAATCTTTTTATTTGTTAGAGTTCCTGGATTGGTTTTAAATTTTTAATTACTGTGATAAGGTTCGCTTTGTTGGAGTAATTTTGGAGATATTTGCTTGGATTACTGCTTAAATTGCAGTTAATGAGTTGGGATTTGTGAGTTGATGGATCCTGAGTTGAAACTGAGTTTTTGTATTCTTGCAGGTGTCTATAGATTAGGAATCTGTGGTAACCAAGGGAAAGGAGAAACTCCTGATTCCTGTTCAGGCACAGATATGTGGTTTGTGGCTATATATTATAGCTTATAGATTCTCAATCAGCAGATGAAAGACAAATTTGACATAATGGTTGTGTTTGTTATGAGTTCATGAGTTTGTGGGTTTGATTCCTATGTCAAGGTTTTGAATTCATCTGTGGTTGATCGCTGCCCACATCACTCAGAGATTCAGAGTGTGGTGCTTACAGATGGAGATGGTAAAAATCTAGTTTTATTTCATCACTGGTTTCTTGTGGATTACATTTTTCAAAAATAATGGTGAATTGTGAGCTTTTCTAACTGAGAAAATTGATTGTATATTCAGTGCCATACATGTGTAGTGTAAAAATATTTTTGGAGTTATGAGTTTCTTGTCAAACTCCCTGATCATGTTGTTTGTTTTATTGCAAAAGGTCTGCCAAATTGATGCTTTCTGTTGTCTGTTTCTCTGCAAGGATCTTATGGTGCAGCTTTTTTTTTGGCAGGTGATAACTGCCTGATCTTGGTCACAGTGGATTCCTATGGTCATCTTATAGTTTCTCGGTTAGATGTGACTGATGCAGGTATATATATGTGCTTTTGCTGCTTGAGTAGGTAATTCTCAAAATTGGCATTGATAATGATGCTTATCCAGTTTCTGCCATCAATCTATATAGTTTGTTTTTTTCTGTTACAACTGTTCCTCATTATTCTCAATGCATATGATGTGCTAGAAGTTTTCACGTCACTGAGGATTTATCTCATGATGTAAACTAGTAGTTCGCTGCATACACTATTGGGAGTGAATCAAACCTCTATTTATTGTCAGGATCTTTTGGGAGTGAATCAAACCTCTATTTACTGTCAGGATTTTTGCATACTCTTATGTGACATTGCAGTATTTACCTACATCCTACATTAAAATGGAGACCATATTTAATATTTAGGTCTTCAATGCCATCAATAATAATGTCTTTGCTTCAGGCCCGGAATTTCTTTTCATTTTTTTGAGACATCCGGCTGACTTATTTCCTCTGCTGTATGAATATCACAAAAGTTAACATGTGTTGTATGTATTTGGTTTTGTTATTGATCCACTGCATTTGGCTTTGAAGATGTTGATAGGTTTTCTTATTCTGTCCTGCTAAAGGATTGTGGTATAGGAGAGGGAAGTTGGGCTGGGATCTGCTTTAACCCAGTTAACTGGTATGGTATAGTTCTTATGTTTATTTAGTTGAGCTACCTGGTAGGAATATTATATGTGTTTGTAGCTCTTCTTCATCCAAATTAGCTGATGTGAGGATTTTGGATCTAGGAATCGAGCTATGTATTTTCTTCTTGTTGGAACAGCTTCTGATGTTATATTTTCACCAGTCTAATATGTATGTTGAACTAGATCATAATTTTTCATGAATTATATGAACTGCCTCACAAAGTTGGTCTCATTAGCAATCTGCTACAGTGCTACTGCTGATTATAGTGTTAAAATGCAGTTCATCTTAAGAATCCATGTTGCCTATTCAATATATGGTTGGGAAATGGCTTACTTGTAGTTCTATATTCTGATTTGTTTGTTATAGTTGAGCCTTTGTACACCGCTAGTCCTTCTCATGAGCATTTAAAAACCTTCATCTGATGGTGTAAGTCACAGATGAGGGCTATATTAAACCTCACATTTTGTTTCCTAATTTCTCATAATCCTAATCTTTGAGAAAGAATTTGTATACTTATAACTATATTTACAAATATATGACTGTGACATGATGGAGAGCATAGCTTCTAGCCATGCATGCTTTCTTTTAACTTTATCCTTTGATGTATTCTGCTTGTTTTCTGTGCTTGCGCCCATATCATTTTTGCCAGAAGATTCTTTCATGCTGCTGTTGCTCGTAGCTTTTGTAAAATTATTGATATCTATGACCAAAATATTCATCTCAGAAGTTTACACATGTAAGTTGTTCAGTACAGGACAGATTGAGGTTGCAAATTTGTTTCATAGTTTTTCAAATGCTGCATCCTGTATGACAGATATCCATTCTAGACTAAATTTTTTGATGTTTGGCATTTTTACTGATGCTAAACCTTTTGCAATTTCATTTATCTAAACGATGAGATATAGGGAATCTTGGCTAATAATATACTCCTGTGCCTTATATATGCATTAATTGCCATTCAAATGGACATTGAAGTAAAATCTCAGAAAGAATATCAGGCATAGGGCCCCATTGTTTTCTAGTTGAAATATCTTTTTTGGTAGTTAGACAGCTGAAATATCTTCAGTCATGTTTTTTGGGTGGGATAATATTTTAGCAGATGGAAGATTTCACCATCACATAAAAGAGTGGATGTTGGATCTCGTATTCATCTTTTTCAATGCAACAAATGCTTCCTTTTGTGAATCTTGTTTGGCAATCAGATGGATGGGCTAACATGAGAAGATATTGGTGGTGTGCCATGAGCATCGTGTATAAGTATCCAATAAACACATGGGACCAAAAATATGGCAAAGCTCAGTGGAGTAGAAAATAGACACAACAACCCTGATTAGCCAATGAATTTCATTCATTTCTATGTTTATTGCATTCATAATGAGGATGCAATCAATTTCTAGCTTACATATCTACTGCTGTGCATTATTGGCATTATACAATATCTGAAATTAGGATTGGGAGAAACTACAAAAGATATCAAGCTCGTCCAAACTACTTTGCTATTTTCTCTGTGAACGATATTTTAGCTTGTGGAATCCAGATGCGCTGTGCTTTCTATAGCTCATTATCTGGTGATGGGAGTTCCTCCGTTCTAGCTGTTGCCGAAGGTTTGCAGGTCAGGCTTTTGTTTCACACCTGTTAAATGGTAATATGCATGATAATATGCATGGTCATATATCATGCATGCTAACTATATTGCTTCTTCTGACTTTTGTGGATCATTTCAGCTGACATTGTGGGACTTGAGGACTAACCACAATGGTGGTTGTGTACAATGCATCTGTGGATCCATTGGAAATCTCATATACTGTCTGCTATTCTTTATCTGGAATTGTTGCAGCAGGTGGATCTGATTTGACTGTAACAATCTATGAACCATGCAGGTCTGTGGTTATCTTTACTAATTAATACTTTCATATTTTCTTCCTTATTTCTTGTACAAATTTTTTTTACTGTACCAGTTGCTGTGTGATGGACGCAGGTGGTCAGCCATATCAAGATGGGTAAACTGCTCAAAATATGAGGTACGTTCACACCACACTATGTTTGCCATATTTGGCCCTATTTTACTGCATGGTCTTTCTTCGAGTATATTAGCATATTGTTCTAGTCTATTGTTAGTCTCCATCTTTGATGATAAAATTTCTCAATCCTTGTGACTTGTAACAATGTAGCATTGCACTAAGATACCTCTAAGATGTTATGGACCGACTTCTCTAGTATTGTTTTCAGATAACAGGCCTTTCATTTTCGTCGACTGACTCAACCTGAATGTACATACAAGGTGTTGATTATGAGGTAACAACTCATGATTATAATTGTTTTACCCTAAAAAAATTCATGATGGTAACTGGTAAGTCAAATCAATTAGTCGATTTTTGCTCATGGAGCACAGAAACAGGACACTACCCAAAATATGATATATCTGTTAGTTAAAATATTAATATTGCTGCTCCAGTGAAATTGACTTTCTGTTTCAAGGAAACCCTTGATGTAGGGAGAAACAATTATAACTACTATCAATCTTCTGATCGGAGGTGGTCTTGTTCTTAAATACATTAAATAGGACTGGAGTCACTATTAATATTTTTTTTGTTTTAAGACACTACTGATTTTTCTACTGGCTTTTTTAAATGTGTTTTTGTAAAAGAAATTGGTAATGTTGAGTTCGGTTTTTAATTTGTTCCGAATTTTCAATGTCTCTGTGCAGATTTTCTGTTGACAGTGGAAGGAGAATAACAGATTGTTCTCTTTCAAAGGAGACTCTAACTGGCTGGGATTTAGCAAGGTATTCTATTTCTAATGATTTTTCCTCTGAAATTCATTTCTAGCTATAACGGATTTCATTCTGTGTGCAGATTCTGGATAATATTCCATATTTCTCCTGCTTCAGTGTGAAAATAATGATGTTTTGGCTGGACTGTGCGAGTCTGGTAGCATCTTTGTAGCTGATGTGCAAGAAAGAGATAACATTTGAACTATGTTGCAATCAATTTTAATATCTGATTAAAGGTAATTGTTCTTCTAGATTTGTCTGTTCAAACGGCACGTGGTTTATGCAGCAGATCTTAACACTAGAAATTGCTGTGCTTTATATGTTTTTCACTAATTATACTATGAAATGCAAGTTCCTTTGGTATAATTTTCTGTTGGTTGTTTGATTGTTGATAATACAATAGTTCAAATTTTTCAGGACCTTCCAGTTAGCTAATAACCTCACACCATGAAAAATATTCATGAATGGATTGAGCCTGCTTAAAACAGGGGGCAGATTTTTTGTTATCTCATTAAGCAACTGAGATAAGTTATCACCTGACATCACTCTGTTTCCGTATCCTACTTGTTTATGGTTCCTAGAATGGTGAACACTGCATTTGGTCCTTTCTTTATATTGTAACTTGTAAACAATCTTCTTAATTTATTTTTTTCAGATTTTTCCACCTTCCTTTGTGCACAAACAAATCCAGCATTTGATTTTGGTTTGTTTTTCTTCGCTAAATGGAGGTGATGCATGTTAAAATCTTATATATTTGGGCATGTTTCTGGGATCATTTTGGTATTCTGTCATTAATCACCATCTGACATGTGGTCATTGTGATGCTTGTAAAACGTGAAACATCTCACTATAAAAAGATGAACTGGTGCAACATCAACATCGGAGTCTTCTGCATGACAAATCAAGTGATGTGAGACATGGGCTTCCACAAAATGAGAGTGGATGGACCAAGTCTTTGTGGCTGATGGTGGGCTTCGCAGTTGGTCGCATGAAAAATCCGTGATGGAGTTAAACATTTCGACAAGTTCTCGAGTTGCTTTATTCCGTGACAGCTATAGGATATGGTGCATGTCTGCATGAGGCTTTCTTCTTGACTGTTGAGTTACTGAGATTCGGCTATACATCAAAATGAAAACTTTAGTACTTGCAGGTCAACCGATGCACTCCAAGATGCACATGGTGTGTAGAGGCAGATGTGACGCAACACAGGTGTGCAAAATATATACAGCTAGCTGTTCCTTATCCAGCTCTTAGGGATGTAATTTTTGGTTGCTGCTTCATGTCGTAATCTTAGATGGTTTTCTGCTGGTATTTGTTGTCTCCAGCATGTGCCTTTGCCTCTCTCTCTCTCTCTCTCTCCATTTGTGCAAGGAACATGAAATCCAAAAATAGGGTCTATATTGGAATCACGGATATCGTGATTGTGGGTGCTTAAGGAATATGAAAGACAAGGACAAACAGAATAATTTGAGGTTTTCTGGTGACAGACTTCTGGTGCTTAGAATACAGTAGCGGTTGAAGTAAAATATTAAGTGATAGTTACTTCGAATTGTAGTCTCAGGTGAATAAACTGAACTCATTGGATAGGAAATCACTATGTAGCTCCTTCTCATTATTATTACAAGTATATTCAGCTTCAGATTGTTAAATTAGATTTAGATTAATTTGATGCTTACATATTGCATCAGTTCCTTTTTTTGGATACTGCTATCTTTTATTCGGCTCACATCATGGATGTCGTCATCTCAGCATGAATTTTTGAATGCAGAACATGTCAGACTACGCCCTCCGCCTAATCTCCTTGATCCATGATCCCAGCTTTTCATCTTTGCAGGCACGGTAGCACACCAGACGTTGACTCGCAAGGCATTCCCATCCTATACTTAAGAAATGGGGCCAGGCTGTTTCTGCCTCACTGCATCCTGTTTCCAGCTCTCCCAGGTTTCACCAATTCCCCTGGCTCTAGTGGTCCATATTCATATTGTGCAGCCTGCAACTTGCTGCCCTGCTACATTGTAGGAGTTGGGCTTGGGTCACACCGGGGTAGGACCATCTGGTCATCAATTAACATCAAAGTGCCACGAGATCAAATTCAAATGAAGACAGCATCAATTAACATCTTGGGATTCGAGTTTTGCCACGTGGAGTCCGATGACTAGAGTGCAGGACCAGATGGGTTCGATCCTTGAGCGACACAAGGGGGACTCGTATTATATGCTGCAAGTTGCGGTTGCGGTTGATTCTAAAGTCAGGTCACGTAAGCGACCTAATTTAGGCGAAGATGGTTAGGTGTTTGCAGCCTCCCAGCTTGTTTGCTTGGTGGTGGTTAATCCAAAGAGGGCAGCATAAATTTGTTTTTTAGCTGTAAGTTCGGTAGTGCCCCCTAATTTGATGGCATGCCCCGTCGCAGGTGATGACATGTCTACATGCGTGTTTGCCATTTGGCTCATCTTCCCGTTATTGACATTGTCAACATTTATAAATTATGTTTGTTAAAGTTTTTTTAAACCTTCGGGTCCTCAAAAAGGGCGTTCTTGTCTTACCAGCTGTCCCTGTGCCGTTTAGGAAACCCTAATCCTGGTAATATCAGAAGATAATGACAAAACATCGTGGTCCCTGTGTAATTTTCACTCTCCAGTTCTTGGTATGGTCGCTGAGATACAGTGAAGTTGAAACCATGGTTCGGCGTTTCGGCCGAAACATTTCGGTTTCGGCCGAACCCGTGCCGAAACCGTTAATATCGTTTCGGTTAGGGTTTACTGTTCATTACTGTTCATTATTGTTCATCTTCGCCAACGAACGCAGCGGGAGCGCGCGGGAGCGGGAGCTCGCCGGGCTCGCGCTCGCGGGAGGGAGCTCTTCGGGTTCGCGCGGGCGGGCGAGAGCTCGCCGGGCTCGCGCGGGCGGGCGGGAGCTCGCCGGGCTTGCGCGCGGAGGGCGGGAGCTCGCCGGGGTCGCGCGCGGGGTTGGGAGCTCGCCGGGATCGCACGCGGGGGCGGGAGCTCGCTGGGCTAGAGAGCGGGGGGCCGAGAGCTCGCCGGCTCGCGCGCGGGGGCGTGAGCTCGCCGGGATCGCGCGCATGGGCGGGAGCTCGCCGAGCTCGCGCGCGGGCGGGCTCGAGCGCGGGCGGGCGGGCGGGCGGGAGCTCGCCGGGCTCCGAGCGCGAGCTGGCGGGCGGGGGGGCGGCGGGAGCTCGCCGAGCTCACGCGGGTTGGGGGGGCGGGAGCTCCGAGCGGGCAGGCGGCCGGGGGGAAGCTCCGGGCGGGCAGGCGGCTGGGGGGAAGCTCCGGGCGGGCGGCAGCGGCGGCTTGGCGTGAGCTCCGGGCGGACAGGCGGGCGGGTGGGAGCTCGCCGAGCTCGCGCGAGTTGGGGGGTGGTTGTGGTCGTGAGAGGACCTCGTGCCGGCTTTATGTTCGAACCCAAAAACCCTGCGCACTTACTAGTTTACCGCCGTCTTATCTCGTGCCCTCGCTAACATAACTCGTACTCCCGTAAGATGAGACTGACCTTAGATTGGGGCGTAATATTATTGCCAGTGTTGTCGTGAATTTGATTTCGACGTCCTTATCGGTTTCTATCAAATATTATTTACGTACGTAATATTATTCACGTAATTATTCATTATTTTTAAAAATTTTTAAATATATTATAATTTTTTAATTTGAAGTTAAAAAATAATTAAAATTAAATTAAATTTTAGTCATAATATAATTTTTATTTTAGACCTTTGATATATGGTTATACTTCAGAATCGCTGTCATGAAATCGCGTAGAGCTAATTGTTTTAATTCATATGCCCATAAATACTCGTCCAGATCATCGAGGTATTAAATTTGTAATTCCACACCCAGATGTTCCAAACTCAACCGATGATGACTATGATGATTAGTTGTATTATTTTAGAATTTATAAATTATGTATGTGTGAAATACATTTTAATGAAAAGTTAAATTTGCTTATGTTAATTTTTAAATTTTAATCATATTCATATCATTTCTTATATATTTTTTTAATACACTAATATATATTAAAAGCAGACAATATCAGTAACTAACTATCAAAATTAATTTTAATTAGCTTAAATAATATTTGAAATTATTGTAAAATTAAGTATAAATTCATTCATAATTTTTCAAATTTTTTCAAATTCTTTCTAATATTTTATCGTATTTTTAATTTGAAGTCAAAGCACAGTCAAAATATAGTCAAACTCTGGTCAACGCCTAATTAATAATTTAAAAAATTCTTTCGGTCGAAACCGAAACGGTCGAAACTGAAACCGAAACGGCCGAAACGTATCGGTTTCGGCCGGTCCTGAAACCGAAATCGAAACCAAAACCGAAACCGAAAACCTTGATTGAAACTTAGCTCGGAGAGGCTCTTTTGTTTTTATCATGACATGAGAATCACGATTCAAAATAAATTGAGGTCTCCCCAGAAGGGATGCAAAAACACCACCACCGTAAAAAAATTTCAGTAAAAAACGAAAGTCCTCCCAAATTCTAATTTTTTTAGCAATTTTGCTCTGTGTTTTATGGTATATATCATATGGTGGATTATTTGTAAACGAAAACGTCGAGGCTGCCTCCTGGTTTGTGTTATTCCGTCATGTGTCGCGCCACGTGGCATGTCGTTTGTCGCTCGTGTCCACTCGTCCGTTTCTCTCGCTTTCGCGAGAATGCAGCTCGGTTGCATTTTTTGTAATTTTGTTTTCTTGCAAATTTCCCTGACTTCCCGGCGAAGAATTCAGTTATTATTCTCTCGTCCGATCGCTTGGCCTCGGCCCACCGCCCCCCCCCACCTCCCCCCCCGGGGGCCCCCCCCCCCCCTTATAAAAGACCCTTATAAAAGACCCCATCTCCCGGCTTCCAGATCTCATCACTCAAGCCTTAAATCCTTCAATTTGATCCCATTTTCTACCTTTCCCCTCTCGATTCTTCCTCTTCCGGTCCAATTTTGCAGAGATCCGCCGTGCGCTGTGACGATGCCGGCGACCGAGTCGTCGTCGTCTTCTCAGGCACCGTTCGCGTCGCTTGGGCGCTCGATCCTCAGCCTCCGGCGGGAGCAGGTCCATGCCGTGGACAACCATGACCCTGTCGCCACTCACTACCCCGAGCTCGACGACTTCCAGCGTAGCGTCGCCGAACTCTTCCACGACCTCGCCGCCGCCTCCTCCGACGAGCTCCTCTCCATCGCTTGGATACAGCGCCTCCTCGACACCTTTCTCATCTGCCTCGAGCAGTTCCGCTCCACTCTCTCCAACCACCGCTCCGCCGCCGCGCGGTCCCCGCTCGACCGCCTCGTCGCCGACTTCTTCGAGCGCGCCGTCAAGGCGCTTGACGTCTGCAACGCGATCCGCGACGGGATCGATCAGGTGCGGCAGTGGGAGAAGCATCTCGAGATCGTGGTCGCCGCCCTTGGCGGCCACCATAAGCTCCTCGGCGAGGGCCAGCTCCGGCGAGCCAAGAAAGCTCTCACGGATCTCGCTCTTCTACTGGTTGATGATAAGGAAGGCAGCTCGTCCTTGTTCACGCACCGCAACCGCTCTTTTGGTCGCGCTGGGCATAGCTCTGGCAGGGACCATCACTGCCACTTCCGTTCACTCTCGTGGAGTGTTTCCCGGTCCTGGTCGGCAGCGCGGCAACTCCAGGCCATTGGTAATAACCTTGCGGCCCCTCGTGGTCACGAGGTTGTGGCGACGAATGGGTTGGCGATCTTGGTTTATACCATGAGTTCTACTCTTGTTTTCGTGGTGTGGGCGCTCGTGGCGGCGTTTCCTTGCCAAGATCGAGGGCTTAACATGCATTTCTCGATTCCAAAGAGTTATGCATGGGCGGCCCCAATGTCATCGCTGCATGAGAGGATTCTGGAGGAATCGAAAAGGAAGGATCGGAAGCATGCGAATGGCCTTTTGAAGGAAATTAATCGGATTGATAGGAGTTTGGGTCACATGATGGAGTTGCTAGACACGATACAGTTTCCTTTGGTGGAGGAGAAAGAGATGGAAGTGAAGCAGGAGGTGAAGGAGCTGTCGGAGGTTTGCGATGCCCTCAAGGAGTTGATGAACCCAACAGAACGACAGGTGAGAGAGGTATTTCATAGGATTATTCGCAGCCGAACAGATGGGTTTGATTGTTCAGCTGCACAATCCTACTAAGCATGATGTTTAAATTAAATGTGTGACATTGATTGCCATCTAAGTTGCATGAAATTAGATGTATAATTCTGTTGATATTTTGTTATTTATTATTTACATTTCTCCTTTTATGTTGCAATATGGTGCTAAAAAAGAGAAAAAAACGAGACAATCAATAACAAAAAGCTCTGCTAACACTCACAAGCACGAAATTCAAGCTTCTCTAATTTTGATAATTGTCATATTTTTTCCTGATATAAGATTTAGTTATAGTTTCAAACTTTCAACTCTCTTTTTATGTTTTGTCATTTGCCTTTGTTACACTAAATTTTCAATGTTTCCTGGTGTCAAATGCTGTGAGGTAGACAACTCTTGCATATTTTTGTTAAAGTTTCATTGGTAGCTGTATCCTCCTTTGCTGCTCCACATTGTTATCAATTTCTTTTCCAAAATAGCTGACTGAAAAAGTACCGCAGAATGATGTCTTGTTTTCTTGCCTTCCAGCAGTTGTTCATGAGCGAAAGATGTTTAGATTTGGATTTGTTTGGCAGTCATGGCTAACTATTAAAGTTGTTGTCTTTTTCTGATTGACCATTCCTCTGATTATGTTTTAGAACCTCAATAGTCTTTATCTGATCTATCATCTATGTTCTGTTTCCTAATGTAAAATTTTTTTGTAAGTAGTTGCGCTAGATTTCTTTGATCACATGCTGCTCTGTTTCGTCTTGCGACATCCTAAATAGGATAAACCAAGGGGTAAGCTTTTGCCACTTTATGCTTAATTTTAGTTGAGTGCTCAGGATATCCTATTGATCAGCCTGATCTATGTATTCCCTGATCAGGATATACAGAAAAGGTTATGCTAGATTAAGGATTTAGTTTGCTTAGGACTCCAAAAGGGATTCTGATTGGACTGGTGATTACATTGTTTTTTGATTGTTTTTGCTGACGTTATGAAACACCAAAATTGTGGTTGCTTCTTAGTAGTTTAGTAGCAGGTATTAAGTAGTGCTCTGTTTATATTATTGTCTCGTTCTTCTGTCACATGACTCCATGTTTGTTTTCACCTGTCTTCTCATCCTTTAAATCACAAATCAAAATCGGGCATCAATTACACCAAACTTGAAGATGGTTGATACAGCAAACGGAGATTCTTTGCTTAGGGTTTTATTAACAGCCGCTAGCAGGATGGAATGTGTTGTGTGTGTGAATGAAACAGCAGGATTTTGATATGACTTATTGGTTTCATTTAAACTCATTAGTGATTTCATTTGTGTCATCTGGTCGACCATTATTTGGGCATTGTTTACAAGAAGTCTCAACTCATTGTCAGGTTAGATTACCAAATAGTTTGCTTATCACTTGGGCATTATTTATGGTTGAGTTTTTGCATAAAATATAATTGTTTTGTTACACATGTTTTTCATGTTCAATAATTTTTCCACTGTCTGCAGCTTGTCTTGGCGTGAAAGTTTCAAATTGAGTATCAATAATGCGCACCAACTTGGCCATGCATATTACGCGTGCTAGGATCATTTCTTTTATTTAGAATTTTGAATAAATTTTTTTTATTTTATTATAAATTTATAAAAAATTATTTATCTTATAACTATTAGTAAAAAAATTATTCATTAAGATTCATCTCAATTAAAGTATATGCAAATATTTTATTTTAATTTATTTTATTCATTAAATTCATATAAAAGATAAAATTATTTTTATTTATTTTTACTTTGAACAATTGTCTTATAATTATAGAAAGATTGGTATGGTAAAATTAGATTTTAAATTTTTTAATTTTATAAAATCAAATAATCGTTTTTTCATAAAATTTGAAATAAGATAAGTTATTTTTTATATTAATTTAAAAATTAATTAAAGTAAAATAAATCGTAATTATAATTTTTATATCTTTTTAACTAATAAAATTGAATTAAAATAAAATATTTTTTAAATATTTTAATTGAATTATTTTTTTATAAATTTATAATATGAGATAAGTGATTTTTTGGTAACAAGAGTAAGGTAGGTGGCTCTTTGTAAATTAGCAATAAATGAGTTGTTGGTGGGGCTCGCTTTCAACTTTTGTTCTAGTATGGGGAGGTTCCTTGAGAATATGATTTGTTAGGTTGATCCTTTGGTTAATTTGTAAAAAGAAGACACCATGAGAGAGATTGTCAGGAATTCTTTGGTGACGGTCGTTTCGACGTTTAAGTCAGTAGAGAATTTATAAATAGAGTGAAGAAAAATAATTGGGCATTAGTTTTATACCTTTGAGAATATGATGATATTTATAGAGTAAAGAAGATGTTGGGCACATCAGGGACTTCATGATCTCTATTTCAATCTAGTCGATTTTTTTGTAATAGATTGCCATGAATACCAAATTTTTCAGGATTAATCTCCAATGATCGTGATTAGCTAAGTTTTCACAAATACTTAGTCACCTTCTTGTATACACCGAGGTCATTGAGCTTCTGTGATTGCCTTGGGATTAGCATACAAGAGCCGAGATTGCTAAGCCTCCATGGCTACCTTGGGTTCAGAGATTGCTCAGTAGACCAATGCTATGGCTATCGACTTTGGTTGTTAGTTTGACCTGTGGACACAGTTTTGGTTCACTTTTGCTTTTAGTTCATCAATCTGGTCATCTTAATTTGATGTATTATCAGTGTCCCCCCAACTTCAGGTGTTGATTCTTGAATTTGAGGGGTGGAGTTAACTCAATATATATTGTCAACTTGGCTTTGTTGACGTGGGACTAGTTTTCGACTACTTCGAATTTCTGAGATTTGAGCCATCATTTCATCAAATCACAGGTGATGCGCATTGCCAGTTTCCTTGGTTCATCAATCTATGCAGAATGTGAGTTGGTTGCCACTACCATTTGGAATTTGAGCTACCACCTCGTCAGATTATGCAAAATCATTAGGGTTTGTCCCTTTTCGAGGTGACAACTTTGAACCGTCTGCTCAATTGCCAAGGTGACACCTAGTAAGGCCACATGTGTCTTTTGATTCTATCTTTGAACTACTCTGGAATACCCATCTTGGATGAGAGACGTGTTCTTGAGGATCTGAGTGGAAAATTTTAGACTCGTCTCTTAAAACTTCAATGATCTAAGTCGAGCCACATGGCAAGAATCAGATGACTCGGTGAGGATTATATAAAGTTCCCTCCGTCCTTTCTTCTCCATTGTTGGTAACTTTGCATATTCGTCTTCTACTTCTTTGACGAGTTTTTGTGTTCAATCAACAAGTTTGCTTCGAATGTCATAGTCATCTAAGCCTTCCTCCAGAAAGGGTGTGTCTTCCCCATTGGAGATCATTGCTTTGACTGTTACTCCTCGGCAGTCAAGCCCGGCCGTTGGAGCTCAAGGGACAGTTGATTAGGGGGCAGTGGCTAGCATTGTGACTACGAGGGAGGTTGTTTCTCATTTAACCATCAGTTCGATTCTTGCATCAGCTAGGTCAAGGCCCATCTCATCCTCAACTGCTCCCACTTTGAGCTTTGGTAAGCCTTATGGTTTGAATATTTTTGATGTGATGCATTAGCCCTTGGTTTAGTTTAGATAAACTGCTGTATGACTCATATGACCATAAATATGATAACCTTGGTTTTACCTCAGCATTACATGCAACATTGGTTGATAGGGTAATTCATATCGAACCAATTATTAATTAAACCTACTGCTCTTGGTAGGCCTTCTTAAGGCAAAGGTTTGGATCACTGAGTCTACCCTTAGAGAGAAATATATCGAACACCTAGTCAATATGTTCAGCTTCCTAGATGGGACCGAATTAGATTCGTGGTCGGTCAGAGGAAGATGCCAAAAATCTTAGGGAAGAGTCTGGTTTTGAATTCACTATATTTTCGGAGATGTTTGAGAGTGGTTTGAGATATCTAGTGGCTAGCTTTATTTAAGAGGTGTTAGGTGATTGGGATTGGGTGCCGAACCAAATCGTTCCCAATGCCATGAGGTTATAGTAGCCTTCTAAACCCTTGCTATGTCCAAAAGGTTTCCATCCCACTCTAATGATGTTTAGGGATACTTTCAAGGGTTGTCAGAGATCTAATACAGGGGATAGGTGGTATTTTACACCGACGAAAAGGTGTAAGTTATGTGCCTCAAACCCTTCATCAATTCACTCATGGAATGACTACTCGATTAGGATCTTTACCTGGAATAACCAAAACCTTCTCAATAGCTAGGGTGACTCATCCTCACACCGAGTTGACCTAGAGATCTCTCATGAGGTGCACCATTTGCTAGTATCCTAGGTTGAAGAGGTAGAGTCTATTAGATTTGCCCTCACATGGTCTAATGAGGAACACTTGTGAGAGCGTGGTCTCTTTGTGGCTCGGTCTGTTGATATGCAACTTGGCCCTAATGTGTGGATTTTTTTCTTCCATGAGTCTTAGCTTGGCCTAACATCAAGTTTGTTGTTATTTATTTTTTGTTCAAGCCTTAGCTAAAATCTCATTCATGAATGAGGTTTTGAGGCAAAGAGTAGCAACCCCTTGTGTAGTCCCTGCTCAATCACCGAGGAAGAAGAAGGATCTTGAGGCTAAAGCTCCTCCTACCCCCACTAAGGCTACCTTGAGCTAGAGTGGGAGGAAGAAAAAGAGACCAGAGGTGGAAGGGAGTTGCTAGGGTAGTAACGATGGGAGGTAGAAAAAGTACTCAAGGAAGCACACCCCCAACCTTTCCATTAGAGTCGATGGTACTGAAGGTCATGTTGGGTCACCAAGCCCCTAAACAACAAGAGCCCCATCGTTGGACACTTCATCCTCAACAAGTGACTGAGGTAAGAGGGTTATAGAGGTAGCTGCTCCCCCTTCACCTTCATTAATTTCAGTGTTTCTCATCATCCTCGAGGCATTGATGTAGGGTTGATTGCACCGTTTATTCTCATACAACCACGGCCTCCCTAATAAAGCCTTGTATAACATGTCAGTTATTACTTCGGCTACATTCAGATGTAGGGTGATGACTCCTAAAGCTCTTTGACTATTTTGGTTAAACACAGATGGTTATGACTTCGAATAATTAATTTTGATTATGACAAAAATGACCTCAAATAAGGCTGATCATACTTTATTTAGTCATAAGCCTTAGCAAATAGAATGTTCATGGATGCTTCTATGTCCACTAGCACTCTACATGTTAGATATCCCTTCAAGACAAGGCTTATAACCAAAGTCTCATCCTGCTATTCTAGGCCTTTCCTTGGACCCAAACGTGCTCACATTGTTCCTCGTCTTGCAGTTGTTTTTAACTCCTAGATAAGGCGATGATTGTCGGCCTTCATTGGGTTATCTACTTTTCTTCCTTGGTCTCACCTTTAGGTCCATGGATTAGGCACTCTATTTTGAACTTCAAGACACCATTTGGTTCAGGATCAAAGTCAAGGTCAAACTCAAGATCAAGATTAAAGTACAAAAAAATAGTTTGGTCAAATTTTTAGTATTTGGATGTTTGTTTGGCTAATGAATGATGTAAATTTTTTTGGACCATTATGCCCTGTGGTATAGTACTTATTGAGGTTTGAATGAATAAAGATAAGGATAGTATGGTGATTTAGTTTTTTAAAATAAAGTAAAGTTAGTCTAGATATCTTTTTGGTATTTGGTTGTTAGGTTAGTCTAGACAGGATGATTTTGATCCTAATTTCGAACCAAACAGGGTCCAAGTTTTTACACTCCTTCGTGCTATGGCCATAGTCTTTGTGATATCTATAGTAATTGGAGGTATCCAATTTTCTTAGTCTTGATAGAGTTGAGAGGGCTTTCGCAAGTAGTTCTAATGTTCAATCTGTATCAGTATCTTAGCACGTGAATGATTTAGTGGTGTAAAGCCACAAAACTCAATTCTGCAGTCCCACAGCTTGGTCTTCAGCCTCTTAGGCTTTGGCTAGCACAACTCTTTCCTTTCTTTTCAACCTTCGGAGTCGTCGGCTTCCCACTGGGCTGTGATCATCTCTTTCTTGTCAATGTGCTCTTGAACTTTCTCCATGAACTCGATAAACATTCGCGGTGACCACCATGCCATCTTATTGGTGACTCTATCTGCCCTAAGACCATTCATAGCAACTTCTAAAATAATTAATCTATTACGATCATTTATTTGTATCCGAGCCGCATTGAATTGGGAGAGATAATCCCTCATGCTCTCTCCTTTAGTTTGACATATCGGCAACGATGTGGATAAATCACAACACCTTGAAAAAAGCAAGATGAATTGGTTTATGAACTCGAGCTCTAGATTGGGGGAGCTTTCTACTAATCTTGCTAGGAAGCTAGAGAACCATGCTCATGCCAAGCCTTATAGTGTGGCTGGGAATGCCTTATACATGGTGATTTTTATGACTTCGTGTAGTATCATGTTATTCTTGAATGACTTGGTGTAGTGCAGTGGATCCCCAATCCCATCATAGGACTCCCAGCACAGTTGCCAAAATTTGGATTGTGGTGGTTTGGCTAAGAGCTATAGACTTAGTGTGTTCATTGCATCATTTAGTGCTAGTTTAGGCTCTACTGAGCTTCATAGTTTTTCATCTACCATATGGGTGGAGTGCTCCTCTATGTCCTCATCACTCCAGGTAGCGCACGTTTCGGCAAATGGCTTATAGCTTATGTTTGAAGTGTCAAATTGAGCTTGACTCTCATGTTTGGCCGAGCACCATGTGTGTGTCTACTCTCAAGCTAGCTCACATGGCCTCTCAATTCTTGTCGACTAGCTCATCCTCCTCCTAGGAGTTCTCTTGTATTGCATGGTCATGTAGGTGTTAATAGTTTGGTATATATGGTTATGCCATCTAAGCTTGAGTCTTCACTAGCTAGGTGAGGACATGGATTTTTGGTATCAACTGAGAAAATTCATCACTAGAGATAGGTTCATTGTTTTGAGCCCCTTCCTCTAGCTCTAGACAAGTGGGACAAGGTTCCAACAAAGTCCTTGTTGCCTTGTGATAAGGATTTAGAACATCTACTAAGGTAGCTTGTTGTGATGCCATCTACTTTGATGTGCCTATCGCCACTTGCTTTTCCAGATGCTGCCATCTCAACGACATGGTTGGAATCAACTACCTAGAGAGTTGATGTTCCAACTGATCTCAATGAAAGCACTAGTGTTACGTCTGTCTGATTCTAGTTTTGAGACTTGGAGCTCTTCTAATTCTCTCTAGCATATCTGAACCTGCATAGAGACAAAAATAATTGCCTATCTGATGATAGTCATGGGAGAATGCCCTGATGCTCAAGTCCCTCTTACTCTCTAGGGGCTCTAAGCAAAGCAAAAATGTAGAAGAAATAGAGATTTAGGAATTAAAGGACATGAAGATCCTTTACCTCAATGCTCGAACACTATTTTATGGGATCTTTTGGATAACTTGACTTGGCCCTTTAAGGTAACTCTATCATGGTTGGTTTATGAAATAGCCGATGGCATTTCAAAAAATTTCTCTAATATTTTTGTACCATAACTCAACAAATTTGTTTTATAGCAGGAGGTGGAGCAAGAGATTGAGTAGGAGGTGAAGTATGAAATGGTTGTGATTGCAGGAGTTTGTCTTCTACATTGCCACGGAGGCCAATGTCCATATGGCTTGAGGGCATGCGTAAAATACGGAGATAGCATAGCTTGGATGCTATGGGTCTAATTTTGTCGAATTATAGAACCCGATGGCCATGGTTCATGTTTGCTTGTTGAGCTACAAGTAGGGGTGAGCAAAAAAACTGAAAAATCGGTTCTCAGATCAAACCGGTACGGTTCCGGTTCTGAAATTTAACAAAACCGAAAAATCGGTTCCAGTTCCGGTTCTGCGTTATTTGAAAAATCGGTGAACCGGAACCGTACCGGTTTAACCCTATATATATATATTTAATTAAAACCCTAACCCTAATTGCTGCGCCGCCTCGCCCTCGCCTCGCCCCTGTGCTCGCAGCAACGCGCCGATGCTGCTGCCGCCGCCTCGGCCTCGGCCTCGCCTCGACCCTGTGCTCGCAGCAACGCGCCGACGCCACCATCTCGGCCTCGGCCTCGGCCTCACCCTCACCCTCACCTCGCCCCTGCGCTCGCAGCAACGCGCCGACGCCGCCTCGCCCTCGCCACGCCCTCGAGCTCGCAGCAACGCGCCGACGCTGCCTCGGCCTCGGCCTCGCCCTCTCCCCCGAGCTCGCAGCGACACCGCCTCGCCCTCGCCCTCGCCCTCGCCAATCGTTGCGACACTGGAGCTCCGGTATAACGGTTTTAGAACCGGTTTAGAATCGAAACCGAAAAATCGGTTCTTTACCCAAATCGGTACGGTTCCGATTCTCAATTTTTTGAGAACTGAAATCTGGTTCCGGTTCTAAAATGAGCAAAACCAGTTCGATTAACCGGTTTTGCTCACCCCTAGCTACAAGGCTTGGCTCTTGTGAGCCTTATTTGGTTGAGGTGTAGAGGAGAACATTGAAATCAATAGGTGAGCAAAACTAATTTACCGTACTGGTTTTACACATTTTAGAACTGGAATCAGATTTCGATTCTTAAAAAATTTAGAACCAGAACCATACCGGTTTAGATAAAGAACTGGTTTTTTCGGTTCCGGTTCTAAACTGGTTCTAAAATCGGTATATCGGTTTTAAATTATGAATTTTAAAATCTATATTTTATATTATAATCCTATAAAAAGTTAATTTTAAATACACTAACAACTACGATTCCTACCTAACCAAAAATAAGTAGTAAGCATCTCCTGTGGCAGTAATAGTAATCATTGTTTTTACCAAAAAGTAAAGAAATAACAACCATTGAGCCAAAAATTGAATTGCAAGTAAATATAACTTAACAAGCTTTTCCAACAATTCAAATAATTTCTTAAAAACTTACAAGACACGATCACCAAAATGGAAGCAATAGCAGTATCATAGTTGAGCCAATATCAGAGGGCAGAGGGATTATGCACTATGCACTTATGCAGTGCAGCAAACCAGCAGGCAGCAGTAGTAGATCATCCTTGCCAAGTTGCCATGACTTCAGAAGTTCAAATGTCTTCACCTTGTCCTCATTTCTTCCTGCCATTTACTCTTTCAATTGGCTTAGCACTTAGCAGTAAGCAATACAAGAAAATGAGATATCAGTCTAGAGTCAGACATCTTTGCTAATAGCAGATAAATAAACCATGCTGGCAAAACCAGAAACATAGTGTAGGCATATGATTCTCCAGTTACAAAGAAATCATTCTCTAGTTATAGAATACTAGAGTCAGATATCTTTACTGGCAGGTTCATAAGGATGTAGATAAGCAATATAAGAAAATGAGATTTCAGTCTAGAGTTAGACATCTTTGCTGATAGCTTGGCAAGTTCACAAACCCTGCTGGCAAAAGCAGGAATATAGTGCCCACTGCCCAGCATATGATCTTCCAATTATAAAGAAGTCATTCTCTACATACACCGGGTGTTCAGTGAAAAATGCCTAAGAGCATAAGACAGTAAGACACAAAAATTGCTATAATATAAATCCAGAAAGAATAAAAAAGTACTAATGCTTGGAAATCCATGCTGAAAGAGATATATATACCTGAAGAAATCAACAGTCAGACATCTTTTCTGACAGATTCATAGGAAATAAAACTATGTTTAGTATCTTATCCTTGTGAACCTTCGCAATTCTCAGTGATGGGATACCGCCAATCCATGCCATGCAAAAAGAGATATATATATATATGAAGAAATCAACAGTCAGACATCTTTACTGGCAAATTTATAGGAAATGCAGATAAGCAATACAAGAAGGTGAGATGACACCATATTCGGTATCTTATCCTTCTGGACCTTTTCAGTTCTCAATGATAGGATGCCACCAATCCATGCCATGCAGAAAGAGATATATATACATGAAGAAATCAACAGTTTGAGAATACTAGAGTCAGACATCTTTGCTAGTAGATTCATAGGAATGCAGATAAATTTTGTTTAGATAGTTTCAGATCTATTTTTGAAGTTGAGCCAATATCAGAGGGATTATGCAGTGTAGCAAACTAGCAGTAGTAGATCATTCTTGCTATGACTTGAGATGTCTTCACTTTGTCCTCTTTTCTACCTTGCATTTGCTCTTTCAATTGGCCTAGCAGTTAACATTCAATATGTGTAAGTTTGACAATAATTTTGTAATCAAAATCAACAGTTAGAGAATAGAGATTAGAGAATACTAGAGTCAGATATCTTTGCTAGAAGGTTCATAGGAATGCAGATAAGCAATACAAGAAAATGGAATGTCAATTTAGAGTCAGACATCTTTGCTGACAGGTCCATAGGGACACAGATAAACAAACCAACGAACCATGCTGGCAAAAGCGAGAATATAGTGCCCAACATATGATCTTCCAGTTATAAAGAAGTCATTCTCCACATACATTGGATGTTCTAATGCTATAACGTAAATCCAGAAAGAACAAAAAAGTTCTAATGCTTGGAAATTCATACAAAAAGAGATATATATACCTGAAGAAATCAACGGTTAGACATCTTTACTGGCAGATTCATAAGAAATGATAGCATGTTCAGTATCTTATCCTTCTGGACCTTCTCATTTCTCAGTGATGGGATGTCATCAATCCATACCATGCAGATAGAGATATATAGTTGTATTATTCAGTCAGTAGAGCAGCAGAATAAATTTAAGTATATTAAAGAGAGAGTTGGGTAATATAATAAGATGTCAAGATTAAATTTAAGAGTAAAAATGAAAAATGAAGTGCTAACATTTAAATCTGACATTCCCAAAATTACATGCATCAAGAAAGAAAATTAATCATCAATTGAGATTATTGTTTCCGTTTTGCTCATCATTTCTACAATTATGAATATAAAACATGTGAAATATATAGCATAAATACTAAAATTAATAATTAATTTCTACAGAAATAATACAATGAATAAGTAATTTTTACCTATGGATATTTTTTCAATTTCATCAAGTGTCTCCTCAATATTAATAGAAGAACTAGTAAAACGCAACCAATCTTGTGTATAAATAAGAGCTTTCACTATTTTTACAGATAGAGAACTTCGAAATTGATTAAGAACTCGACCTCCTATACTAAAAGCTAACTTCGAAACAACGGTAGATATGGGCATAGCAAGCACATATTTAGCCATCATGGAAAGAATTGGATATCTACCACTATTTGCTTTCCACCACAGAAGAATATCAAAATCTTCTGCCTCATCTTCACGTTCCTCCTCCAAATACTTATTCAATTCTGTTTTGCAAGTGGAAGTCTTTTGTTTTGCTTTTGTTTTTCTCAATTCATCTTAAACCAGCTGAAATACATCAAGATTACTTGTTCTAATAGCATTCTTTTCTTTTTCCTGTTCAACTCCTGCAACACTATGGAAAGAAGATGATGTTTTTTATATAGATAAATATTTTTGAAAAAGTCTATCCAAAACATTCTTCACTTTACACTTCAACTCACTAACTTTTCATCTAATTTATATTCTCCAACTTTAGCCTAGGATCAAGCACAGAAGCAATGAATAGCATAATATTAAGCTTTTCAACATTTGCCTAATATTTATCATATTTGGTCTTCATTTTAAAAGTCATAGTACTTAAGCAGAAGTCATCTGATTCAGAAAATTTCTTGATTATCATGCCAATTTCATACATGCTTTGCATATATATATTTCCTATAACATAAGAAGAACCAGATATTTTTAAGGTAACACTATAAAATACTTGCAAAAAAGGTAATAAAGCTCGAGCAACATCCCAATCTGCATGTGTTGGTGAACCCTATGACTTTCTCTTCATTAGCTCCTCTGCATATTTGGAATCTTGGATCTCCAATAATTAAAAAGCTTTTTGAAATTTCAAAGCAACATCAAACGTTAGATATGTAGAGTTCCATTTGGTTTCAACATCAAGACAAATTAAACTTTTGCATTCTATTTTTTCTTGCTCCACACAAAGCTTGAACCTCTGTGCTTTTGCTGGTGATGATCTCACATATTTAACTATAGCATGAATTCTAGCAATAGAGTCATTTGAATATTTAAGTCCTTTAACAATTAGACTCAGGAGATGTGCATAACATTTGACATATAAATACTCACCATTAAGTACATGACCTTTCGAACTATCAAGTCTCTTCCTCAGATACTGAACTCCAACATCATTAGAAGATCCATTATCTACAGTAATTATGAAGACCTTATCTATGCCCCAATCAAGTAACCACAATTCCAATGTTTTACCAATTACCATACCAGCATGACTTGAAATAAAATAAAAATTTTAATATTTTTTTAAGCTTCCAATCATCATCAATATAGTGAGCAGTCACACTCATGTAGCCTAAGTTTTGGCATGATGTCCAACAATCAGTTGTGATACTCACTCTTTGCTTTAACTTGCTAAAAAATATTTCAATTTTTTCTTTTCCTCCAGAAATATTTTGAAACAATCTCTAGCAATAGTAAATCGGAAGGAACATTAAATTTAGGTTGCAATGTAGAGGTATAGAACCTAAACCCTTCACTTTCAACATGTTTGAAAGATAGTTTATCAAGAATCAAATATTTGGCTAATGCAATTCTACATGCTTCTTGATTAAAATTCCATGTAACAAGTGTGCGTGCTTGAGTGCCACCACTATCATCACTAATTGATTGAAAGGTTAAAGTTTTTTATTTTTTCACCTTCATGTTTGGAGGATAATCTCTACATCTACTTAAGTGAGTACTTAAACCACTTGTTCCATAACTAGAAGGGCACGAAAGGAGACTTCCACAGTAATTACATTGGGATTTATCCTTATAACCATCTTCATTGGATTCTAGTTTAGAAAAATGATCCCACACCCATGAACTATTTTTTCTCACATTCCAAGCTTTCTGATTTATTTTATTTATCCTTGAAGTTACATCATGAGCTTCACTTGCCTTCTCACCAATATTTTGATTTGGATATAAATATTTTATATTTGAAGCATTCATACTTGTATTTTCATTAGTGATTTCTCTACTTGAGTCTATTTAAAATAGAAAAAAGAAGATAAATGACCAACAGACCAAGCAATCAAATATGTAAGTAATATAGTTCCTAGTAGAACTACAGGAAAGACCAATCCAACATGAAATTCTAAGAAATGGAAAAGCGCAATACCTTATCCACAGAACTAGCACGATTAGCCACGCTGCAGTAGGAAAATCCCCCAAACAAGTTGAAATTTAGCTCCCAGTTCCAAAAATTCTGAGAAAACTCTTTAAAAATGGAACCCAACATCAGTAAAAATCAGAAATCGTAGAAGAGCTGGTACTTGGTACTTGGTAGAGTTGAGAGAGAGGGCATACTGGAGTAGATCGCTGCTCTGGCGATGTTTTTGCTCTGGCAATGGACGGAGGAGAAATTGGAGCAAGTGGCGATGAGATCGGAGATGCAGGGACCTAGGGTTAGAGTTTTAAACTCTCAACCTTTGAGAATGAGAAGAAAAATCGGAGCAAAAGGCACGGTGGGTGGCGATTGGCGAGATCATAGATGCAGGGACCTAGGGCTAGGGTTTGAGCCTTTGAGAATGAGAAATCGAAGCATGCGATGGCGAGATCGGAGATGCAAGGACCTAGGGCTAGGGTTTGAGCTCTTGAGAATGAGAAATCAAAGAATGCAACGACGAGATCGGAAATGCAGGGATCTAGGGACTAAGGTTAGGATTTGAGTCTTTGAGAATGAGAAATTGGAGCAAGTGGCGACGAGATCGGAGATGCAGGGACCTAGGGTTAGGGTTTTGAAATCTCGACCGTTGAGAATGAGAAGAGAAAATAGAGCAAAAGGCATGGCGGGCGGCGATTGGTGAGATCGGAGATGTAGAGACCTAGGGCTAGGGTTTGAGCCTCTGAGAATGAGAAATCGAAGCACGCGACGGCGAGATCGAAGATGCAGGGGCCTAGGGTTAGGGTTTGAGCCTTTGAGAATGGAAAATCGGAGCAAGTGGCAATGAGATTGGAGACGCAGGGACCTAGGGTTAGGGTTTCGAACTCTCGACCTTTGAGAATGAGAAGAGAAATCGAAGCAAAAGGCGCGTCAGGCGGCGACCAACGAGATCGGAGATGCAGGGACCTAGGGTTAGGGTTTGAGCCTTTGAGAATGAGAAATCGGAGCAAGTGGCGATGAGATCGGAGACGAAGGGACCTAGGGTTAGGGTTTTGAACTCTCGACCTTTGAGAATGAGAAGAGAAATCAGAGCAAAAGGTGCGGTGGGTGGCGACCGGCAAGATCAGAGATGCAGGGACCTAGGGTTAGGATTTGAGCCTTTGAGAATGAGAAATTGAAGCACGCGACGGGGAGATTGGAGATGCAGGGACCTAGAGCTAGGGTTTGAGATTTTGAGAATGAGAAATCGGAGCAAGGGACGGGCCTGGCGACGACCGGCGAGGGCGAGGGCGAGGCGGCGTCGCTGTGAGTGCGAGGTCGAGGGGGAGGGCAAGGCAGCGTCGCTGCGAGTGTAGGAATTAGGGTTAGGGTTTGATTGAAGACATATATATAGGGGTATAACCGGTACGGTTCCAGTTCACCAGTTTTCATATAATCTAGAACCGGAACCGGAATCGGTTTTCCAGTTTTGTTAAATTTAAGAACCAAAAACTGTATCGATTTGACTTGAGAACTGATTTTTCAATACGGTTCTTAATCGGTACAGTTTGGTATATCGATTTTTTAAATTTTTTGCTCACCCCTGTCAATAGGTTCTAATTCAAGCCGATATCTAGTTGTCCATGGGTTTCAGTTTTGGTTTGATCATGCCTCTTTGACACATCAGTATGCATTTCTTCATTAGAATGAAGAAGAATGGGTGTCTTTGATCATCAAAGATGAAATACTTCAACTGTATCTCATTGGGCCTAACAATTCATCTTACACATATTTTCCTAAAAATATAATATGTTGCGAAAACAATAGAGATAGGGAACACGCATCCCTTGCCCTTGTATCGTGCGATTGTAAATAAATTCTGGATTAAGGCTATTAGAGAGTGGATATGAGATTACTTTAATAGATAATGACCTTGAAATGATTATAAAAAAAAAGGAGAAAGGAAACTAAGAACCAAGAGTGATGGTGGTTTTACCTTACAAACAATTTCACAAAAAGTGGAAAAGTGAAAGAGAGGAGGTTAGCACAATTGTGAGAAAGCCGTGTAGCAAGCCATGGACGGGCGGGAGGTACAAGGCCAAGGAGGGTGCACAAGAAAGGTAGATGGTGAGTTACTTGCACGAGTTGGCGGCGGAGTCACCATGCACGAGTGTGGAGGGATGAGGGAGGAGGGATCGAGCCAACCTATCGAATTTGGAGATCTTCCGAAGGAAACCCTTTGATCTGATAGGGATTGCAAATTTGATGGAATCTATTGTCTCTTTCTACCTCAAGAACACCAAATAGAAGAGCAATTTAGTTCCAAACAAATTTGGATTGAGATGAAAATGTCATATCAACATTTCTTTTAAGATGTTGATGAAGTCTATACGACTCATAGAAAATTTCCATGAAAAGAAAATTCACTTTGGTTAAAAAAAGAGAAAAATATATGTAAGGCAGGTAAATTTTTTTTTTATCATCTTTTGCGAGAAAACTGAAGGAAAAAAATTCAGTGTTTCCTTTTCTCCTCTAGGAAGTGGAAGGATTTGGTCGACGGGTGGGTGAAGTCGACTTCTGTGACTGCATCCTTTGTGATCATAAGCAAGATTTTAAGTTTTAGCTTCAGATTTAATTTCACCACCCAAAAAAACCGATATATTTCGGTCATTTTGATTGTTTTGGCCGAAACCATTTTTATTTTAGTTTCAGCCAAAATATTTATTTATTTATTTATTTATTATGTTTTGACTATCATTTGACTATATTTGGATACACTTTGACTTCGAATTAAAAATATGATAAAATTTTTTAAACTTTTTTAAAAAATAGAAAATTATAAAGATTTATAACTAAATTTACCATAATATTAAATAATATTTTAATTAATTTAAATTAATTTTGATAGTTAATTATATGTATAGTCAATTTTTTCTATATTACTAGATAAAAAATAGAAAGTAAGGAAGAAAATATGAAAAAGTTCACATGAAAAATGTGTTAGTAGATTTTGATATTGTAGTTATAAAAATAATTTCACGTGAAAAATAATGAAAAATTTATTGAGTTTATCATTCTCAGAGGTTATATTATTCATGAAAATTAAATAAATTAACATGTTTTCTTTACATTATTACACATAAATACATAGCTATACAAGTATAAAATCATTTCTCTATCTCTACATGTGAATCACTTTTCTATATTCTTCTTCTTCATCACGTCCTATCTCCAAGCAGAAACCCTGATAATTGGAACCTCTCTCCACTCCAACACTATCTCATTCCCCCATTTCCCTTTCAAGTTCACCTCATGCCAAGCCCCTCCTCCTCTGTCTCTCAATAACTCCTTAGCCTCCATCAAGCTCTGCTTGCCAAGCTGACAGCCTCCCAACCCTTGCCCAGAGATTAGCTCGCACTCCTTGCACCAAAGAGCAGAGACACAAGGACCCATAAAGAGATACTCCATGGCTGTCTTGGCATGAGAGAGCTGCGAGGCAAACTACCATTCCATGGACTCAAATAATGCATGAGATTTTACCAAATGGCCATCGAAGAAAACCCTAGAGCTCACCCCACACCCTTTTTCATATGTTATTATCCCCATGTTGCTGCAGCTACAAACACTTTTGGCCCTTCTTATTAGCTCCTCCACTGACCTTGTGAATTGCATGCTTATCTTTTGCCATTGGGAGCTCCCATATGCGGAAGTCCGGCTATGTAGTAGAAAACCAACCACTCTCTACTTGATCTAGTCTTGGTCTTCTCCATGAACAGCTCCTCCATGCTCATCTCATCCACCTTGAGGTTTAGTCCCATGGAACAAGTGAATTCATAGAGTTTCTCCTTCACTGTCTCGATTCATGAACACTTGTGATGAATGCAAGTGGTTGGATCGATCAATGGGGCTCGAGGGTAGTGAGCAATGGTGGCCACTATACGCCATCTTTGACATCGAAATCTATGATGTGTATTGTTTACATGTCCGCAAGTAAGGATTCTAGTATTGAGGTATTGGCTTCAAAGTGAGCTAACTTGCTATAAGGGCAGATCTCATAGAAGGCTCTCAAACCTGCTACATAGTTCTTGGAAGCCTCTTGGCTTAGGTAGTTCAGCTTGGTGCCAAATTCTTGAAGCAAGTGATGCCCAAGTCACTCCATCGCCGTGCCCACAACACAAACTTTTGCCAAAATCTGCCTATGGATAACTTCTAGGAGCACCACTGCATTAGTCTTCTTTGCCTCATTGTAGACTTTCAGAAGATGAAACATGCCTAGCTCTTGCTCTATATTTGAGCTGCTGCTGCTGCTAGAGAAGAACATGGGAGAAGGAGTGACAACCTCCTCATTGGAAGACATTTCTGTTGTACTCAAAGACATCTCTTCATGGATAGAAGAAGAAGAAAAATCTTGCAGCAAAGGAAAACAGGTATCGACTTCGTCATTCCATGACCAATTGAGATCGGTCATGTCTAAGAATTCTAAGTTCAAGAATGCATTAAATCCTTCAATACCAAAGCCATAATGATAATTAGAGTAAGGGAAAACCAGGTTGTCCAATGCGGGGTCCTCTTAGATCATGGCATAGGCTTCCATGGCCATTGAAATGAAGTAAAAAGGAAGAAAATGAATAGGATAAAGGTCGACATTGGTTTGTCCACACTGAGATCACCGCAAGGACAAGGATTATCAATATCGGGCCGAGGATGGAAACGCCGCGCAAACCCTAAAAGCCGAAACAAAATTGGCCAAAAGATTTTGGCCATGGCTAAAATCAAAATATTTCGGTCTCGGCTGAAAACTTTAAATCGTGATCATAAGTTTATTTTCTATGTTTCATTATATTTTTTTCACGGGAGTGATTTTATATATATTTTGTAAAAAATAATTTATTTTTTTGAAATTAATAAAAGCAAATGGAAACTCTGACCCAGCAAGTGCTAGCAAAAATAAGTCAAAATGGTCACTAAAGAATCGGCTTCCCTTCCCCTACTTCCTCCGGAAAATTTCGCTGAAATTCCTCACAAAATTTAAAATTTTCATAAAATTTTGTTTATGAATTTTGGTTACCACTCCAATCCTCACCATGATTATATATATAAGTATAAAATTTGATTATAGTTTCAGAAATTTGTATTATTTATTATTGTAATTAATTTTAAATTAATGAAAAACAGATGGCGGGTATCTAGGGAAAAGATTGTTTCACCAAAAGAAACGCGGCCAAAGACCAACTAACCCACTCATGCTCCAAACTCCAACTGTAAAGAAAATCACTTATTTTTTTATTTTAGTGAGAAATTAATCTATTTTTTTGTCAATGATTTATTATTTTATTTCAAGGGTTGACGAAGGAAGAAAAGGATAGCTCGATGGCTATGGAGAAGCTTGCGCCTGGGAGAAAAAGATTGCGATAGAACTAGCAACAAACTCAAAATGATATAATTTTCTCATTTAAAAATCAAGTTTTTATTTTTGTTCGAGAATTATTTTATTTTTTTTTTCAGACGATTCGAGTGATGAATGAAGAAGATCAGTGATATCCCAAAGCCGAAAAACTCTTTTTTTCCACGCAATAACAAGAGCGGCTTTCATGAGGAGCGCTGACGAGGTCAAAAAAATACAATTTCAATTTAATTTGGACCAAGATTTTGAGTTTTGACAAAAGGAATCGCGGGACTTCGCCCTAGAGATGCTTCGGAGTGCATTCATATTTCGTCCGATCTGAATTACCTGTAATTTTAAAAAGTAAATTATAAAAAAGAAAACAAAATTGGCTTGGAAATTTTTTTTTTTGTCTTTTCTCTTTTCAATTATCCGAATTTCGCTTTTTTTTTTTTTTGTATTTCTATTGTTGGATGTTCGGAAGAGAAAAGAAAAAAAAAGAAAGAGAATTGGACAATCGTACTCCGCCGCGCTGCGGACTCGGTGCATTCGAGTTGCGGGGTTCTTTTTCTAGGGAAGCCATGCTTATTCAGCAGAAATGTCGCGCATTGTTTCGAATTTTCCTTTATAATTTAGCACGATTAAGTAAAATAAACAGGATAATTACATGTAGCTCCTTGTAAAAATGAAAATTATACAAAAGGATCGGTTCTTAAATCCAATGGTTGGATTTTAGAGTTCATGGTGTTTTGATATTTTGACCGAGTGAAAATTTTATACTAGAATTCAGTTAGTGATCTTAATGAAAATCCTATCTTTATTTCATTTTTTTTTTTTTTCAATTTTTCATCTCGGATTTGGCTCTAGATGGTGTGAATTATTAATGGGACAACACCCAATCTTTTAGTTAGAAATTCTCATTCTCTATACATTGAAAATGATGAAAAACGGAATGAGTTATTTGCAATTATCTAGTTTTTATCAAAATTTTAAGTTAACCTGAAATATTTTGATTTGAAATTCAATTTTAAACTTTAAAGATAAATTAGTTAATTTTATACACTATTTTCATATTATAAGGTATATTTATCTCAAACCATCAAGAATTTGATTTTGAATCAAATTAATTTGGAATTTGATTTTGTCCTCATATTTTAAGTAATTTTCTACAGAATAAATTCCTGTTTAAATATTTTTTAAAAAAACTATGTATATAAATTAATTTTATATCTTTTAAAAAAATTTAAAAAATTTAAAATTTAAAATTTAGTAAAAAATAAAAATTAATTTGATAAAATAAAAATAATTTTTTTTTTTTTGGCTAAAACAACCGAAACGAATCAATTTGGACTGAAACTTAAAATCTAATTTTTACAACACGATTTTTTCAATTATTTGTTTTTCTTGAGATTTTTGCAATTTTCCAAGGTAATAAAAGTGGCCTCGCGATTTCTTCTGGACGAGGGACATAAGCGTTGGTTCACACTTTGGAATTTTTTACATGGCGAAAATCCAATAAAAGTATGTATTTTTTTTAACAAGTATTTGGAAGAGGAATATGCACGTCTTAATATTTTAAAGCGTTATTTTCCATTTATCCGAATAAAAAAAAAAGGAAAACTGTTGAGGTTTAGTTAATCATTTATTCAAGTCCATCAAAGGACGACCAAACGACAACATAGATTCACATTAGTCACCCTAAAGCGTCACTTCGCTAGAGAACCTTGCTGTGAATTCGACGGTGCAGGTGCCTGTGGCGAAGTCTCCCCGCTCGGCGGAGCCGTTTCAGCATCACAATAGCTTCTGAGGATGTCACCCTCCTCATCCGTGAAGCCAAGAGTCACAAGCATGGAAGGCCAGCACTTGTGGGTGACGAGCCGAATGGCCCGGCAGCAGGCGATGCTCAGGTAGGACTCGCCGTTCATGAAGAAGAGGACTATCTCGTTGGTGCAGGCGCGCAGCTCCATCATCGCATTCCCGCAGTCGACAAGGCCCTCCCGGTCGTCGGTGGCGGCTAATGAAGATCTCAGGCGAGTATCCAGGGGTGGTAATTGGCGGGAAGTGGTGGCGAGGGATGCGAGAGAAGGGCATGCCAGGAGGAGGAGGAGAAGGTGTTGGAGAGGAGACATGGTGACTGTAGTTTGAGATGGAGGAAGGAGTGGGATGTGGGCGTGGTCATATAAAGGTCGCATGGGAGAGGAGGGGTTGGGGCTTAGGGTACGTTACGGGTGACGAAGTGATGGAAGAAGTGAAAGCGTAAGCGGTGATTTATGGGAGTTAATTGTCGATGATGCTACGGAAGGAAGAAGCTAGAAAATCAATTAGGAAAATGGCCCTTTTGGGCCTGTCTTTCAGAGATGGGCCTTGGTGGGCCTTTGTTTGGGCTTCTTTTATCTGCCTACGTCATACATAGTAGTATTATTATATGTACGTTTGGCCTCTGCGGGCGATTAAATTGCAGCCTAGTTGTCGGTTTGGATTGGGAGTAGTTTGTATGATCGTCATGCAATAATCACAAATTCAGATAAACGTCAAAAATACAATAATATCAATTTATATAATTTATGTAATTAAAACTTTATTACAATCCAAGCAATTTTCTATATTTTTATTAGTCCGAATAATTTGAATTTGGCGGGTCGGATTAAGGTTATGTAAAACTTATAGTATTAAAAAACTAGTAAATATGAACTCATTTGTTTAATAAATGAGCCAAAATTCTTTAGTTGAATTCGGCTTATTTACCACACGGATCGCACAATATAATTTATATAACTCATTTATTAATAGATCATATTTAGGTCATGATTTAATCTTATTTGTAGAACCCATAAAAATTTAACATATTTATTACTCAGCTGAAATAACCAATATTTATTGCATAACGTAATATAATATTTAAAAATATTTCATATAAAGTCAATAGTCGTATATTCTTAAAATCAATTCAATAAAATTATATTTATTTTTTAAAATTAATTTATCAATATAAATGAATTTATACGGATGTATTATTGATCGTGTATAAACCGATTGATACACTAATTCAATTAATTAAATGGGTTAAATTGAATGTAATTAGGTTACACGAGCTGATTCGTTTATCACCTAAATTTTTTTCAAATCATAATTAAATCAATCTAGTTATGACTCAACTTCAATTATGATAACTTAATTATGTTTAACTTGTGTTGGATTCAAATCGTGTTAATTGGGTTGGATCACATATTGACAAGAAAAAGAATTTTGATGATACATCGAGATAAAGCAACTAAGTCAATAAATAAAAAATGAATTGAAATCTAATTTGTGGATCAAGATACTCACCAAGACTACTAATCAAGGTAATCAAGGTTGAGACACTGAGGCTACTTTTAGACAAAGCCAACATGACAGCTTAAGTATTGGTAATCTAGTGAATACTCATCCTAAAACAGTTTTGGAGGCTTAGTGAGCTCTGTTCATATGTGAAAGTGACTAAGTATTCAAAAAAACTAACATATAGTGATCTCCAAAGATCAATTTTGAAAAATTTGAGATTCCTGACAATTAATTACAGGGAGTTTGATAGGATTATAATTAAAATTATGGAGTCCTAGATACACCCAATTGCCTCTTCGCTCTATAAATAACATCATATACAGAAAAAGTAAGGGATGAATGCCCAATTCTTTTTTTCTATTCTATTCATGCGATTTTGACTAACTTAAGCATTGAAACAACCACCGTCGAAAAATTTTTGATGGTCCTTTTTATGATTTATTGAATCTTGCAAATTAGCAGAAGGTACGACCTACCAAATTGAGTTCTCAAAGAGACTCTCAGACCAAAATCGATAGTGAATTAGACTTAATTAATAATGATGCTTTCATTAAGATTTACTGCACCTCTCTTATATGTCGACCTATAAGATCATTGTTGATTCTTCGACTATGCTTCCAAGAGCAACAAGGTCATCGTCATCTAAAAACTAGCTTGGGCGGCAAATTGCTTCGGCACCAGCGGAGTCCTAGGGCACTAGTTAAGCCAACCTAGCCAATTAACTCATTGGCTTGTTCGCCAACACAATAACAACAACCTTGGACAGTTCATTTATCGGGGATTTTTGAAAGATCTTCTAATGCGGTGAGCTAGTAGGAGTTTCAGAGATTGGTCGTCACCATCTAGTACATGACTTCGATGCTGGAAGCTCAAACACAAGTCATACAAATTCTTCAGACCCAATATTTATAATGTCGAGTTCAGATGATATAGAACCTCTAAGCTTGCTATGCACAAGCCCAAGCTCCGATGTAAGGTGCTACACTAAGTCAATAACATGACTTGCGGCCACATATAATGAATCGAACACTTCTCAATAGACATAGCTCGAGTCATCAGGGTTAGACAATAGGAGTTCCACTTCAGTATTAGGCCTCAAGGGACTTCAACGGGCGTAATCCCATCTATAATCTAGTCGATGAGGCCACTTATCATACCTATGCTAGCCGAGCCTCAACTAGATCCGAAAAAGGAGGCCAAAAAAAAAAAGTGTTTAAGTTGATTTTGACCAAAAATCAAATTTAATTAAAATATAGAGTTGAATGCTATTATATTATAATCCAAATGTGAGACTCAATTGGACTTAAATCACGATTAAATTCAACTAAAAAATGAGTTCAGTTTGGAATTGAATTGTTGAAAAATTTGGGCCCAAGTTAACGTGAATTTAGTGGGCCAAATACTTGGACAAAACCGGGTCCAAGATTTATCAAATATCTCGACCAAAATAAAACTATAAAATTTTTGCAAATAGATTTCTAGACCAAATATGTTTTGCAAATGGGTACTTGATTAGAATTTTTTTATAAATAAGTCTCTGAGATAAAACTTTTACAAAAAAGTCCTCGAAAGTTCTAAAATTTTAAATCAATCCTTGTAAAACCTAGGATTTGTAAATAAATCTTTCAAAATTTTATATTTATAAATAAGTCCCTCAAAAAATTTTTATTTGAAATAAGTTTAAATTTTATTTAAAAAGGACAGTGAAAGTTTTAAAATTTTATAAATAGGTTTTTTTTGCAGAAAGACACTTGGAGCTTATGAAATTATGTTTTGGCCCAAATTTTTTTAGAAAATTTGTAAATATTGCCTATGGAAAATTCAATATCTAAAATAGTATAAATCTTGAATTTCTTTATCAAAGAAATAATTTCTAATTAATGAATTATATACTATTCACATGAAAACATAATTTTAATTAAATATCACAATTTTATAATATTTTAAAATTAATCAATCAAATATTTGATTGTAAATTTTCATGAGGCCAAATGAATGAAACTTGCAAGACAAAAATATACACAAAGAAAGAGAGCGAGCGAAATAAAAAAAAAAAGCAGAGATCAGGCACGGGATATTAGGTATTCTCGCTCACCTTTCTCTTTCCTTTCAAACTTCGCTCTCCTATTTTCTTGGCCTCCTCCCCTGCAAGGTTCTCCCCCACCATTGTCGCAATCCCACTCGCCTCTACTGCATGAGCTGGTTTCTGAGCACTGAGATCTAGCTCCGGTGGCCTGATTAGCTTGACCATCCTGAGGGGCAGCCTCATCTCTCCCTGTATCCAGACTGATGCTCTAGACATCGTTGGCTAGAGTTCTGGAGGTCTTACTCACATCCGCCATGTATCGTGCAGTCTCCCACGTCGAATTGTCGAACCTCATTGATCCGAGTTGGTACTTCGCGTCAGAGCCTGATGGCCTGAGCTTGGTCGATGCCCTGAGAAGCCTCGACATGCCTTCACTGCTGACTCGCGCCCATCTCGGTCTGACCTCACTGCCATTCCAAGCAAACTCGCTTCACCAAGCTATGTCTACCTGTTAACCACCCTAGATGGCCATGGTACCCCATCGGCTGCCGCTCGTGGAAGAGGTGGATGAGCCGCCACTGTCTCTCCTCCCGCCACTGGCCCCGGGCTCGGTCTCTGGACCCATGCTCACGTGTCTGGCCGGAGCTCCTCGTCTCGGTGAGCCGGTCCTATGCTTCCTCAGCAGCCACCCATGTCTTCCTCATCGCTTGAAGCTTGTAGCTACTCGCCATCTATGGAGGCCAGATCTGACCGAGATCAGTTGTATCCAGCCATGGACTAGAAGAAGATGACGAGTCCAACAGTTCCTCCCCTTCCATCGTGCGATAGAAGACAAGGAGGAAAGGTGCATAGGGCTCAGGGAAGAAAAGACGGAGAAGAAGGACTTGGGCCTGAGGGGGAAGCTAGGGCTTTCCAAAGGAAGAAGAAGGAAAAACCGAGTAGGGAAGAAGGAAAAATGAAGAAAAAATAAAAAAAAAAGAATTTTCTCTTTCCTTAAAGAGAAGGTCTTTTATTTTGATTTTTGTATCATTATTACTAAAGTCATTTACAGTTTTTAGTATATTGATAAAATTTCATTAACACTATAGTCACTTATGGTTCTTTATATATTGATGAACTCTATCACCATTGCAGCTATATGTAGCTTTATGTATCGGTGAAATTCCATCAATACTATGGCTACCAATAGTCTCCTATGCATTGATAGACCTCCACCATCAACTTAGAACAGCCCATAGTCTCACTTGAAAGTCAACTCCCATTTAAGGTCAATATGTGGGCTTGAAAATTAATTTTAGACTAAGAACAGTCTATGAGTACATTGAATGTCTATTCAGATTAAGCCTAACTTGCAGGCTCGCTGACCGTTTATTTAGACTACGGCCAGCTTGCTGGCTCATTGAATGTCTATTCAAACTAAGACCAACCTGTAAGTTCACTGAACGTCTATTCAAATTAATGCCAGTCTACGGGCACACTAACTATTTATTTGAACTAAGCCCAGTTTTCGAGCTTGCTAACCACCTATTCGGAGTAAGGACAGCTGGTAGACTAGTTGAATATTTATTTGGACTAAGGCCAGTCTGCAAGCTCACTGAACATTTATTCAAATTAAGGTAAGCCTGCAAGTTCGCTAAATGTCTATTTAAACTAAGATAAACCACAGGCTCCTTAATTGCCTATTCGGACTAAAGTAAGCCTATAGGCTCCCTGATTGCCTATTCAGACTAAGGCTAGTATAGGGGTTTGTTGACCATCTATTAAGACTAAGGTCAATCTATGGACTTGTTGAATATCTATTTAGACTAAGATTAGCTTGCGAGTTTGTTGATTGTCTATTTGGAGTAAGGCCAATTTGCGAACTCGTTGAACATCTATTAAGACTAAAGCTAGCCTATGGAATCGTTGATCGTCTATTCAAATAAAGGTCAACCTGCGGGCTAGCTGAATATCTATTCGGACTAAAGCAAGCTTGTGGGCTAGTTGACCATCTATTTGGACTAAAGACAACCTACGAAATCGCTAAACGTCTATTAGGACTAAGGCTAACTTGTAGGCTTGCTGAATATCTATTTAGATTAAGGCCAGCCTGTGCACTTGCTGATCCTTTATTCAAACTAAAGCCAACCTACGGGCTTGCTAAATGTTTATTCAAATTAAGATCAACTTGTAAACTCGTTTACTATTTATTTGGATTAAGATCGACTTGCGGATTCAGTGAACATCTATTTGGATTAAGGCCAATATGCAGGCTTACTGAATGTCTATTTAGACTAAAGCTAGCGTACAAGCTTATTGAACATCTATTTGGATTAAGGCTAGCTTGTGGGCTCGTTGAATATCTATTTAGACTAAGGCTAGCTTATGAGCTTACTAAATGTCTGTTGAGACTAAGGCCAACTTGTTGGCTCATGAATTGTCTATTCCAACTAAGGCCAGCTTGTGAACTCACTAAGCGTCTATTTGAATTAAGTCCAGCTTGTAGGTTCATGAATAGTCTATTACAAATAAGGCTAGCTTATAAGCTCACCGAATGTTTATTCCAACTAAGGCCTTAGGCTCCCATAATGTCTATTCAGAGTAAAGCTAGCCTGCGGGCTTGCTGACCTTTATTCGAACTTAGGTTAACTTGGGGAATCTCTAAACGTCTATTCGAACTAAAGCTAACCTATAGACTCATTGACTATTTATTCAGACTAAGGCAATCCTGTGGGCTCACTAACTGTCTATCTGGATTAGGGCCAGTTCGTGGGCTCATTGATCATCTATTCAGACTAAAGCTAGTCTGTGGGCTTGTTGACCATCTATTTGAACTAAGGCTAGCCTTGGGGTTTATCGAATATCTATATGGATTAAGGCCAACTTGCAAGTTTATTGACTGTCTATTCGAACTAAGACTAGCCTATGTACTTGTTGAATGTTTATTTAGACTGATGTCAGTTTGTGAATTTGACAATTGTCTATTTAGACTAAACCTAGCTTGTGAGCTCGTCGAACATCTATTTGGACTAAAGCTAGTTTGCAGGCTCGCTAAACGTCTATTCAAAATAAGGCTAGCTAGTGGGCTTGTCTAAAGTTATTATAATAACTTGAAGAAGAATTCCTCGCTTCGAACAAATACTCTACCAAATGGTGGATTCTAAAACCAAATTGATTAATACATATTGATTAAATAAAGATGATTCAATCATATTGAACTTAACCAGAACAAATGAACAGAACTGAATTGACCCTAATGAACCACCAAATAGATCTAAATTAATCAAATTGATAGATTAAAACTCAAATTGAACTAGACTCAAAATGTAAATAAGGTTAATCCAAACTAAATTAGCTCAAACCCAACTATAATCGGGTTTAAATTGGGTCAATTCAAAATCAAGCCAAGTTCAAATCAAACTCTATTTGGGATCAAACTAAGCTTAAATCAAATCTTAATTGACTTAAATCAAGTTTAAATTGGAAGCTAATCAGGTTAGATTGAGCCAAAAGTTAAAAAAAAAAATAGGCCAAGCCTGAACTAAAACTAAGTTTAACCAAATCAACTTGAACTTGAACTAAAGTTCATTAAGATGCAACCCAAACCCAATGAAGATCTAATATGGGTTGAACCCAAATCTATCAATGGGTTGAAACAAAATTTGTTAAGGGTTGGGTCTAACATCCATTGAGGATCTAATGAGAGCCGTTTAGGGTTATATCCAAGAAGAATTCATCAAGAACATATCAAAGGTAGGATCCAAGAACAATCCATCAAGAACATATCAAAGGTCAGATCCAAGATCCGTTAAAAGTCCAATAAGAACTTGCCAATAGCTTGGACTCGAAATTCATTAAGGATCTATTAATAAGCCAGTAAGAGTCCAATATAATGTCAAACTCGATCCAAATCAAATGAATTAAGCTCAAGCGAAAATTGAGTTTTGAATATTAAATTGAATCAAGTTAGATTTAGATCAAAATCAATACTGTTCTAACTAAAGTTAATGATCAGTACTTGATAAATGTTCTTCTGAAAATCAATGCTAAGTTTGGTGGATTGAATTCATTATTACAAATTGAACATCCATCATTAGTACCTTTGGATTCAAAATACCAATAATTATTGTCAGAATGGATATTTCACATGATTTCCTGGTCAAATTGACATTTCCTTTATGGCTACGATGATCAATTCATGATAGTGGCCTTTGATTCCATACTATAAAGTATCAGTGCAAATCCAATCACCAAAGGCTCTGGGAAGAGATAATTGGAATATATCATTATCTTTCAAAAAGGAGTTGGCGAATCACAATTCGATTAAGTTTTGAATATCGAGTTAGATCAATTTAGGCTCGAATCAAAATCAGTTCTAAATATTAAACTGAATCTAAACTGAACTCAAACTTGAACTAGATTAGTCTGAATAAAACTAAATAAGGTCAAACTGAATTTCATTGAGTGTGCTACAAAAGCCTTCTATAGTACTCCAAGGCTATGCCCAACTCCACAACTAGTGGGTAATGTTATCTTTAAATTCATGAAGTTATTGCTTGTGGCTCATTTATTATAGAAATGCTTCAAATTTACAAAGTTATCCCTTACACCTCATTGGATACAGAAGCACTTCAAATTCATGAAGTTATCACCTATGCTTCATTAACTATAGAAACACTTTAAAAATCAACAAAAATACTACCTACGCCTCATTGGCTATGGATACACTTTAAAATCAATAGAGTTATCATAATTGGCTTATTAGCTAACAAAAATACCCTAACCCAAACGAAGTTATCTCTAATGTTTTACTAGCTAATGGAAATACTTCAATCTGAAAAGTTATTGTCAAAGCTTAAAAACTATTGGAAACACTTTACCCCTCACTCCCATTTTATGTCCCATCAGACGACACCCTCAACATTCATCTAGAGTCATCAAGATCTATTCGAGTCAAACATCACATGGTCCAGTGCACCAGAGTGGAGCAATAGCACATATCAAAGCTTCTTCTTCACTCATCCCTTTTCTTTATTTATTTCATATTTTCTATAATCCCATGCTAAAATTTATTTTGAAGTAAGGGTATACCCTTCTTTAAGCCATGTATTATTTCTTAAAATCAATTGAATGCTCTCTTTTTTTTTGGTAGCTCTATTTTATTAGTTAGGTTTCTTGGGAGCTTCCTAATAATTATTAGGATAATTAATAACAAGGACTTGTGCCAATTAAAAGTCAACATTCTCATCGAGACCACTTTTGAGGGTCTCTGCCACTCTCGGCCACCAAAATCGATTCGACAAATTTTGATATGTCCAGTGGGATGTGACTTTTCCTCCAAGTACAAAACTTAGCTAATACAATAAAAATATTTATGAGGTAGAATTATGGTTGAATACTGATCAATTGTATTCTCCTTTGCAGAAAGAAAGCATTAAATGACATTAACAAAGAGCATCCCCATCCCAAGGTATGCCATCATCTTGGGGGCATGATAGGTTGTGCGTCTACCTTAGTCAATGGTCGCCATAGAAGCAACGAAAGTTTAAATTAAGTTTGGAACCATTTCTAAGGTCGTCTAGTTCAAGAAGACACTTACTATTAGGCCAATTGAAGTTATTATTATGCAAGATAAGCTTGCTCTCACCTTTTATCAAAGGAAAAGAGGCCCAATGTCCTCATTCTAAATGAGAAGGGTTATTTGGATGAAGAACCAGAAGCCATACCTCAACTAGCAAAGATATCAGTCTTCTAGAGGATAGGATCAAAATGAAGCATAACCTTTAATCGCCTTCACCCAACTCCTAATAGGGGGTAATCAAAAGTAAGTTTAGACACATGCATGGATGAAAAAGAACACATCCTAACTATCACAAATAAAGGAAAAGTTGCTATAATTTTTAGCTGATTTGGGAAGCCTACTCTTTGAATGAAATTGGTCATTACCATTCCCACCTCCAACTCTTTTACTCTATTAATTTAGAAAGGAGTAAAGGAAAATCACAGGGGGCACAATCTTACCTTAAGACTTTGGCAAAGGGGTAAATCATCAAATAAAATAATAAGAGCATCATAAGACTATAGCCCACCAAAGAAAACCACCCATACTATTAGAGTCATCTCTTATTATGATCTTGGGAGGGACTATGAGCCCGTACCCCAACCAACTAAATACTAAAATAAGGCTATACAAATGAAGCTTAATAATGAAGAAATCCAAGAGGAAAGACCTCTTGTGAACAAATCCTTGCTATCATGTCAAAAAGAAGGTGTGGCGATCTACTCTATAAACAGGCTCTTGAATGAGGCAACTAGACTAATGGAAGAAGTTAGCCTCAACCCAAAATCTAGATCTAACTCTCAAGACATGGACCATTATGTTCTGAAAAAAATCTTAGTTATAATTGAAAGCTCTAACCAAAAAGTGACCATAGAAGCACTACAAGAATAGTTAAGGCAGCAAGAAAAAGAGACAGATGAGGCTCAAAGAAGGTCATGGAGTTTATGGAGATGATACTACAAATCAGCAAAAAACTCAAAAAGTTGAAACAATCTCAACAACCATCTCAAGTAGTAGAGGGGTGGAAGGTGCATCTCCTATAGATAAGATCCATGAAAATATAAGTCCTTCATAAGTGTTTCCTCCACCAATAAGGGATACCCAATCCCTGATTTAGGGATTTTCGATAATATAGAACTGCTAGCATACATATAATAGTAGGTGCAATAAATGGTTGTTTCATAGTTGAGACAGAGAACTGAGATAGGTAGGATAAACAATACTAACAAACTTACCCCAGTCATCACGATCAAGTGCCATAACCAAGAGGCTATATAATACCTAACTTCAAATAGTTTAATGGCCTGGAAAACCTTGAACAATACATAGCTTACTTTATGACTATGTGGGGATTTAAGTAATAGTCCCTCATTGTTACTTTGTCAATTTTTAGCAAGCTTGATAGGAGTAGTATTCGAGTGGTATGCCAATTGATAACCAGAATCCATATAAAAATGTTCACAAATGAAGGAGGCTTTCCGAATCAGGTTCAAAGGGGTCAGTGATAGAGTAACCATTGCAGACCTTGTTTCAATACTAAAATACAATAATGAGTCAATCTTAGACTATATTACATGATGGAGAAATCTCAGTATTAAGTGCAAATAACCCATAAGTTAATTTGAGGTGGTAAATCTAGTTCTTAGCAACATAAAGGGAGAGTCGATGGCACCTTATCTTAGTGCTTCTTCTATCTACACTTTCCAAAACATCATTATGCAAGTCAAGAAGTTGCAAAAAATTGGCCCACCAGCTTTACCTAGTTCATAAAATTTTAAAATAGAAAAAGACAAGGCGAAGCATTGAGAATCTTTCAAAAATGTAATGATGACATTCATAGTAATTGAGTAGAAGAAACATCCAAACCCTACCATGAACAAAGGTAATTCTTAGAAACTACTAACTCTTGGAGGAGATAGAAAAATGCAACGATCCAATGATCTCCAACAAAGGCTCAGAAAGAAATATTCCTTCAAAAGAGAGAGAGTCGATAAAATCTTTCAAGATGCCTTTGAATTAGGCCTTCAACTGCCAGAATGTAAAAGGCTAAATGAGGCCAACAAAAAAGATCACCCAAACTATTATTCTTACCACAGAGCCTTGGGGCATACCATTAAAGACTGCTATGTGTTCAAGGATCCGAGAGGGCAAGTTGACTCTCTCGAAGGTAGCCCTATTTGAAATACCCACCAAACACATTAATCACATTACTATGTTCAAAGAGCATGAACCACTTGTTGAGTTTCTATTCAGGAAGGAAGCACAATGCATCCTCGAATAAAAGCACTTATGTAACATCTATATTTCAAAAAAATTGAAGAAGTTGATGAAGAAGACTAAAAACCTTGAGGAGCTTGGGATGGTGATAAATAAAGCCCCATTGGAGCAAACTACCTCACTTGCTTAAAGCATCAAAAAGAAAAAGAATAGAGGAAAGAAGAAGAAGCTAGTTCAACTAGATGAATACAACATTAAGAAATTGGTTATCTTGGAATATATCAACACTCTGGAAGAATATGTCACAGGAGAAAGAAGCCAAGTAACTCTTGAGAAGTTCCTCCCTAATAAACTCAGAGTTTTACTTGAAGGCTTTGACACTGGGATCCCAAAGGATGAACTTTTAGTAGCAACATGTGTTGCCACCTTTACTACTGGACGTCTACAATCAAGATAGCCATCGAAGTCATCCCATCATTTTAGTGATGATGAAATTCAAGAGGTAAGGTGAAAAGAAGTGAATAGATTCATTAGAGATGTTACTGATGAAAACAAAAATCCCATGGGCCTTCTCGAGGGCTGCTCTCGAGATGACTATCTTAGACAGTGATTTGCTTATGAATATAATTATGGTAAGCTCAAACTATAGCTAAATACTATGAAAGAGCTAGCTACAACTAACATGAAGTTTAACAAGAGGCAAATGCCCATATGAAAAATATGTCAAATATGACTATCATGCTCTGTGAGAAAATCAAGAAGATTTTTTTTTTGGGGGGGGGTTAGTTAGAAAGGCAAAGCCACATAAAAGGCCCTACAATGGTGGTGAGGAATCACTTACCAACTCTCCTTGGGATTAAATTGATCACTTATGCCACCTACTCTAGAGATGGGTCAAGAAAGCTAGATACTATCGAAGATAATTATCTGAGTTTATGGACTCTTGTCACATGGTGACTCGTATATCTAAGGTAAATGCAAATGAGTAGCTATCCTAACCTCCATCAAGCAATCCAGAAATAAATGCTCAACCCACTAGGTTTAGTGAGGTCCTAGTTCTAAAACTTGTGGAAGGATGCACTCTACCAACTTTAAACGAATTATGCATACAAGATATTGATGATGAATATCACTCTATATCTGAGTCAGGACAACTTTATGACCACTTCGGGAGGCCCTACACCAACAAGCACCAAAGAAAGAACCAGCATTCTTAGAGAGGGATAAGTAGGCTAATGTCAAAGCTCATTCTATTCCCACATCAAGCCAATCTAAATATCCATGGTAGAAATATCATAAATACAAAGTCCTAAAGAAGGTCATGTCAAATAATGAAATAGAAAGGTTTTTTCAAAGAGTCTCTAAAGATCTCTCTTCAAGGAAGCCTCATATGCCTAACTCTAATGTTGAATGGGATGATTATCTAGTTATGTCTTCCAAAGATATTCAGAAAACTACCAATTGTGAGCAAGGATCTAGTGCCTCTTGTTGCACGATCAGCCTTGGTAGTGACTCTGAAGAAGAGCCTTATTGTCTCATGATGCTAGAATTCAACTGCGAAATACAAACCAAGTACAACTCAAAGGTGGTACAGTGTTACACCCAAGACAAGCTCTAGTGCCTAGGGATAAGAACATCCCTAGAGACAAGGACAAAGAAATTAAGATAAAAAAGGACGACAAGCCTTCGTAGGTTGAACCTGCCTCCAAAAAGGTGGAATATAAAATAGTAGCTTATCTCAAGAAGATTCCTGCCATGCTAAGTACTTTGATGCCCTAATGATATCATAAGAACTCAAAGATACATTGGTACATATCTTACAAAATCTAACTAATTGCCAAGCATACTTTACTGAAGAGAAGATGGAGTCTTTATATGCATGTCAAACTCCTGCCATCATTTTCACAAATAACCTACTTTCTAGAATAACAAACTACAACATATCATTGTATGTCATAGGAAATAGTGATGAGATTAAGGTCAATCATATCCAAATTGACCCAAGCTTATCAGTCAATTTGATGACTCTCTGAACTCCAAGAGCTCTAACTTTGGATGTGTCTCACCTATCGTCCGAAATTATAAGCATCCAAGGGTTTATTCAGAATAGCCAAAGAGCTCTAGGAGCCATAACCATCTCTCTAAAAGTAGGCGAGTTGATGACAGATACCAAGTTCTATATGATTGATATCGATTCTTCAAACAAAGCACTACTGGGGAGGCCATGGCTATATAAAAATAAGGTAGTGTCATCAATCCTACATCAATACCTCAAATACTTTGAGGATGGTGAAGAATACTAAATTGATGAGATCTATATCCTTTTGATGTTCATGAGGTATATTATAATGATGCAAAATACTATCAAAGATCCCACGTTCATAGGAGGTTTATTCCATTAGTCAAGTAAAGCAAAAGGTCACTAGCCCGATCTTCGCTCCTCCTCATTTAGGAAGTGACACTGATCTAGACTCTTCAAATAAAGAAGGCTCATGAGTCTGCCTAGGCAGTTGCACTTCTCATGAAGTTGATGATAGAAGTCAAATAGAAAATACTCTCTTTGTTATTAGAGTTCCAAAAGGCTTATTTAAGTTGTTAGATGAGCTGAGAATCATTATTTTAGAAGAAGTAACTACTTTCTAGATTCCTACACGGTGCAAAGGAGAAAAGGAAATATTATTTTACAAGGTAATCCCTTATGCCCCAAGCATACAAGAAATCTAGGGAACTAAGGATCCAATGGATGATGGTGACCATCAGTTAGTAGTCATTCCTAAATATTTTTCCGACCAGCTTGTTAAATAATCAAGAAATCTAGTTATGGGTGTTCACAAATAAAGAAAGAGAGTTGTTTCTTCAAGAATCTATGGGATCTACCTTGGGGATATGCTTACATTCTTGGAAGAGGAAATAATAACACTAAACGATTAAGGTATATTACTCCAAACATCCATACGTTCATTATGGTCACTATTAGACCTCTATTTGATGCTTAAGATGACCAAACAACATCGACGTCTTCTGGCACATGTGCTGAAGTAGCCATAACTCTCCAAATATCATAAGGAGGTGACAACCTTAGTAAGATTCTATCAGGACCGGAGGAAAGGAGGCATGAAGCAGCTGAAACACCCTCACATCAATCTTTTCCACATCTCACTCCATTTGATGAATCACTTGATGAAGAAATAATCCTTAAACCAAGAGAAGCTCCACCAGAGCTTGAAGATAGGGGGCAAGCCATAGTTGATAAACTAATGGAAATCAGCTTAGTCTCAAAGAAAGACCCCAAGCCAACTTTTATTAGCACTCAACTTTCAGAGGAAAGCAATCCAACTCAAAGTAGTGCTCCAAGAGTACATTGATTGCTTTGCATGAAGCTACATGGAGATGCCTGGACTAGATCCTGAAGTTGTAGTCCATAAGTTAACTATCAATCTCGAGCTTTCGCCTATCAAACAATCACCTAAGAAGATGAAACTCAACCTAGAATAAAAGGTGATAGAAGAAACTAAGAACTGATTGAAGCAAGCTTCATTAGAGAAGAAATGTACTCAGATTTGGCAAGCATCATGCTAGTTAAGAAGAAGAATGGCCAAATCCGTATATGTGTGGACTATAGAGACTTGAATAAAGTATGTCCGAAAGATGACTTTCCATTATCAATAATGAAAAATAATGAAAATCATGATCAGAAGCATGACTAACTTTGAAATATTCTCCTTTATGGATGGCTTTCTAGGGTACAACCAAATCAAGATGATGATGAGAAGCATACATCCTTCGAAACCCCAATTGGCATGTACTATTACAGGGTGATGCCCTTCAAGCTCAAGAATATAGGTGCCACTTATCAAAGGTCCATGACCCAAATTTTTGATGGTCTCATACACTAATTGGTGGAATATTATATAGATAACTTGGTAGTCAAGACTAAGTCCAAAACCAAGCACATCTAAGACCTAAGAGCAATTTTTGACAGACTTAGAAAATATAACTTGAAGATGAACACTATGAAGTGTGCTGTGGAAAATTTCTTGATTTCATTGTCAAGCACCAAGGGATTAAAATTGATCCATCCAAATCCAAAGCCATTTTGGAAATACCACTACCTAACAACTTAAAACAGTTAAGGTCATTCCAAGGCTGGCTTGCATACATAAGAAGATTCATCTCAAACCTCTTTGGAAGATGCAATCCTTTTTCCAAATTGATGAAGAAAGATACCCCATTCGTTTAGGATCAAGAATGCTAGTGAGCCTTTAAGAGATTAAGTAATATGTCTTAAAGTCACTAGTCTTGATAGTGCCCTTTCTTGATAAACCCCTCATCCTATACACGACCACAATGGAAGGGTCTCTAGGGACACTTCTCACCCAGAATAATAAATAAGGCAAAGAAAATGCACTCTACTATCTAAGACAAATGCTAATGGGGGCAGAAAGTAACTACTCTCCTATCAAAAAGCATTGTTTGGCACTCATATCCACAATTAAGAAGCTCAGACATTATTTTCTTTCTTGTTAAGTCATTTTAATATCAAAGATTAGTCCTATAAAGTACTTGATGACTAGGCCTGTACTCACTAAAGGGCTAGCAAAGTGGGTTTAATCCTCATGAAATATGATATTAGGTTCACTCTCCAAAAGGTGGCTAAAGGACAAACCCTCACCGATTTTCTCACAGCCCATCCGGTGCTAGAAAACTATTCATTGAGTTATGAACTCCTTGATGAAAAAATCCTTTTTGTCAAAGAAAGAGAACAACACTAGAAACCATACTTTAATAGGGCATCGTCCATCCGACCAAGGATTAGACCAAAGCTTCTATAAATCAAAGTAGGTGTTAGACTCATTTTTGCCACTCTGAATGGAGGCATCTTACAATATTCATATTCCCTCTCAAAAACATGCATAAATAATGAAGCTAAATATGAAACCCTAATTGCACGAATAGAAATAGCCCTCAACATGGAGATATCACGCCTGTATATTTTTGGTGACTAGTAATTAGTCATCAGTCAAGTCCAAGGAGAGAATAAAGTCCACAAATCCGAACTCCTGAAATACCAAGAAAAGGCTCAAGAACTTATGGAGCAAATCTCACATGTTTGAATACCTAAGGTTCCCCAATCTATCATTGCAAAAATTAATTCCTTAGCTAAATTAGACAAGGTACTCGCTGATCTTGATCAAAAAGAAATTCTAATTATAGTTTATAACAAAAAATTGATCAGCTTAGTCTTCAACATCAAATACAAGATGACTAAATCTAGACTAATAGAAGAGGCCACATATTAGAGAATATCATTTACCAACTACCATAAAGGTGGAGAACTCTTAGAAGATAAATTAACATGGACACAACTCAAAAAGAGAGCCACACACTTTCTTCTTATCAATGTCACTCTTTATAGAAGGTTCTTTGATTAATTACTTTTATGCTATCTCTCAGACAAAGAAGCTAAAGAGGTAATATATGAGGTGCATTCTAGGGTATGTGGGGCTCATCAATCAAGCCTGAAAATGATAATGAAGATCAAGAATATGGGCTTTTACTAGTCCATGATGATAAGCAATTACATTGAATATGTAAGAAAATTCACCTATGCTAAATTCATGGCAATTTCATCCACCAGAACCTAAATTCTCTACACCCAATAGTGTCCTCATGGCCATTCGAGATATGGGGTAGGGATATCATCAACCCAATTGAACCATCTTCTTTCAAAGGTCACCGCTTCATGCTAGCAGGAATTGACTATTTGTCTTGGTGGGCCAAGGCAATTCCACTAAAAGAGGTATAAGCATATACTATTATCCACTTCTTTCAAGAAACATCCTGTATCAATTTGGTGTCCCTCAAAGGATCATTTCTGATAATGAATAATCCTTTAAGAGCTTCATAGTGGGACGATTTGCACATTATCACAAGATAGATTGGAGATAGTCATCCATTTACAATACAAGGGCAAATGGCCTTGCTAAAGCATTCAACAAAACCCTCTCCAAAATATTAAAGAAAGTCATTGCTAGAAATGAGAGAAATTAGCATCAGAAACTTCCAAAAGCATTGTGAGCTTATTACACGACATATCGAAACCCCTATTTAATCATAGCCATATGCATTGGTGTTTGGGACTGAAGTAGTCCTATCATTGGAGGTGAAAATTTCCTCTCTAAGAATTGCCTTGCAAGAAAAAAAAAATCATAAAAGAAGATAATATTTATCTTTGTCTTGATAAGCTAGACTCCTTGGATGAAACAAAGCTTACAGTTTAGCAGAACTCGGAAATATATTAAGCACAACTATCCAGGGCCTACAACAAGATTGCCCGACTTAGGTTCTTTTAGAAAGGAAAAATTTTCTTAGTCCTAAGAAGACCCATATTCCCAAATTAAAATAAGAAAGGCGAATTCAAGCCCAATTAGGAAGACTCTTATATCATCAAAAGAATATTTGAAAGGAGATCCTATCAGCTAATTGATGATAAAGGGGAATGGTCTATGCCATGATCAACACTCGATCCCTCAAGAGGTACTATGTCTAAACCTCTGGGGGCAACAACAACCAAAAGTATCTATATTTTAGGTATGACGAAATGTCAGACTTTCTTAAAAGGGAATGTTTAGTCAAACATGTACTCCATATGTTTTGAGGTAGAATATAGACACAAACCCCACCCAATTTGTGTAATGGTCGAGTCCACACTCCCATAAAATCTTGCTCCTTGTGGCAATTCAATCAAGTCCACTCCTCATGGCAACATAAGACAACTCCTTATGGTAAATCAAGTCCACTCATAGTGGCAACTCATGTCCACTCATTATGCCAACTCATGTCCACTTCCACGTGACAGATTAAGTCCACTCATACATGATAAACTAAGTCTACTTTCATATAGCAAGCTAAGTCTACTTTCACGTGGCACTTCAAATTCACTCCACGTATGGCCAACTCCCAGGACATCGACGTAAAGGACAAAAACTGGATAAATATGTTTGCATCCACTCCCCTTGCTAAGAAAAGTTATGAAGTGGATGGGAAGGGGGCATTTATTTGAGTCAATTTTGGCCAAAAATAAGATTTAATCAAAATATAGAGTTGAATGCCACTAGATTATGTTCCAAACAAAGGTTTCAATTGGACCTAAATGACGATCAAATTCAACCGACAATTGAGTTCAATTTGGACTTGAATTGTTAGAAAATTTGGACTCAAATTAAGGTGTACTGAGTGGGCTCGATAGTTAGACTAAAACGGGACTCAAGATTCATCAAATATCTAGACCAAAATGAAAAATAAAAAATTTTTACAAATAGGTCCCTAGACCAAATATATTTTATAAATGGGTCTTTAACCGAGTTTTTTTTATAAATAAGTCCCTGAAATAAAATTGTTATAAAAAGTCCTCAAAAATTTTGAAATTTCAAATCAATCCCAACAAAAACTAGGGTTTGTGAATAAACCCTTCAAAATTTTATATTTACAAATAAGACTCTTAAAAATTTTTATTTATAATAAGTCCAAATTTTATTTAAGAGGACTCTAAAAGTTTTAAAATTTTATAAATAGGTTCTTTTGGTAGAAAGGCCTCTCAAAAATTTAATAGTACAAATCTTGAATATCTTCATTAGGGAAATAATTCCCAATTAATATATTACATGTTATTGTTCGATGTGATTTTTTTTCATAATCAAATTTAATTAGAATATGATTAAAATTGAGACTTCTATGTCACTAAATTATTGATCAAATATGGGTCTCAGTTAGACTTAAATTGTATACATATTTGACCAAAAATTGAGCTCAATTTAGACCTGAATTCTTGAGAAATTCAGTCTCAAACTAAAGTGGGCTAAGTGGGCTGAATACTTGGACCAAAATTGGGTTCAAAATTCATCTCAAAATATAAAAATTTTACAAGTAAGTCCTTAGACTACATAAATCTTCATAAATGAGTCCTTAGTCAGATTTTTCTTACAAACAGGTCCCTAAGTTAAAAATTTAATAAAAGAGTCTAACAAAATTCTAAAATTATAAATCAGTCCCACAAAATTTAGGGTGTGCAAATAAACCCCTCAAGAAATCAACAACTATAATTTGATTCTCATGAAATATAGGGTTTGCAAATAAACTACTCTAAAATTACTTATTTATAAATAAGGCCCTATAATTTTAATATTTTATAAATAAGTTTCTCAAAAATTTTTATTCATAGAAAAGTCCAAATTTTGTTCAAAAAAGACCCTAAATTTTTTTTTATAACTTTTTAAATAAGTCCTTTTTTTATAAAAACTCTTGAAAATCATAAATTTATGATTTAATATAATTTTTTGAAAAATTATAAATAACCCCTCTATAAATTTAATATCCAAGATGAGTACAACTTTCAAATTATCATCATCTACAACAAACAGACTTATCTAATCTCTTCACAAACTCATCCAAACTCAAGATAAGTCATATCCATATTTACCATTCAAAAATTCAAATTAAAGGAGATTATTTCTAGCTAAACTTCATCTCTTCGAACCCTATATAACCTTGTTAACATCACAAAAAGAGGGAGATTAGATTAGAAAAAGAGAGATATCATCATGAGGAGAACAAAGATAAGGGATCAGAGGCGAAATTGTGAACCAAAGAATAATGTGAAGCTAGTCTTCGGGCATGCATCAAAGCCAGCATTTGAGCTTGCATCTAACCCAGCTTTCGGGCTCGCACTCAGCTAGCCTTCAAGCTTACATTCGAGTTAGTCTTTGGGCTGGCACTAAGCCAGTCTTCAGGCTTAGCTAATCTTTGGGTTCACACTTAGCCAGCCTTCAGGCTTGCACCTTAGTCAGTCTTCAGGTCGCATCCAAGCTAGCCTTTGAACTCATACTCAGCCAGCTTTCTAGTTTACATCTAGGCTAGTCTTTGAACTCGCACCCAATCAGCCCTCGGGCTTATACTTCTAAGCTAGCTTTCAAGCTCGTGAACTGAGCCTCCTTTATATTCACACATTTAAAGTCAGACCATAGATTTGCATAAAATTATCATAAACAACTAAAGATCCTCAAATCAAATTAATTAATATGAAGTAACTTAATCACAATAAATAGACAAAGGCCAAGTTGACTCAAATAGACCAAAATTGATAAAAAAAAGGAACTAAAATCCAAATCGAGCTAGACTCCAAAAATCCAAATTGAGTTAATCTAAACTAAATAAACTTAGATTCAACCCTAATCAAACTCGAGATGGGTTAATTTAAAATCGAGTTGAGTTTAAATTAAATTCAATCTAGATTGAACTAAGCTCAAATTAAATCCTAATTGGGTTAAATCAAGTTCAAAATAAAATGGCAAACTCAAAGTCATATCATAACTAAGAGTCTGAATTAAAACCCAGCTGAATTAAATTGACTTGAACTTGAGTCAAAGTCCAGCAAACTAGAACTCGATAAAGGTCCAACAAAAGGTCGAACTCAACTCAAGCTAAATGAAATCAATCTCAAACTAAAATCAAACCTTGAACATTGAACTAAATCAAATCAGATTCAAATCAAAATCAGTACTACTCCAACTAGAGGCAATGATCAGTATTTGACAAATGTTCTTTTAAAAATTGATACTAAGTTTGGTGAATTGAATTCATTATTAAATATTTAGTAACTTTGATGTCTCACACGGTTCCCATGGTTTTGCTATAAAGTGTAAATATGAACCTAATCACTAAGGATTCTGGAAATAGGAAGACCATAACATATCACTATCTTCCAAGAAGAAGTTAGTGAATCACAATTCAATTAAGTTTTAAATATCAAGTTGAATCAATTTTCAGCTTAAATCAAAATTGAGTGTCGAACTAATTTTGAACTGAACTATATTTCCTGACAGAACTAATTAGGGCTAAACTATGTCCCACTGGGTGTACTAAACCTTCAACAATACTCCGAGACTATAAACAAAAGCTGATGTTACCATCCTGATTTGAAACAAAATTAGCTCGAATTGAACTAAATAAGATCAAGTTGAGTCTCGTTGGGTATGCTACAAAAGTCTTTAGCAACACTTCAAAGCTATATCTAACTTTATAAGCCGTTGGTGATGCTACCAAATCAAAAAAGTTAATCACCAATACGCTTAAAGATATCAACCACACTTTAAAGCTATACTCAATCCCTCGAGCCATTGGTGATGCTACCAAACTAAAGAAATTAATTATTAACACGCTCAAAGCTGTCATCCATACTTCAAATCTATACCCAACCCCCTAAATCGTTGATGATACTATCAAATCAGAAAAGTTAAATACCAACACGCTCAAAGTCGTTGACTACAGTTCAAGCTAGTTAGCCCCAAAAGTAGTTAATAATGCACCCCTCAAACTAGTCAACCCCAAAAGTAGTTGACAATATGCCCCTTAAGTTATCTAACTCCATAAGTCATTGATGATTATACAAACCAAACATTTGTTTGAGTCATATTGCACATGGTCTAGCATACGAGAGTGGGACAGCAATAAACATCAAGATCTTTCTATTCCTTTTCATATTTTATGCCATTTATGCATTTATATTCATTAAAATGTAAAGTGAGGGTATGTCCTTAAATCATGTATCCCTTTCTCAAAATCAATCAAATAATGCTTTCTTTTTCTTTTTTGTGTTTCTATTTTATTAGCAAAGTTTTTCGATTTAGGAAGTTCTTGATAATCATCAAGGTAATTAACAATAGGCTCTTGTGTCTGTTAGAAGTCATGTTCCTAAAATACTTTATTGCACATTCAAATCACCATAGTTCTGATTTTTTATTTTAAGGTTACCCTTTGGAGTTTTTGTTATCCTAGGTAGTCAATTTTAATCCCACAATTATTCACAAACTATAAAAATATAATTTCAGTCAAAGATCACTATCTTATAATATTTTAAAATCAACCAATGAAATATTTGATTGCATATCTTCATGAGGCCTCTAAAATGGATGAAACCTGCAAAACAAAAAACATACAAACAGAGAGATAAATCAAGAAAACAAATGGAGATCAGGGATAGGATATAAGGTATTCTTTCTCACCTTTCTCCTTCCTTTCTAACGTGCTCTCTTATTTCCCTGGCCTCCTCTCCTGCAAGGTTCTCCTCCACCATTGCCGCAACCCAACTTGCCTCTATTGCATATGATCATTTCCGAGCACCAAGACCTAGCTCGGATGGCCTAATCTGCCTGACCATCCCAGGGGCTGCCTCATCTCTCCCAGTACCCAAACCAGTGCTCTAGACATTGTTGGCCAGTGTTCTGGTGGTCTTACTCACATATGCGACCATATCATGCCATCTCCCGCGCCAATTGGCCAAACCTCATCGACCCGAGCTAGTACCCTGAGATGTAGCTCCAATCGCCTGAGCCTTGTCGTTGCCCTGACTAGCCTCGTTGCACCTTCACCACTGACTCGTGCCTATCTTGGTCTAACCCTCACCACCGTTCCAAGTGAACTCACCTCACCGGGCCATGTCACCCTCTCAACCACCCTAGATGCCCATGGTTCCCAACTGATAGCCGCTCATAGAGGTGGTGGATGAGCTACTACTGTCTCTCCTCCCGCCACTAGCCCTAGGTTTCGTCTCTAGTCCTATGCTCCTGCATCTCTGAGTTCCCCAACTGCGAGCACCCTCATCCCTCTGAAGCTCCTCTCCCTGGTGTGTTGGTCTATGCTTCATCGATAGCCACCCATGTCTTCCCTGCTGCTTGAAGCTTGCCACTGCTCGCCATCTATTAGGGCTAGATTTGGTCAAGATCAGCTAGATTTGACCACAGGCTAGAAGAAGATGATGAGTCTAGTAGTTCCTTCCCATCCATTGCTAGATTTGGGCCGGAAGGCTTTTAGAAGGAAGAAGAAGATAGCTTGGGTGAGAAGAAGGAAGAACCTGTTGGGGAAGATGGAGAAATAAAGAAAAAAGAATAAAAAAGGTTTTCTCTTCCCAAAACGAAAAGCTCTCTTGTTTCAATCATCGCACCATCACCACCACAGTGACCACTCATGGTTCTTGACACATTGATAGTACTTTATTAACACTATAATCACCTATGATTTTTTATATGTGAATGAGCTCCATCATCACTACGGCTGCCCATGGCTTCATACATTAGCGAAACTCTACCAATATTATGGCCACTTGTGGTCTCTTGCGTATTGATAGACCTCCACCATCAACCTAGGACCAGCCCATGAGTTTATCTGAAAGTCAACTTCGGTATAGGGCTAACCCACGGACTTGCCCAAAAATCAATTTTAGACTAAGGCAAGTCCACAGACTTGCTGAATATTTATTTAGACTAAGGCCAGTCTGCGAGATCGATGATTGTCTGTTTAGATTAAACCCAATTTGTGAGCTCATTAAATATTTATTTAAACTAAGGCTAACCTACGGACTCGCTGACCGTATATTCAAACCAGGGCCAACTTGTGGAATTATTGACTATCTATTCAGAGTAAGGCCAGCTTGTGGGCTTGGTGACCATCTACTCAAATTAAGGGTAGCCTACAGGATCACCGAACGTCTATTTGGACTAAGATCAGCTTGCAAGCTCGCTAATTGTTTATTTATACTAAGGCTAATCTGCAAGCTTGCTGAACATCTATTCGAGTTAAGGCCAGTCTACAAGCTCACTAAATGTTTATTCGGACTAAAGCCAGCCTACAAGCTTATTAACTATCTATTCGGATTAAGGCCAGTCTGTGGGCTTACTGACCATTTATTTAGATAACATAAGCCTACAAGTTTGTTGAACATCTATTTAGATTAAGGCTAGCCCACGGACTTGCTAAACATCTATTTAGACTAAGACTAGTCTAAAAGCTCATTGACAATCTATTCAGACTAAGAGTAGCCTGGGGGCTCATGAAACGTTTATTCTTATTTAGATTAGCTTATAGACTCGTGAATGTCTATTCAGACTAAGGCTAGTCTCTATGCTCATCGAATATCTATTTAGATTAAGGTCAGCTTGTAAACTCACCTAATGTGTATTAGAACTAAGGCTAACTTGTGTGCTCACCAAATATTTATTTGGCAAAAGGCCAACCTGTGGGCTCACCGAATATCTATTTGGATTAAGGCTAGTCTGAGAGCTCACTGAATATCTATTAGAACTAAGGCCAGCCCGTGGGTTGGCTGAGCATCTATTCAGACTAAGGTCAGCCTGTGGGATTGTTGAACATCTATTCAGACTAAGGCTAGCTTGAGGGTTTGCTGACCATCTATTTGGACTAAGACCAGCTTGCAGGCTTGCTGACCATCTATCTGGAACAAGATTAGCTTACGAGCTTGCTAAAAATCTATTCAAACTAAAGTAAGCATGTGGGCTCACTGACTATTTATTCATACTAAGATCATCATGCGGGCTGGCCAAATATCTATTCACACTAAGCCATCCTATGAGCTCGCTAATCATCTATTCAGAGTAAGGCTAACTTGCAGGCTTACTTACCATCTATTTGAACGTGGGCTAGTTTGTGGGCTCGCTGATCGTGAATTAGGATTAATACCAACCTACAGACTCATCAAATATCTATTTAGATTAAGGCTATCCTCTAGGCTTGCCGACCATATATTTGAATTGAGGCCAACTCATAGGCTTATTAAATATCTATTTAGACTATGACCAGCTTATAAGCTCACTAGTAGTCTATTCGAACAAAGGCTAGTTTGTGAGCTCGCTGAATATCTATTTAGATTAATGCTAACTTGATGGCTCACCTAATGTCGATTCAAACTAAGGCCAACATGAGGGCCAAAATTATTATAACAATCTGAGGGCTCTTAAACCAAATCGATTAACACAAATTGATTAAACAAAAATGATTTAATCATATTAAACTTAGCTAGAATAAATGAACAGGATTAAGTTGACCCAAATGGGCCACCAAATGGATCTAAATTAATCCAATAGATGGACTAAAACTCAAATTGAAATAGACCCAAAATCCAAGTCAAGTTACTCTAGACCAAATCAGCTCAGACCTAACTCAAATTTGGTTCAAATTGGGTCAATTCAAAATTAGGTCAATTTCAAATCAAATCCTATTTGGGGTCAAACTAAACTCGAATAAAATCCTAATTAGCTTAAATAAAGTTCAAACTAGAAGCTAATTAGGTTAGATCAAACCAAAAGTCAAACAAGAACTAGGCCAAGCTTGAATTGAAACTTAGTTAAACCAAATCAACTTGAACCTAAACCAAAGTCCATTAAGATGCAAATCCAAACCCAATGAAGATCTAATATGGGTTGAACCCAAATCCATCAATGGGTTGAAACGAAATTTATCGAGGGTTGGGTCTAACATCCACTGAGGATCAAATGAGAATCCATTCATGGTCAAATCCAAGAAGAATCTACTAAGAACAAATCGAAGGTCAGATCCAAGGTCCATTAAAGGTCCAATAAGAACTCGCCAACCACTTGGACCCAAAATTCATTAAGGATCCATTAATAAACCAATAAGATTTCAACACAAAGTCAAACTTAATCAAATCAAATGAATTAGACTTAAGCTAAAATCAACTTCTGAATATTAAATTGAATCAAGTTAGATTTAGATTAAAATAAGTATTGCTCAAACTAAAGTCAATGATTAGTATTTGATAAATGTTCTTCTAAAATCAATGCTAATCTCAGTGGATTGAATTTGTTATTACAAGTTAAACATCCATTGTTAATACCTTCGGCTTCAAAATACCAACAATTATTGCGAGAATAGATGTTTCACATGGTTCCCCTGGTCAAACTGATGTTTATTACATGGCTGCAATAGTCAATTCACGACAATAGCCTCTAATTCTATGCTATAAAGTATCAATGCAAACCTAATCACCAAATTTTCTAGGAGGAGAAAACCAAAACATATCATTATCTTTCAGGAAGGAGTTGGTGAATCCAATTCAAACAAGTTTTAAACATCAAGTTGGATCGATTCAAGCTTGAATCAAAATCAGATTTGAATATTGAATTGAGCCCAAATTGAACACTAACCCGAACCATATTAGTCTAAATGGGACTAAATAGGGTCAAATTGAGTCCCGCTGGGTGTGCTACAAAAGCCTTTGGTGGCACTCTAAGGCTATGCCCAACTCCACAACTAGTGGGTAATACTACTTTTAAATTCATGAAGGTATCGCTTGTGCCTCATTGGTTATAGAAACACTTCAAATTCATGAAGTTATCACTTATGCCTCATTGGCTATAGAAACACTTCAAATTCATGAAGTTATCGCTTATACCTCATTGACTATAGAAACACTTCAAATTTATGAAGTTATTGTCTATATTTTATTTGCTATAAAAATACTTCAAATTTATGAAGTTATAGCCTATGCCTCGTTGGTCATATAAACACTTCAAATTTATGAAATTATCACCTACACCTCATTGGCTATGAAAATACTTCAAAAATCAATGAAGTTACTACCTACACCTCATTAGTTATGGAAATACTTCAAAATCAATAGAGTTAATGCCAATGCTTTATTGGCTAATAGAAATACTCCAATCCAAACAAAGTTATCTCCAATGCCTTACTAGCTAATAGAAACACTTTAATCTAAGAAGGTATCACCAAAGCTCAAGAGCTATTGGAAATACTTTACCTCTCATTTCCCTTTCTTGTCCCACTAGATAATGCCCTAAAATCCATTGAGAGTCAAGTGAAGACCTATTCAAGTTAAAGATCACATGGTCTAGCTGGTCTAGCACACGGGAATGGGGTAACAACATATATTAGAGCTTATTCTCCACTCTTCCCTTTACTTTATTTTTTTCATGTTTTCTATAATCCCATGCTGAAATTTGTTGTGAAGTCAAGATATACTCTTACTTATGCCATGTATCATTTCTTAAAATTAATCGAATGCCTTCTTTTTCCTTTTTTGTATCTCTATTTTATTAGTTAGATTTCTTGCTTTAGAAGATTCTTGACACTTATCAGGATAATTAATAATAAAGGCTTGCACATATTAGAAGTCAATATTTTCATAATTTTTTATAGCACATTTCAAATTAGCACACTCTGATTTGTGCATTGAGGTCATTTCTTAGGGTCACTACCACTTTAGGCCACTGAAATCGATCCCATGTATACCACAAGCAATTTGGAAGAGGGCTGGGGCACTAGCTCATCTGAATCAAGTAAGGTATGACACCCCCCAAAATCCTAAGATAGCCTACTCTCGGTCCAATTGAAATTCAGGTAACCTCTTTATGAGGTATATGATGTCTTAAAGGACTTGGTAGATCATGTTAGCACATTTTGAAACATAATGATCTTGCAAGGTACATAGGAGTCAACCATGTGTAAGGAATTCACGAGGATGCTGCAAGGTCCAACCCAAGCTTGGTATTTTGGCCTCCTAAGGTATTCCATTGCCTATTTCAATGACCTAGCTGATAGGTTTATGGAACAATTCATATCTCTAGTGGCTTTGCAAAAGGATCCCTCCACACTTCCCACTCTAAAGCAAAAACAAGGGTAGAGCTTGTGAGTATTTGACTCAATTCAATAAACCTAGATTGGAAGTTATTGAGCTAGATAACTCAATCATTGTCGCTACAATAATCAATGAGATATGGTAAAACTAGGTGGCCTATAAGATGGCTTGTTGACCCCCTAAAATCTTGGCAGAATTCATTAGCCAGGTTCGAGACCACATAAAAGCTAAAGAGGTGATCTCAGCTAAAAGATAGTTGAAAGGAAGTCATAGACCAAAGAAGGGCCTATAGGAAGCCATACCACCTAAGCCAAAGATGCAAAAAATTGAGCGAAGGGAGTGCATGATTGGTTTTCAAATATAAACATCCTCAAATAATTCAAGGATCGAGGTGTTGGCCCAAATTGAGCATTGGGATTTCTCGAAAAAACCCTTGCCTATTCGCATCAATAGGTAAAAATTGGACTAGTCGAGGTACTACTATTTGATAGGGACCATGATCATGACACTGAGGAATGTAGGTACCTCAAGGATGAGATTAAGAGACTCATCCAAGTAGGTCACCTCAAATAATTCATCAGATGGGGCAAACAAACTGAAGAATCTTGCATATAGGAGGCAAACCAGCAAAGGTCCCCTCGGAGGAATCCTACTCTAGAACTTCACAATCCTCTAGTTAAGGGATACCTTAATATGATCCTTACTAGCCTATCGAGTCAAAGTGAAGCTTTGATGTCAATTGGTAAATACCAAATTGTCACTAGGGGCAGCAAGAGGTGAGGAAATAGCACCATTAGCTAGAATTTGGGGATATAGTCTTTCCTACAAAAGACTTAGAGGGAACCTTGATACCCTACAATAATGCATTGGTGATCTCAAAAATCCTAGATGGCTATACTATGAAATGCATCATGATTGATACGGGGAGCTCAGTGAATATTATGTTCGCCTGAGCATATGACCAAATAAAGATGAAGTAGAAGCTAGAAGAAATTGGAGTCATACATTAGGACACTCACAATGTTTATGAGAGATTTGATCACTCCACTTAGCATAATTGATCTGCTCCTCACGGTTGGAGAGAACTCTAAGAATGCCACTATTAAATCCAAATTTGTAGCGATCCAAACTTAGACTACCTATAATATGATTTTGGATTGCTTAATGCTCAATCAACTTCAAGTGATAATCTCAAATTTTCATTTAGTCAAGAGATTTTTGACTAAAAACCACATAGGTGAAGCATGGTAACTAGAGTCTCACTATGAAGTGTGAGGCAACTTAGTAGCAAAGTGTCCCTGATTAGAAGGGAAAAGTTTTGACATTTGTAGAAGTTAGTGAGTCTCCTGTCGAATAAAAAATAATGCACATTGAGCACTATGGAGTAGCTCATCAACTTGGTTATTGATGAAGGTTGGGGGAGAATACTAAAGTTTGAGGCAAATCTTTCAATGGCCTTACTCATTGAACTCAAAGAATTCTTAAGGAAGAGCTAAAATGTCTTTGCTTGGTCTTTGGAGGATCTTCCTGGCATAGATCCCTTGGTGATGCAACATGAGCTAGTTGTGATTGAGAACTATAAGCCAATCAAGCAAAAAAGAGGCATTTCGCTCCCAAATATCAAAAGGCCATATCAAAAGAGGTAAACAAACTTCTCAATGTAGGATTCATTAGAGAAGTCGATCATTCTACATGGTTGGCCAACATGGTGATGGTGAAAAAGTCTAATGGTAAGCAGAGAATGTACATTGACTTCATCGACTTAAACAATGCTTGTCCAAAGGAAAGCTAGCTACTATCGAAGATAGACCAACTAGTTGACTCCACCTCAGGGTATCAGCTCCTTAACTTCCTTTATGTGTTCTCAAGCTATCATTAGATTCGGATACACCCCAAGGGTTAGGAAAAAATGGTGTTCATCACTAATCAAGATACCTTCTTCTATGTCATGATGCCTTTTGGACTAAAAAAAGTAAAAAAGTGATATATTAGAGAATGCTGAACTGGGCTTTCAAACCTCAGCTTGGGAGGACTGTAACGGCCTATGTTAATGACATGCTGGTGAAAAGCCTTCAGACTGATGGAAATATTGAAGATCCGAGAGAAACTTTTGATATACTTTGAAAGTTCAAGATAAAGCTAAACCTGGAGAAGTGTGCTTTCAAAGTAGGATTGGGTAAATTCCTCAAGTACCTTATTTTAGGGTGAGGCATAGAAGTAAACCCTAAGAAGATTGTAATAGTCTTGTAGATGAAGCTAACAAGCTATACCAAGAAGATTCAAAGACTCGCAAGTTGGCTCACCGCCTTGAATTAGTTTTATCCGGGTTATGATAGAAATGACTACCTTTCTTCAAGGAACTCAAATAGAGCTCCAGGTTTGAGTGGATGAAAGACTTCAACTGAGCTTTCCAACCTCTCGAGACGTACCTGGCACAGCCTTCCCTGCTAGTGAGACCCGAGCCAAATGAGATACTATTCTTTTACATAGCAACTTCAGAGTCAATTTGGTGCTAATAAGAGGAGTACCTCACCCTATATATTATATAAGTTATGTGTGTACAAGAGCTGAGATATAATACCCACCCTTAGAAAATATAGTTTATGTAGTGGTACTAGCAACTAGGAAGCTCTGGCCATACTTCCAAGCATATCCAATTATAGTACTCATCAACTTTCCTCTTCAACAAATGCTATAGAAACTCGAGACCTCGAGAAGGTTGCTTAAATGGTCCATTGAGCTAAGTCAGTTCAATGTTACTTTCAACGCTTGAAAGACCATCAAGGCCCAAGCCTTGGTGGATTTCTTGGTGGAAACCACCTCATATGCTATTAGACCAAAACATGAACTATAGAAAGTTTTGGTGGATGGCTCATCCGAATCGGGAAGTGCGATCGGTGTTGTATTGCTCAGCTTGGATGGAGTAGTAGCTTAGTTTGGCTGGAGTTCAATGCCTCCAATAATGTCACATGATACAAAGTTTTCCTCCATCTGTAGGTGGCATTAGTGGCTTGGGCTGAAAAGATAAAGGTATTCAGTGATTCCTAGCTAGTATGCTTGCAAGTTAATGGGGAGCATGAGGTGAAGGATGCAATAATAATCCAAGTTGAAGCACAAAGGCTCATGGGAAAGATGGATCGGGTGGAGATTTGCTAAGTACCCTGGAAGAACAATATGGAAGCAATTGTTTTCACATAGCTAGCCTCAGCTTCCTCAAACCTAGAACCAAGGCAAGTTTTCATAGAAACTCTCCAATAGCCAAGCTACTTTGAATCTTCTGAGGTGAATATTATAGAAGTAGAACCATATTGGATGGATCTTATAATCAGCTACCTCCAAAAAGGATAGATCCCAGAGGACAAAAAGGAGGCTATGAGGATTAAGAAGTTAGCATTGAGCTTCATCCTAGTAGATAAAGTTTTGTACAAAAGGTCATTTACTCAACCACTCCTCCAGTGCCTAAAGCCTAACGAAGCCAAATATGCACTCCATAAGATACATGAAGGAATATATGAGAGCCACAGAGGTAGATGACATGGCCTCTAGCAAGGATATTATTAGATTAACATGGCCTCTGAGCTAGCTGAGTTCATCACTAAACGAGAATAATGCCAGAGATATGCCTTAATGTATCACAATTCTACAGTTCAACTTCAGCAAACACAAGTTATTTGGCCTTTTGACTAGTGGGGAATAGACATTCTAGGTCCATTTCCATTAACCTCAGGAGAAAGAAAGTTCATGGTGGTCATGATTGACTATTTCACCAAGTTGATAGAAGTTGAATCTCTTGCCATAATCGCTAAGAAGAAAATCCTAGAGGTCCTCCAATAAAACATCATCTATTGATTTGGGCTACCTAGATGATGGTCATAGATAATGGAAAATAGTACAATGGCTCACGTTCAAAGAGTATTGTAGTACCCTTCACATCAAACAAAGGTTTACCCCAGTGTTGCATTCCCAGTCCAATGGCTTGGCCGAGGTAACAAACTAAACTATATTCTTAGGGATAAAGAAGCATCTTGAGAGGGCGAAGGGAGCCTGGGTTGAAGAGCTTCCTTATGCTCTATAATCTTACCAAAGCACTTCATGAATAATAATTACAAAGTCAACTTTTTATGCTCACTTATGAAGTCGAAGCAGTCATATCCATGGAGATCGGCTTCACTTCACCCAAAGTCAAAACCCACGACCTTGAGGTGAATACAACAAATATGAGAGCCAAGAAGGATCTTATCTTAGAGATTCGGAAGAAGGCCAACTTGCTGGCTCGCTCGAAACTAATTTTGGACTAAAGTCAGCATGTGAGCCCATAGGATGTCTATTTAGACTAAGACCAGCTTGTGAGCTTACCGAACGTCTATTTAGACTAAGGCCAGTATGCAAGCTTGCTAAGCATCTATTCGGACTAAGCCGGCCAGTGGGCTTGCCAATGTCTACTTGGACTAAGGCCATCTCGCATGTTTGTTGAATGCCTATTCAGACTAAGGCTAGCTTGCAAGCTCGTCGAATGTTTATTTGGGCTAAGACCAACTTGCAAGCTTGTTGAATGTTTATTTGGGCTAAGGCTAGCCTGTAGGCTTGCTGATCATCTATTTGGACTAAGGCTAGCTTGTGGCTCCCTGAATGTCTATTTTTATAAAATCTAGCTTGCGAGCTGGCCAAATATTTATTTGGACTAAGGCTAGTCTGTGGGCTCGCTGAATCTCTATTTAGACTAAGGCTAGCTTATGAGCTTGCCAAATGTCTACTGGGACTAAGGCTAGCTTGCAAGTTTCTCGAATATTTATTCAAAGTAAGGCCAACTTACAAGCTCACCTAAAGTTATCATGATAGCTTGTGGGCTCTTAAACTATATTGATTAATACAAATCAATTAACTTCAAGTGAGTCAATTATAGTGAACTCAGTTGCAACAATTAAATAGAACTAAATTGACTCAAATAGACCACCAAATGGACCTAAATTGATTATATAAATGGACTAAAACTGAAATTGAAACTAGATCCAAAATCAAAATTGATTTAATCAAGAGTAAATCAACCCAGACCCATCCCTAATCACATCCAAGTTGGGTTAATTCAAAACCAAGTCAAGGTCAAATTAGATCCAATTTGGATTAAACTAAGCTCTAACCAAACCCTAATTTGGTTGAATCAAGTTTAAATTGAAGGTCGAACTCAAAGTCAAATCAAAACTAGGTTGAGCCTGAACTGAGATAAATTTGAATTAAATTGACTTGAACTTGCACCTAAGTCCATCAAGATGCAAGCTTGAACATGATAAATTTCCAACACAAGGTCAAACTCAATCTGAATCAAATAAAACTAGACTCAAACTAAGATCGAGTCCTTAATATTGAACTAAATCAAATTAGACTTGAATTGAAATTAGAACTATTCCAACCAGAGTCAATGATTAATATTTGATAAATGTTCTTCTAAAAATCAATTTCAAGCTTGATAAATTCATTATTGTAAGTTGAACATTCACTTTCAATACCAATAGTGATTTTGGAATGGATGTTTCACATGGATCCCTTGGTCATGCTACAAAGCATCAGTGCGAACTTAAGCACCAAAGGTTCTAGGAATAGAATACCAAAATATATCACTATCGTTCAAAAAGGAGTTAGTGAATCACAACTCAATAAAGTTTTAAACATTGACTTGAATCAATTCAGACTCAAATCAAAATTTAGTGTTGAACTGATTCCAAACTAAACTCAAACTCGAACCATATTAGTCCTGATGGAACTAAATAGGGGCAAGCTGAGCCGTATTTGGTGTGCTGAACCTTCAGTTATTCTCTAAGTCTATGAACAATAGGTGATATTATCATCCTGACCTAAACTAGAGCTAGTTCAGATAAGAACTAAACTATATCAAACTAAGTCCCACTGGGTGTGCTAAACTCTCGGCAATACTCCAAGGCTACGAATAATGGGTGATATTATCATCCTAATGTGAACAAGAGCTAGTTCAAATAAGAACTAAATGGAGTCAAATTGAGTCTAGATCGGTGTGCTACAAAAGCCTTTGGTAGTACTCCAACGCTATGTCCAACTCCATAAGTAGTAGGTAATGCTACTTTCAAAATCAATGAAGTTATTACCTATGCCGCCCAGGCTAGGAAATACTTTAAATTTATAAAGTTATTACTTACACCTCATTGATTATAGTAGCACTTCAAAATCAAAAGAAGTTATTGCTTACACCTCATTGGTTATAGAAACATTCAAAATTAACGAAGTTATTGCCTATGTCCCATGGGCTATAGAAATATTTCGAATTCATAAAGTTATTGCTTACACCTCATTAGCTATAGAAATACTTAAAAATCAAATAAAGTTATTGCTTATGCTTTATTGGCTATAGAAACACTTCAAAATTAAATAAAGTTATTGCTTATGTCTCATTGGCTGTAGAAACACTTCAAATCAAAGAAATTATCACCTTGCCTCATTGGTGATGGAAATACTTTAAAATCAATAAAGTTATTGCATATGCCTCATTGGCTATAAAAATACTTCAAACTCATGTAGTTATCGCTTGTGCCTCACGGGTTATGGAAGTGATTAAAAAATAAAGAAGTAATCACTAGCACCTCATTGGCTATAGAAATATTTCAAAATTAAAGAAGTTATCACCTACGCTTTATTGGCCATGGAATACTTCAAAAATCAATGATGTTATTACTTACACCCCATTGACTATGAAAATACTTCAAACTCATGAACTCATCACTTATGCCTCATTGGCTATAGAAACATTTCAAAATCAAATATAGTTATTGCTTATGTCATTATTGGCTATAGAAATACTTCAAATCAAACAAAGTTATCGCTTACGCCTCGTTGGCTATAGAAATACTTTAAAACTGAATAAAGTTATTGCATGCCCTATGGGATATGGAAATATTTTAAATTAAATAAAATTATCACCAATATCTTATTGGCTATGAAAATACTTCAAAATCGAAGAAGTTATCACCTATACCTTATTAGCTATGAAAATACTTCAAAGTCATAAAGTTATTACTAACATGTTATTAGCTAATAAAAATACTTCAAAACCAAATGAAATTATTGCTTAGACTTCATTAGCTATAGAAACACTTCAAAATCAAAAGAAGTTACCACCTATGCCCCACGGGCTATAGAAATATTTCAAAATCAATGGAGTTATCACCTACACCTCTTTGGCTATGGAAACACTTCAAACTCATAAAGTTATCTCTTATGCCTTATTGGCTATAGAAATACTTCAAAACTAATTGAAGTTATTATTTATGCCTCATTAGCTATAGAAATGCTTCAAAATCAAAAGAAGTTATCACCTACGACCCATGGGCTATAGAAACACTTCAAATCAAATGAAGTTATCACCAATGCCTTATCCGCTAACGAAAATACTTTAAACCAAATGAAGTTATCATCAATGCCTCATTGGCTAACAAAAATACTTCAAATCAAATAAAGTTATCACCAATACCTCATTGGCTAATGAAAACACTTTAGACCAAATGATATTATCACCAATGCTTTATTGGCTAATAGAAGCACTTCAAACTAGACGAAGTTATAGCCAATACTCAAAGCTATTGGAAACACTTTGAACTTCTCTCATCTCTTTCCATGTTCCATTGAACTATGCCATCAACATCTGCTGAGGACCAAGTCTAGACCTACTCGAGTCAGATGCCATGTGGTCCAGCACATAGGAGTGGGGCAACAATACACATTAGAGCTTCTTTCCCATATCTCTCTCTTTCTTTTATTTTATTTCCATGATCCTCTTATTGTAAAGTGAGGTTATACCTTTGCTTAAGCCATGTACTTTTTCTCAAAATCAATCAAACAATATTTTTTTTTTGTTTTTCTATTTTGTTAGCTAGGTTTCTTGCTTTAGGAGGTTTCTAACAATTGTCAAGATAATTAACAATAGGGGCTTGTACCTGTTGGAAGTCAATATTCCCACAACGCCTAAAAGCATACTTGAAATTAAAATAAATTTTGATTTGTAATTCAAGATTGTTCCCCGAGGTCTCTGCTACTTCTAAACTGCTAAAATTGATCCCATAAATTTTGGTACATCTGGTATGACTTGACTTCTCCTCCAAGTGTAGAAACCTAGCTAATATAATAGAAATATTAATAAGATAGAATTATGATTAAAAACTGATAAATTGTGTTCTCTTTTCTAAAATAAAGAATTAAATGGTATCAATGAAGAGCATCTCTATCCCAAGGTACACCATCATCCTAGGAGTAGGATTAGCTATGTACTTATCTCGGTCAATGGTCACCACAAAAGTAGCTGAAGTATCAAGTTTAGGACAATCTCTAAGGTTGTCTAGTTCAAGAAGGCACTTACTATTACACCGACTGAAGTTGCTATCATACAAAACCATCCTATTTCTCACCTTCCATCAAGGAAAAGGAGGCCTAATGTTATCATTCCTAATGAGAATGGCTATTCAGATGAAAAGATAGAAGCCATGCCTCAACCGATAGGGAAATTAGTCTTCTAGAGTCTAGGACTAAAATGAAGCTTAGTCTTTAGTCACCTTCACCCAACTCCTCATAGGGGGAAATCAAAAGTAAGTCCAAACATAGGCATTGATGAAGAAGAGCTTATCCTGACTATCTCAAGCAAAGGGAAAACTGCTAGAATCTTTAGCCAACTTAGGAAGCTTGCCCCTCAAAATAAGTCAGTAATTACCATCCCTACCTCCAAATCCTTCACTCCATTAAGCAATTTAGAGAAGGATAAAAGCAAATCACAAGGGGTATAACCTTACCTTAATAGTGTGGCAAAAGGGTGAATCACTAAACAAAACCACAAGAGTCACCTTAAGGTTATAACCTAGCATTACGACTCACAAAGGGAGACCACTTACAACATTAGAGTCATTTCTCATCATGACTTTGGGAGGGACTATGATCCCATACCCCAGCTGGCCAAATGCCAAGACAAGGCTGTCCGAGCGAGGCTTACTAATGAAGAAATTCAAGAGGAGAGGGTCCTTATGAACCAATTCTTGTTACCATGTCAAAGAGAAGGTGTGGTGACCCACTTCATAAGTAGACTCTTGAATGAAATGACTCGACTGATGGGAGAAGTTAGCCTCAATCAAAGCCCATACCTGACCCTTAAGACATAGACCATCATGTTCTATCAAAAGCCTTGGTCATAACTAAAAGCTCTAATCAAGAACTGATCATAGAAGCACTGCAAGAACAACTGAGATAGTAAGATAAAGAGAAAGATAAAGCTCAAGAAAAGGTTATGGAGTTGATGGAGATGATGCTACAAATAAGCCAAAAGCTCAAAAAGTAGATATAACCTTAATAGTCATCTCAAATAGTAGAGGCGATAGAAGGTGCATCTCCTATAGATGAGATTAAAAAAAATGTAGAACCTTTGCAAATACCTCCTCTAGCAAGAGATACACAATCCCTAATTTTAGGGATCTTTGATAATATAGAATTGCCAGCATACATATAACAATAGGTGCAATGAATGGTGGTTGCATAGTTGTGAGAAGGAACTAAGATATGTAGGATAAATGATGCTAATAAACCATATCCTAACCATCACAACCTAATGCTATATTCCAGAGGCTTACGATGCCTAGCTTTAAACAATTTAATGGCATGCGCAATCTTGAACAGCACATAGTTCACTTTGTGACTTTGTGTGAAAATTTAAGTAATAGTCCCTCATTGTTACTCTATTAATTTTTAGCAAGTTTCACAAGAGTAGCATTTGAGTGGTATGCCAATTTACAATTAGAATCCACACAAACTTGAGCACAAATGAAAGATGCTTTTCTAATTGGGTTTTGAGGAGTCAATGATAAAGTAACTATTGTTGACCTTATCTCAACATCAAAAATGTGATAATGAGTCAATTTTGGACTATATCACATGGTGGAGAAATCTCAGTATTAAGTGTGAACAACTCATGAGCCAATTTGAGGTGGTGAACCTAGTCCTCGATAATATAAGGGGAGAGTGGATGGTATCTTATATGAGCACCTCTTCTATCCATACTTTTCAAGATCTCATTATGCAATTTAAGAAACTAGAAAGGATTGGCCTACCAACCTTATCCAATTCACAAAATTTCAAAGCAAAAAAAGATAAGGTAAAGTGTGGAGAGCCTTCCAAAAATGTGAGAGCTACATTCACAGCAACTAAACAAAAAAAAAAACCTTCAAACCCCATTATGAACAAGGGTAATCCTTACAAACATCTAATTCTTGGAGGAGATGGGGAAATGGAATGATCCAATGATTTCCAATAAAGGTTCATAAAGAAATAATCTTTCAAAAGAGAAATACTAGGTAAAATCTTTCAGGATGTCCTGAGGTTGGGCCTCTAGTTACCAGAATACAAGAGTCCAAATGAGGCCAACAAAAAGGACCACCCAAACTACTATCTTTGCCACAAAATATTGGGTCATACTATTGAAGACTATTTTGTATTCAAAGATTGGGTCAAAAATCAATATCGAGAGGCCAAGCTAACTCTTTCTAAGGTAACCTTATTTGAAATGCTCATGAAACACATCAATCATATTACTATGTTCAAGGACCCTGAACCACTTGTTGAGTTCCTCTTTAGAGAAGAAGGGCAACATACCCCTGAACAAGGACACTTATGAAACATCTACATTTTAAAGAGGCTAAATAAGTTGATGAAGAAGATGACTATAAACCCTGAAGTGCCTAAGATGATGATGAAGAAAATCTCCTCGGAGCCAATTGCCTCACTTGCTCAAAGCATCAAGAAGAAAAAGAATAAAAATAAGAAGATGAAGTTGGTTCAACCATATGAATACAATATCAAGAAATTAGCCATCCAAGAATATACCGATACTCTGGAGGAATATTTCTAAGGAGAAAGAAGCCAAGTAACTCTTGAGGAATTTCTCCCTGACAAACTTAAAGCTCTACTAGAGGACCCTAATGTGAAGGATGAAGAAAGTGAACCCCCAGTGACAACATGCTCTGCCATATTCGCTATCGGAGGTGTACAACCAAGCCAATCCCCACTCCGTCACTTCAATAATAATGAAATTTAGGACACAAGGCTAAAAGAAGTGAATAGATTCACTGACAATATTATTGATGAGATGAGAGATCCCATAGGTCTCCCTGAGGGATACTCCTGAGACAATTATCTTAAAGAGTGGTTTACCTATGAGTATGACTATGGCATGCTCAAACTATAGCTAGATACTATGAAAGAACTAGCTACAACTAACATGAAGTTTGTCAATAGGCAAATGCAAATGCTGAATGAGCATATGCAGGCTGTAGCAGCCCACATGGAAAGCATGACAAATATAAGTACCATGCTCTGTGAGTAAGTTAAGAAGATAGAGAAGATGTAAGTAGAAAAGACAAAGCCATACAAAAGACCCTATGGGGGTGGTAAGAAATTACCTACCGACCCTCCTCAGGATCAAAATGATCACTCGTGCCACTTACTATAGATATAGATCAAGAAATCTAAACATATAGAAGAGAATTATTTAAGTCTATGACCTCTTATCGCATAGTAACTCATACGTCCGAGGTAAATACTAATAAACAACTATCCACTAGGTTTGGTGAGGTCTTAGTCCTAGAACCCATGGAAGAATGCATTTACCAACTTTAGAGGAATTATGCATATAAAACATGGATGATGAATATGCCAATGTCTAAGTCAGAGCAACTTTATAACCACTTTGGAAGTCCCTACACCAACAAGCACCAAAGGAAGAAAGCTGGTACTCCAAGAAAGGATCAAATGAACCAATGCTAAATCTCATTCTGCTCCCACATCAAGCCAATCTAAATATCTACATAAGAAACATCCTAAATACAAAGTCTTGAAGAGGGTTATGCCAATAAACAAAATAGAAGGATTTATCGAGAGAGTCTCTGAAGATCTCTCTATGAGGAAGCTCCATATGCCTGTTTTTGAATGGGATGATTATTAGCTAGTCACATCCTCTGAGGACATTAAAGAAACTACTAACTAGGGGCAAGAGTTCACTACCTCTTGCAGCATGATTAGCCTTAGTAGTGATTCTGAAAATAAGCCTTATTTGTCTCACAATGCCAAATTTCTACTAAAAAAAATAAACCAAGTACAACTCTAATGTAGAAAGGTTCTACCCTTGAGACAGGCTTCAATGCCTAGGGACAAGAACATTACCAAGGATAAGGAAAAGCTCTAGAAGCCATAACTATCCCTCTAAAAGTAGGCAAGTTGATGACAAATGCCAAGTTTTATGTGATCAATACTGATGCATCATACAAAGCATTACTAATGAGGCCATGGCTATATGGAAAAAAGTAGTGTCATCAACTATACATCAATGCCTCAAATACTTTGAGGATAGTGAAGAACACTGAATCAATGGAGGAGTACATCCTTTTGATATTCATAAGGTTTATTATGATGATGTAAAATACTACCAAAAATCCCATGCCAACAGAGGTTCTGCTTCTATTAGTCAAGTAAAATAAAAGATCATTGACATGATCTTTGCTCCTCACCTAGGAGGCAACTCTGACCCAAACTCTTCAAATGAAGAAGCCTTGTAAGTTTGCCTAGGTGGTTATACTTCTGACGAAGATGATGACAAAGGTCAAATGGAAAATACTCTTCTTATTACTAAAGTTCCAAAAGGCTTATTTAAGCCATTAGATGAGTTGAGCATCAATGCATGGAAGAATTAATGACTTTCTACATCCCTCCATGGTGCAAAAGAAAAAATAAAACACTATTTTAGAAGGAAATTTATTTTACCCCAAGCCTACATGAAATTTTAGAAATGAAAGATCTAGTAGATGATGATGACCATTAGCCAATAGTCATGCCTAAATATTTCTCGGACTAGCTTCATCGAATAATCGACAAATCTGGATGTGGATATCCATAAACAAAGAAAGAGAGAGAGAGTCATTTCTTTAAGAATCTATGTGATCCACCCCAAGGGTGTGCTTACATTCTTAGAAGACGAAACAAGAACACCAAAGGATTGGGCTATATCACTCCAAATTCCCACACGTGCCTCATGGTTACTATTTAACCTCTCTCTGATATTCAAGATGAACAAATGACATCAATATTCCTTGATGAATGCACTGAGATGGCCATGACTCTCTAGACATCACAGGAAGGTGACATCCTTGATAAAATTTCATTAGGACCAAAAAAGGAGGGCACAATCTAGCCAAAACATCCTCAAATAAACCTTTGCCAAATCGCACTCAACATGATGAATCACTTGGTGAAGAAATAATCCTCAAACCAAAAGAAGCTCCAAAACTTGAAGATGGTGGGCAAGCCATAGTCAATGAACTGATGGAGATAAACCTTGGCACAGAGGAGGACCCCAAGCTTACTTTCATCAACATTCAGCTTTTAGAGGAAAGCCAAACCTAACTTAAAACAGTGCTCCAAGAGTACATTGACTGCTTCATATGGAGCTATAAGGAGATGCCTAGACTAGATCTTGAAGTTGCAGTCCACAAGTTGGCCATCAATCTTGAACTTTCACCTGTCAAACAAACACCTAGAAAGATGAAACTTGACCTAGAACATAAGGTGATAGAAGAAATGAAAAAACGGAATGAAGTAGGCTTCATCAAAGAGGAAAAACACTTAGATTGGGTAGCAAGTATCATGCCAATCAAGAAGAAGAATGGCCAAATCCACATTTGTGTGGAATACAGGGAATTGAATAAAGCATGTCTGAAAGATAATTTTTTGCTGCCAATAATAAAAATCATGATCAACAATGTGATTGGCTTCAAAATATTCTCCTTCATAGAAGATTTTTTAGGGTATAACCATATCAAGGTGCATCTTGATGATGACAAAAATATGACATTTCGAACTCCAATTGGCATCTATTGCTATAAGGTGATGCCCTTCGGACTCAAGAATGTGAGCACCACTTATCAAAGGACCATGACCCAAATTTTTTATGACTTTATACACCAGCTGATAGAATGTTATGTGGATGACTTGGTGGTCAAAACTAAGTTCAAAGATAGGCACATCCAAGATCTAAGAATAGTGTTTGACCACCTTAGGAAATATAACTTAAAGATAAATCCTATGAAGTGTGTTTTTGGGGTATCATCGAGAAAATTCCTTGGCTTTGTTGTCAGACATTGAGGGATTGAAATTGATCCATCTAAGATCAAAGCTATTTTGAATATGCCACCACCTAGCAACTTAAAGCAATCAAGGTCATTTTATAAGGAGATTCATTTCAAATCTCTCCAAAAAATACAAGCCCTTTTACAATTTGATGAAGAAGGATAGTCCATTTATTTAGAATCACGACTGCCAATAGGCCTTTGAGGAGATCAAGTAGTATCTCCTAAAGCCACTGGTCCTGCTAACACCTCTACCTAATAAATCCCTTATCCTTTACATGGCCATAATGGAAGGATGTCTGGGGACACTTCTTGTTTAGAATAATAGAAAGGACAAAGAAAATGCACTCTACTATCTAAGTAGAATGCTAGTAGGGGTAAAAAGTAACTAATTTTCTATCAAAAAGCATTGTCTGCCACTCATATTCATGGTCAAAAAGCTAAGGCATTATTTGCTTTTTCATTAAATCATATTGATATCAAAGATTGATCCCAAAAAATACTTGATGAGTAGGCTTGTACTCACTGGAAGGTTAGCAAAGTCGGCTTTAATACTCATGGAATATGATATCAAGTTCACTCCCTAAAAGGCAGTTAAAGGGCAAGCCCTCGCCAATTTTCTCATAGCTCATCCAGTTCTAGTTGATTCTCCACTGAGTTGTGATCTCCTTGATGAAGAGATTCTTTTGGTCAAAGAAAAGAAATCTTACTAAAAGCTATATTTTGATGGAGCGTCATCCATCAGATAAGGGATCAAACCAAAGCTTTCACAAATCAAAATAGTCATTTGACTCATTTATGTCACTCTGAATCGAGGCATTTTTTTGATATTCCTATTTTCTCTTAAAATTATGTACAAATAATGAAATTGAACATGCGGCTCTAATTACAAGACTGAAAATGGACCTCAGTATGGAAATATCACGTCTACATATTTTTAGTTACTCACAACTAATTATTAGCCAAGTCCAAGGCGAATATAAAGTCGACAAATCTTAGCTTCTGAAATACCATGAAAAGGCTTAAGAGCTCATAAGATAAATTCTAGACATTCAAATAACAAATAACTAAGGTTTCTTGATCCATCAATGCAGAAATTGATTCCTTAGCCAACTTATTCAAGGCACTAGCTGATCCTGATTAAGGAGAAATTCTAATCACAATCCGTAGCAGACAAGTGATAAGCTTAATCTTCAGCATCAAACACAAGTAGACTAAATCTAAAAGATGTTCATTCATCAACTATCTCAAAGATGGAGAACTCTTAAAAGATAAATTTACATGGACACAATTCAGAAAGAGAGACACATACTTTCTGCTTATCAGTGACACTCTTTATAAAAGGTCCTTCAATCAACTACTTCTTTATTGTCTCTCAAACAAAGAAGCCAAAGAAGTTATGTATGAGGTGCATTTTGGGGTTTGTAGAGCTCATCAATCGGGCTCAAAAATGATGATGAAGATTAAGTATATGGGCTACTATTGGCCCATGATGGTGTGAGATTGCATCAAATATGAAAGGAGATGTCATTTATGCCAAATTCATGGGGATTTCATTTATCAACACCCAAATCCTCTACATCTCACAATATTCTCATGACTATTCAAAGTATGGGGTACATATATCATCTGCCCAATTGAACCATCTTCTTCCAAAGGTCACCACTTTATACTAGTAGTGATTGACTCTTTCTCTTGATGGGCTAAAGTGATTCCATTAAAGGAGGTAAAACCAAATACTATTATTTTCTTCTTTTGAGGAAATATATTGTACCAATTTAGGGTCCTTTGAATGATCATTTCTAACGATGGACCATCCTTTAAAAGCTTCAAGGTAGAATAATTTATGCATCATCATAAGATAGATTGGAGATATTCATCCATCTACAATACGAGAGCCAATGAGCTTACTGAGGCATTCAACAAGACCCTTTTCAAGATATTGAAGAAAGTCATTGCCAAAAATAAGAGAGATTGACACCAAAAGCTTTTTGAAGTATTATGGGCTTATTGTACCATATATCAAACCCCCACGCAATTAACTCTATATGCATTGGTGTTTGGGATTGAAGTAGTTTTGCCATTAAAAGTGCAAATCCCCTCTCTAAGAATTGCCTTGCAAGAAGAAATCACAAGAGAAGATAATGTCTATCTTGGCCTTGATGAGGATGAGACAAGGCTCATGGCCCAGCAAAACCTGAAAATGTATCGAGCACAAATGTCCAAGGCTTGCAATAAGAACAACTGGCTTAGATACTTTCAGAAGGGAGAAATGATCTTAATTCTAAAATGACCCATAATCCCAAACAGAAGCAAGAATGGCAAGTTTGAACCTAATTGGGAAGGCCTTTATATTGTTGAAAGAATATTTGAAAGGGGATCCTACTAACTGATTGATGACAAAGGAGAAAGGCCTATATCACCAATCAACTCCCAATTCCTCAAAAGGTACTACTATGCCTAAGCCTCTAGGAGCAACAACAATAACAACTAAAAGTGTCTATGGTTTATCTATGATGGAACATCCAACTTCCTCAAAAAGGAATATCCAATCAAACATGCACTCTATATTTCTCAATGCAAAATACAAACAAAAAACCCCATCCATTTTGTGCGAAAATTGAATCTACATTCTCATAATATATTGAGTTCACTTCCATGTGGTAGACTTAAGTCTATCTCATGGGGCAATCTAGCTTGTATTTTAAACAGCAATTTAAGTCCACTTCCACATATTAAGTCCACTTCCATGTGGCAAACTAAGTCCACTTCCATATGACAAATCAAATCCATATTATATGATGATTAAGCCTATATCCACATGGTGAATCAAATCCACTTTCATGTGGCAAATCAAGTCCATATTACATGGTGATTAAGCCCATGTCTATATGGTGAATCAAGTCCACTTTCACATGGCAAATCAAGTCTATATTACATGGCAATTAAACCCGTATCTACATGGTGAATCAAATTCCATTTCCTGTGGTAAAATCAAGTCCACCTAATGTGGTAAATTAAGTTCATTCCTTGTGGCAATTCAATGTTGCTCCACATGGTAGATTAAGTCTACTCTCTTATGGCAAATTAAGTCCATGGCAAGCTAAGTCCACTCCACCTAACAAACTGAGTTCGCATTTGTGCGACAATTCAAACTCATGTGGTCAACTCTTGAGATATTGATGCAAAGGGGCAAGCACCTAAGAAAATTGTTCGCATCCACTCTCCTTGCTAAAAAAAACTCGTGAAGTAGATGCGAAGGAGGCATTTATTTCAGTCAATTTTTGGCCAAAAATAAAATTTAATCAAAATTTAGTCAAAATATAGAGTTGGATGTCACTAGATTGTGATCCAAATATTTGGACCTAAATCACGATCAAATTAAGCTGAAAATCGGGTCCAATTTGTACTTGAATCATTGAGAAATTTGGACTCAAGCTAAAGAGAGTTGAGTGGGCCGATCAAGCCCAAAATTAATCCAATATCTGGGACAAAATTAAAATTGTAAAATCTTTACAAATAGGTCCTTGATCAAACTTTTTCTACAAGTAATTCCCTAAAATAAAAAATTTTGCAAAAAAGTCCTTCTCACATGTTCACCTCACTAGTGTGCACTTGCCAAACTATAGAAAACTAACTGAGTTACGAATTTCAATGGCAAAGGCCTTTGGTTAATATGGCCAAGCTTGTGTTCTTTTAATACACAAATGCTTCATTTGGCCTCATATCTCAATTGCTAGGTGTTGTAGGATCTCTCCTTAGAGAAAATGATGTATGTCCATCATAGAGCCAATTAGGGATTGAAGTCCATGTATGGCTATCAAAGCCTATTTTAAAGGAGAAGGATATCAACCTTTTTATGTCAAAGTTTGATTTCTGATCGAGTATTAAAATAGACTATATCATGACCCAGAAAAGATTGGATATCCTAAACTAGGTATGTTCACTACTATCCAATGTACTAGATAATATTGGAAATGGGTCTCTAGTTTTCTTTCCAAAGAATCTTCTATGAAGCCTTAATAGAGTATGATCTGGCACTCAATCACTTGGCTTTCAATGCCATGCGTTGGTTAGCCACATCCTTAATATCTTGTAATTCTTCCACTGGTGAATAGACTTTATATTCTCCTAGAAGAGTTGACAAGCCAACCTTGATAGAGCATGACCTTATGCCATGTGGTGCTCAACCAATCTTATGGACTCAAACTTGAAGGCCCAAATAAGCAACCTAAGAGGGGGGTAAATTAGATTTTATAATAAATACTAACTTTTTATCAAATTAAAAGGCTAATTCAATCCTCAAATCCAAAATAATAAATGAGGTACCATGCCTACTCCATGACCATTACCTCACTTTTGAGGACCTCAATCACTCGACTAGTGATATTGCTTTTTGAAACAAAGTCAAGCCTTTGTACCAATTCATAACTGTTTGAGTCAATTTTTGACCAAAAATCAAACTTTATAAAATTTAGTGAAAGTATGGAGTTAGATGTCACTTGATTGTGATCCAAATATGAGTCTTGATTGGACCTAAATTATAATCAAATTTGGCTAAAATTGAGTCTAGTTTGGACTTGAATCATTGAGAAATTCGAGCTTCAATTAAAGAAAATTGAGTGGGACAGATATTTGGATCAAAATCAGGCCCAAAATTTATCAAATATCTGAGCCAAAATGAAAATTATAAAATCTTTACAAATAGGTTCTTGACCAGAGTTTTCCTTTAAGTAAGTCCCCGAAATGAATAATTTTGTGAAAAAATACTTCTCACATATGCACCTCACTAGTGCGCACTTGCCAAATTGTAGACAACTAACTAAGTTAGTTGTGAAAAAGTCTTTGAAAGTTTTGAAATTTCAAATCAATCACTCACAAAAATCTAGGATTCACAAAATAAACCCCTCAAAATTTTATATTTACAAATAAATACCTAAAATTTTAATTTTTGCAAATAAGCCTCCAAAAGTTTTTATTTGTAAATAAGTCTAAATTTCATATGAAAAGAACCCTAAAAATTTCAAATTTTCATAAATAGGTTCATTTTATAAAAAGGTCCTTGGGACTTGTGAAATTAGATTTTGGTCCAAAATTTTCGGAAAAATTTTGCAAATAGCTCTCCTAAAAATTCAACATCCAAAAATAATACATATTTTGAAAATTTTCATCAAGGAAACAAATCCCAATCAAAGACATTATATGTCAATTCAGAAATTTGGAAATATAATTTGATTACAAATTACAATCCCAAACATGCCAATCAAAAAGATGGAGATCCAATCTACAAATCACCATCCAACTAGATTTGCCAATCAAGCCAATCAAAATTTGGTTTCAGATATTCTGAAGGCCTATAAAGATTTATGAAGATTTGAAGAGAAAGAGTAGCACAACAAAGAACAAGAGAGGATAAATAGATGAATTGAAAAGGAGAGGATTAGAAGTGTAGAAGGGACCATTGTGAAAGGAAAAAAAAAATCAAAAGTAGAGAACAAGATGTAATTTCTCACCTCTTCTTTCATTTTTTTTTTCTCTTCCATTCTTCTCTCTAGTTTTCCCTATAGGACCTCGCTGTTGCTCCACCCTTATTTCTGTGCCCGACTAGCCGTTGCTTTAGGGCATCGGCAAATTTCACACTAATCTCAACCATCCAGAAACATCTTGTCATGATTTTTGTGTCATCACTACTGTTGCCACCCATAATCCTTCGGCATCTTGACAAAGATTTATCAACACCATAGCCACCAACAAGTCTATATATCAGCATATCTCCACTACCGATCTAAGGCCAGCTTGTGAGCTCACCCAAAAGTTAACTCCGATCTAGGGCCAGCTCGTGGTCTCTCTTAAAACTAATTTTGGACTAAGGAAAGCTTTTGAGCCAATCGAACATCTATTTGAATTAAGGCTAGCTTGCAAGCTAGCTGAACATCTATTCGAACTAAGGCCAGTCCATAGGCTCATTGAATGTCTATTCAAACTAAGGCTAACCTACGAGCTTGCTAAATGCCTACTTGGACTATGGACATCTTGTGAGCTTGCTAAATATCTATTCAGACTAAGGCTAGTTTCTGAGCTTGCTAGATGTCTATTCAGAGTAAGCCTAGCCCATGAGCTTGCTGAACATCTATTCAAATTAAGACCAGCTTACAAACTCATTGAACATCTATTCAGACTAAGGCCAGCCTTGGCTCGCCAAATGTCTAATCAAACTAAGGCTAGCTTGTGAGCTCCCTGAACATCTATTTGGACTAAACCAACTTGTGAGATAGCTGAACATCAATTCAGACTAAGGCCAGCTTGTGGACTCATCGAACCTCTATTTGGACTAAGGCCAACCTACGAGCTTGCTAAACGTCTACATTGACTAAGGTCATCTCACGAGCATGTTGAACATCTATTCGAACTAAGACCATCTTGGGAGCTCATCAAACATCTATTCAAACTAGGGCTAGCCCAGGAGCTCACCAAACATCTATTCAAACTAAGGCCAGCTTGTGAGATCACCGAACATCTATTTAGACTAAGGCTAGCCCGTAGGCTCACCAAAGTCTATTTAAACTAAAGCCAGCTTACAAGCTCCCCAAATGTCTATTTGGAGTAAGGCCTACTTATGAGCTTGCTATCATCTATTTGGACTAAAGCTAGCTTGCAAGCTCACTAAATATCTACTTGGACTAAGGACTACTCACAGGCTCACTAAATGTCTATTCAGACTAATATCAGCTTGCAAGCTCATCGAACATCAATTCAAATTAAGGTCAGCCAGTGGGCTTGCAAAATATCTATCAGAGTAAGGCCAGCTTGCGAGCTCACTAAATGTCTATTCACACTAATGTTAGTTCACAGTCTTACCAAATATCTATTTGGAATAAAATTAGCTTGCAACCTCACCAAACATCTATTTGAATTAAGGCTAGCCTGTAAGCTCACCCAAAGGTATCATCATAGCTTGTGGGCTCTCAAACCAAATCAATTAACTTTAAGTGAGTTAATCACAGTAAACTTAGTTGGAATAAATAAACAAAACTAAATTGATTCAAATAGACCACCAAATAGACCTAAATTGATTATATAAATAGACTAAACTTAAATTGAAATCGGATCTAAAATTTGAATTGAATTAATCTAGACTAAATCATACCTACCCCTCATTATGTCTAAGTCGGGTTAAGTCAAAATCAAGTTAAGTTCAAATCAAACCCAATTTGGATCAAACTAAGCTCGAATCAAATCTTAATTAGGTTGAATCAAGTTCAAACTAAATGGTTGAACTCAAAGTTAAACCAAAGCCAGGCCAAGCCTAAACTAAAATTAAGTTGAACTAAATTAACTTGAACTTAAACTGAAGTCCATCAAGATACAAGCCCAAACTTGATAAAGGTCTAACACAATGTCAATCTTGATCCAAATCAAATAAAACCATACTCAAATTAAGATCAAGTCCTGAATATTGAATTAAGTCAAATCAGACTCAAATGAAAATCAATACTACACTAACTAGAATCAATGATCAGTATTTGACAAATATTTTTCCAAAAATCGATGTCAAGCTTGGTGAATTCATTACTGCAAACTGAACATTTACTATATATACCAATAGTGATTTTGGAATAGATGTTTCACATGGCTCCCTTGGTCATGCTACAAAGCATAAGTGCGAACTCAATTACCAAAGGTTTTGGAAATAGGAAATCAAAACATATCACTATCTTTCAAGAAAGAGTTAGCAAATCACAATTCAATTAAGTTTTAAATATCGAGTAGAATCAATTCAGACTCAAATCAAAATTGAGTGTTGAACTAATTCCAAACCTGACTCAAACTTGAACCATATTAGTCTTGACGAAACTAAATAGGAGCAAGCTGAGTCCTACTGGGTGTGTTGAACCTTGGGCAACACTCTAAGGCTATGAACAATGGGTGATGTTACTATCTTAACCTGAATTAGAACTAGTTTAGATAGGAACTAAATTAGGTCAAATTGAGTCCCATTAGGTGTGTTAAAATCTCAACAATACTCCAAAACTATGAACAATGAGTGATGTTATCATCCTAACCTGAACTAGAGATAGTTCATATAAGAACTAAACTGGGTCAAACTAAATCCTATTGAGTGTGCTACAAAAGCCTTTGATAGCACTCTAAGGCTATGTCCAACTCCATAAGATGTGGGTAATGCTACCATCAAAATCAATGAAGTTATTACTTATGCTCCACGAAGTACAAAAATACTTCAAATTTATGAAGTTATTACTTACGTCTCATTAGCTATAGAAACACTTCAAAACTAAATGAAGTTATTACTTATACCTCACTATCTATAGAAATAATTCAAAATTGAATGAAGTTATTACTTATACTTTATTGGCTATAGAAATATTTTAAAACCAATGAAGTTTTTGCCTACACCCCACTAACTACAGAAACACTTCAAATTCATGAAATCTCACTAGCTAGAAATACTTCAAAACCAAATGAAGTTATTATTTATGCCTCATTGGCTATAGAAGCACTTCAAATCAAAGAAGTTATCACCTATGTCTTGTTGGCTATGAAAACACTTCATAATCAATAAAGTTATTACTTATGCCTCATTGGTTATAGACACACTTTAAGCTCATGAAATTATCACTTTTGCCCCCACAAGCTATGAAAACACTTCAAAAATAAAGAAGTTATCAATGCCTCATTGGTATGAAAACACCTCAAAATCAGAAAAGTTATCATGTATGCCTCATTGACCATGGAAACATTTCAAAATCAATAAAGTTATTGCTTGCACCTCATTGGCTATGGAAGCACTTCAAACTTGTAGAGTTATCACTTACGCTTTATTGGCTATAGAGACACTTAAAGATCAAATGAGATTATTGCTTATGCCTTTATTAGCTATAGAAACAGTTCACATCAAATGAACTTTACGTTTACGTCTCATTGGCTATAGAAACACTTCAAATCAAATAAAGTTATTGCTTGCACCTCTTTGGTATAGAAATACTTTAAAACTAAATAAAGTTATTGCTTACGCCTTGCAGGCTATGGAAACACTTCAAGTCAAATGAAGTTATCACTAATACCTTAATGACTATGAAAATACTTCAAAATTAAAGAAATTATTACTTATACCTTACAGGCTATGAAAACACTTCAAGTCAAATGAAGTTATCACTAATACCTTATTGGCTATGAAAATACTTCAAAATTGAAGAAATTATTACCTACGCCTCATTGGCTATGGAAATACTTCAAACTTATGAAGTTATTGTTAATATCTTATTGGCTAATAAAAATATTTCAAAACCAAATAAAGTTATTGCTTACACCTCATTATCTATAGAAACACTTTAAAATAAAAAGAAGTTAAAAACCAAATAAAGTTATTGCTTACATCTCATTGTCTATAGAAACACTTTAAAATAAAAAGAAGTTACAATCTACACCCCACGGGCTATGAAAACACTTCAAAATCAATGGAGTTATCACCTATGCCTCATTGGCTATGGAAATACTTTAAATTTATGAAGTTATCACTAATGCCTCATTGACTATAGAAATACTTCAAAATAAAATGAAGTTATTACTTATGCCTCATTGCCTATAAAAATACTTCAAAATCAAAAGAAATTATCGCCTATGCCCCACGGGCTACAACAATACTTCAAAGCAAATAAAATTATTGCTTATGTCCTATGAGCTATGGAAACACTTTAAATCAAATGAAGTTACACCAATACCTTATCAACTAACAAAATGCTTTAAACCAAATAAAGTTATCACCAACACCTCATTGATTAACAAAAATACTTTAAATCAAATGAAATTATCACCAACATCTCATTGACTAATGGAAACACTTCAAACCAAATGAAGTCATCACCAATATCTTATTGGCTAACAAAAATAATTTAAACCAAATAAAGTTATCACCAATGCTCAAAACTATTAAAAATACTTCGAACGTCTCTCATCACCTTCCATATTCCATTAGACTACATCATCAATATTTGCTAAGGACCAAATCCAGACCCACCTAAATCAAATGCCACATGGTCTAGCACATAGGAGTGGGATAACAGCACATATCAGAGCTTCTTTCCCATCTCTCTCTTTCTTATATTTTATTTCTATGATCCTCTTACTATAAAGTGAGTGTATACCATTGCTCAAGCGATGTGTCTTTTCTCAAAATCAATCAAAAAAATGTGTTTTTGTGTGTGTCTCTATTTTATTAGCTAGGTTTCTTTATTTAGGAGGTTTTTAATAATTTTTGAGATAATTAACAATAGAGACTTGCACCTGTTGGAATTCAATATTCCCATAACACTTAAAAGTGTACTTAAAATTAAAATACATTTTGATTTGTGATTTGGCATCACTGCCTAGGGTCTCTACTACTCTTGGACCATTGAAATTGATTTGACAATAATCCGTGAGTGTCACTTCCTTCAAGTGAAGCTACAACCATATAACTCTTGCTCCAAATGAGCAATAACCAACTCCAATACTGAAGCTTTATCCCTCACACACTCCTAAGAATCTAAGAGTGTTTACAAATGAAAATAAAAATGAAAGTTTACAAATATGCCTCTCTATAAGAGTATAAGGGCAAGAGGGTTTGAAAGTAAAAATTAGATGTAGAGCTCTTGATAGGCTAGAGAGCTTAGGGAAGCTTGTTTTTTCTGCCAAAGATAATTAAGGATGTAAAGCAAATAAATCTACCTATATAAAAAAGATTAGTAGTATAGCATAATATCATAAATAGAAGTTACAAAATATTATAATAAAAATTCATTACAAAAAGATAAAACTTTTGAAAACAATGTCATCCCTAACTTAACAAGAATAGCTTAAGTGGTAGAAGATTTTGGAACTCAAACTTGTTTGGATTCCACATGTTTAGGAATCATGCTCTTTGGTACCCAAACTTGTTTAAAAGTAGTACTTCTCTTGATTGGGCAACAAGTAGAGACATGTCCATGAAGGCTACAATAATGACATTTTAATATTCAAAATTTTGCATTTGAAGCTAATTGAAGGAGCTCAAGTCAAAATTGGTTCTAGTTTGGGAGACCCCTCGAGATCGTATCCATTAGGCTGCCCTTCTATTAATCTACAAGAGAAAGAAAACATCACGAGGAGGACTATCAGAATATTCTTCGGTGATGGCTACTCCAATGCTCAAGTCAGAAAGGGTCTCATTAATTTTTTATTCTGAGCTAGAGAGAGAGAGAGAGAGAGAGAGAGAGTCTCCCCTTACCTTTGTGGGTTTTAAGTAATTTATATATAGAGAAGATCTTTCTGTGGATCCAAGATTCTATGATTTCTAGTCTTGATTATGTTGAACTCTCCTTATTTAGTTAACATCACTCTCGGATTTCATGCTAACTATTTCCCTCCAAGATCTCTATTCCCAAGTTTCCATGAATACTCGGGCATATTCATATATGGGTTGAGGCCATCATACTTCACTGTAGACCTAGAGATGAGTGTCTACCAGATGAGCTGTAATGTCACCAAGCTGACTTGACCTCGGTGACATCACCTTAAATGTTGGTCTCAAGGCCAATACCTCAGTTACCACAATTAGTGGCTCAAGCCATAGATCAAGTCCCCATTTATTTTTGGTTTGGCTAATTTTTAACTCGATGGCATCATCAGTGCCCCCAACTCTAGGCATCAAGTTCAGGGGGCTCAATGAGTGAAGTTTATTTTTTTCACCAACTAAGCTACATTTTTTGGGAGCTCTATTTTGAATTTTTGAGGATCAAGCCATTGATTTCATCAAATCATAAGGGGTGCTAGCCATTGTGACTCCTTGTGAGGTGAATCACTAATTTGTAGCTTTGTGCTAGGCATGAGTTGCCAATGGACATGACTCATCTAGAGATGGGCCACCACCTTGTTGAATCATGTAGAATTATTAGGGTTCAACTTTTCCCAAGGAGACAGTCCAAAGCCATTCCTTTAGATGCTGAGATGTTCTTTGATGCAAACAAGTATTCCTCGTGAATAGTGTGGTGATCTATGGCTCCCATTTTTTAGGCTTCCTCATTCCATGTGGCAGTGATCTTTCAGTTTGGAAAAGGCTATTTAAGGGATCCTTTATCCCTTTTCATCCATTTTTAGCAATCTTTGTGCTTGTCTCTTTACAACTCTTGCTTCAGTTCCTTCTTTATTCATTAAGTTTTTTTGAAATGATGTTCTCTTTCACTCCGTCCTCCTGCAAAAAGAGGTCATCTTCCAACAACGTACCTGCCACTCCATCAATCTCTATGCTATAGCTCCATCCTCCAAGGTGGCTGTGACTCCAATTGTTATTTTGAAGTTGATGGCAACCTCCACTATGGTTTCTAGCATTGATGGGTCAAGTTCTATGCCCTTGACTGCTATTGCAACCTCCCAGGGACCTGCTTCTCTCGTTGTCCCATCCTCTTTCATAGGGGTCAGTTACAAGCCATCCACTATTCCCATGTCGGCGGCTCTAAGTCCCAGTGAGGAATTGCCCCAAAGTAAGTATGATTTTTTATCCTTTTTTGATATTGTGGCATTTTATTTTGGATTAAAGTTCTTCATGATGTGAACTTTGGAATTGGGTGTTGGATGCTAGACTAGAGCCTGATTTTGTATGCTCATTAGGTATTTTTGAGGTAAGGGTCTAGATTTTTGGACTCTCCAAGAGAAAAAGCTTGAGGACTAGGTCGGAGTGTTCAGCTTTTTGGATGAGATTGAGTTGGACCTGTGGGGGTCCAAGGAGGGAGCAAGAATTTGAAATAAGAGTTTGAGTTTAGTATGTTTTGATATATGTTTTAGAGTGGGTCTAGGTACCCTATGGATAGCTTTACTTAAGATGTCCTGGAAGACTAGGACCTTGCCCTCGATCAGATAGTGCTTAAAGCCATAAAATTTATCATCGCGTTTCAAACCTGAGTCTAGTCCAAAGGTTTTGTCCTAACTATAGAAATGTTCAAGGGTTGTCAAGGTCCGAACACCAAGGGTAGGTGGCATTTTCCTCCCAAGAAATGGTGTAGACTATTTGCTTCGAACCCTAGCTCCATCCACTCCTAGAAATACTATCCCCTTAGGATTTTTACAAGAGGCCAAGGTCTTTCTTGTGGGTGAGGTAATCTTTCCTCTCACTGTACTAACCCAGAGATTCTCCATGAAATTCACCAACTTCTAGTTTCTTAGGTAGATGAGGTTGAGGATATTAGATCCACCCCCAAATGTTCCAACAAGGCCTATCTACTGGAGCATGGTATATCCATGACCTAGAGAGTTGGTATGCACTTTTGAGCTTTGGGTTCTTGATTTTTCAACTGATTTCTCTTCAATCTAATTGTTGGTTTAGTTTTGTGCAAGGTTGACCTATATCTTATTCATCAATGAGTATCTCAACAGCAAGTAGGTGCTCCTCGAGTGTCCCTTGTCCCATCAGCATAGAAGAAGCCTTCTAAGGTAGAAGTCAACACTCCCCCTCAGGAGATTGTCCAAGGGCATAGGAAGAGGAGGTGAGAGGAGGGAGGAAGCTGGTCCACAAGTGGAGAGCAGACAAGGAAGGGGTAGGCGATACCTCATCCTTCTGAATCCCTCTATCAAGTTGAATCCATAGGGAAGGCTACCTAATCATTGAGCTCTTCTATTGTGAAGTCCATCAACCATGGGAAGAAGGTAGTTGTGACTTCCAGACCTACACCTCCTCCTCCCATACCAAAGTGCAAGCATGGTCCACCTCCCTTGCTGAAGCTCCTTAAGCAAGGAGAATAATGCCAAGGAAGATTTCCTTGGAGAATTTAGGGGATAGTAGGGACCCCCACATTGAGCAACTCCCTATAGATTGTGTCTTCATGAAGGAGAACTAGACTTTTGTTGACGTAAGTCATTTAAACTTCTTCCATTAACATTGCTTATTTTTTTATTTTTGTTGAACCTTTGGCTTAGTTGTAGGCACTGTAATTTTTCATTATGTGGGTTGGCACTTTTACAAAGCTTAGAAGCAGATGGCTTCTAAGAAGAATAAGGCCATTAAGGCTACGGAGGATGCCAACCTCCTACGTTCTGAAATTGAGTCAATCTAGCTCGAGGTTAGGAAGACGAAGAAGGAGGTAGAGAAGTAGAGAAATATCCTCCAAGTGGAGCAAGATTCATCCTTGAAAAGGCTAAAAGATCTAGGGGATAGGTAGAAGGTCATGCTAGTCTAGGCCAAGGGTGAGGTTGTGGCTATATTTCACCAGAGCTTGGAATACACAAACTTTGAAGTTGATCAAGATGCAAGTCATACTAGAATTCAAGGCTATTGATGAGTATCTCTAGGAATGGGGCCTTCGTGCTAGTCTAGGCCAAGGGTGAGGTTGTGGCTATATTTCACCAGAGCTTGGAATACACAAACTTTGAAGTTGATCAAGATGCAAGTCATACTAGAATTCAAGGCTATTGATGAGTATCTCTAGGAATGGGGCCTCCTTTGTGTCAACTCCTTCTCCAAGGATTACCTTTGCTATAGAGACATAGTAAAGGATACTCACCATGATTATAACTTGGAGTTTGATAATCTCCAAGAGGAATTTTGTGATGACTTTAGGATTCACTACCTCAAGTGGGAATATAAGGAGATCATTCAGAGAGAGATGGGAGTCAAGGAGCCCCATGAAGCCAAGCCCCTAGCACCTATTCCCCTAAGGAATCTGCCAAACCTCCAGCATCCTACAAATAACCTTGCCTTGTTATCTTTCATCTATTTTGTTAAAAACTTTTTTTAACTGAGTTTCTCCTTGGATATGATATGAATGAAAGAGACTTTCTCTTACTTGCACCTTTTTCCTTCGCATCTTTGGTTTGTATACCTCTTCCATACATCTTGGCTCAAGCCCGCTCAAAAGTTGGTTGGCCTTCATTACACCTACAAGTTAGCTTATAGTTTTATCCTCTAGCCATGATGAAGATTGTTATTAAGTGACAAGTCATCGCTCACCTTTACAATGATTGGTTTTAGAGCTCTTTAAGTAGAGTTACCTTAACTTGACATAGTTGATATTCATCCTTTCCCCAAGAAGAGAATGGATTTAGGAAGATAAGAGTCTATTAAGAGATAAACTTCAAGGACCAAAGCATGATGTAGGATGAAAACTTTACACAAGAATCTTAGGTCTTGGTAGAGTTTAAGGCTTCTTATGGTTAACTTATTGCTAGAGTCTTATTCCTGGTGTAGAACTGTGGTCTTATACCTCGAGTGGATCTGAGGTCTTATGCTTGGCTTATTACTAAGGTTTAATACATAGTGTAGAACCAAGGTCTTATGCCTGACTTATTGTCAAGGTCTTATGTCTTGGGTGGATCTGAAGTCTTATGTTTGGCTTATTGTTAAGGTCTTATTTCTTGACTTATTATCAAGGTCTTATGTTTGATTTATTACCGAGGTCTTATGTCTGGTTTATTGTTGAGGTCTTATACCTGATGTACAACTAACGTCTTATGCCTTGGGTAAAATTGAGGTCTTATAGTGGTCTATTGGGATAGGACTTGTCAATATCTAAAAATATAATAGAGGCATAATTTATTCTAAAGATAAAACCTTATTAGGTTGTCTATATGCTATATCCTAGGGAGTTCCTTGTTGTTTAGGTATTCGATCTTAAATGTCCTTGGCCCCACAACTAGAGAAATTCTAGATAGGCCTATTTAGTTCGGAGATATTTTTTTTGAAACTCGATCAATGAATTCAGCTCGTCGAAGTATCCAATTGTCTAATTGTAGTCCCTAGCCGTGTACCTATGCATTGTAGTATTGGGTCATTCACCTCGACCCCATAAGAGAGAGTGAAAGGTGAATCCCTAGTCATCATCTATGGTGTGGTTTGATAAGACCACAGGATATGTGGCTGTTCCTCGACCTAGGTGCCTTTGGCTCTTTCAAGATGTTTCTTTATGCTTGAAAGTAGGGCTCTTTGAAGATGTTTCTTTATGTTAGGCCATTAGATTGAGGGTGCACCGCTGAGGTAAATCTTTGTTCTATATGGAGGCTACTATAGTATACCTTGAATCTTAAGCTATCAAATTACTTTCTATTATTTGTAACTAGCACACATGGCAGCCCGAACCCAAGATCATGCTATGCCATAGGAACTCCTGAATCTTTCTCTCGATGATCATCAGTAGGGGTTTAGCTTCTAGTCATTTGATAAAGTAGTCGATAGTGACCACTAAGAGCTTCCTTTATCCCAATGCTATCAGGAATGAAGGTAAGGTGTCCATCCCCCATTGGTTGAAAGGCCATATAGATTGAGTCTGCTAGAGTTGAACTGTCAAACTATGATCTAACAAGGCATATCTCTGGCATTGTTTGCACTTGGAAATAAATTCAGATGCCTTAGAAGGCATGTTAAGCCAATAATACCCTTATCTAAGGAGCTTGTGTGTTAGGGCTCATTCTCCACCATGGCTCTCGCATAGCCCACCATGGACCTCTCGAAGGGCATAGTCGGCTTCCTTGAGTATTAGGCAATGGAGAAGGGGCTGTGTGAAGAATCTTTTATGTAAGACTCCTTCTATTAAGGTAAAGTTTGGGGCTAGCTTCTTGATCCTTCGGGCTTCTTTTAGGGTCCTCCAGAAGTTACCTATCTTTAAGATAGGAGATAATGAAATCCATCTAGTTGGGCTCTACATCCACTACATTCACCTCAATAGTCTTTGCGTAGCTAGGTTGCTAAAGATTCTCCACAAAGATTTGACTTGGTGCCAAATTTGAAGAAGCTGAAGCCTGCCAAGTGAGAGCATCTATGTCCACATTGCTATTTAGGGGTACTCAGTGGATTTTCACTCAGTCAATTTTTGCCATAAGCTTCTATGCCTCAGCTAGGTATTGAGTCATGGTTGTATCTTTTACCTCATACTCTCCAATGTCTTGCAAACACACAAGTTGGGAGTTACCATGTGTAATCTTACCTTCAATGTTTTATCTCTTGCCACTAACACCATGCATAATCTGAGGAGGAATGCTTCATACTCTACAATGTTGTCTGAGGTCGCAAGTTCAAGCTGAGTTGAATACCTAGCCACTCTCCTATTCAAACTCTGAAGGATGACATTGACCCCACAACCTAACTCACAAGATGAGCCATCTATCCAAACATCCCATGGCTCATATTCTAGTCTTGTTAGGTATGAGGTAGTCTCCACCAAGAAATCTGCTAAAGCTTGGGCTTTGATAGTCTTTTAAACCTTGAAGGTCACATCAAATTGACTTAACTCGATGAACCACTTGAATAGCCTTTTTGAGATTTTCAGCTTTTGCATTATTTTGCTGAAGTGGGAGATTGGTGAGTACTATGACTGGATATGCTTCAAAGTAAGGGTGGAGTTTTTGTGCTGCCAACACCACGGTGCATGCTAGCTTTTCTAATAGAGGGACTAAATCTCTACACCCATGAGTACATAACTCACATAGTATATAGGGAGTTGTTTTCTTCCCCGATCACTTATTCACACAGAACTGACTACTTGATTTGATGCAATTATATAGAGGAAGAGTGTCTCATTTGGTTCAGGTCTCACTAATAAAGGCGGTTCGGCTAAGTACTTTTTGAGATCTTCAAAGGCTTAGTCACATTGCCCCATCCATTCGAATCTAGAGCTTTGCTTGAGCACCTTAAAAAAAAGGCTAGCACTTCTCTCTAGATCTAGATAGAAAGTGATTGATCACTTCCATGTGACATGTGAGCCACTACATTTCTTTAATGGAGCTTGAAGGCGTTATTCCTATAACTGCTTTAATTCTTTTAGGGTTGGCTTCTATTCCTCATTTTGAGATAAGGTAACCAAGGAACTTTCTTGAGCCTACCTTGTGATTGATCACTTCTACGTGACCTGTGAGCCACTACATTTCTTTGATGGAGCTTGAAGGCATTATTCCTATAACTGCTTTATTTCTTTTAGGGTTGGCTTCTATTCCTCATTTTGAGATAAGGTAACCAAGGAACTTTCTCGAGCCTGCCTTGAAAGCATACTTCTTTGGGTTTAGCTTCATCCTAAACTTCTGAAGTGCATTGAAAGTCTCTTCCAAATCCTTCAAATGCTCATCGGTATGGAGTCTCTTCACTAGCAAATTATTGATATAGGCTTTCACATTCCTACCAAGTTGAGGCTCAAAAACTTTGTCCAACATTTTTTAATACATTTCCCCTACATTCTTTAGTCCAAAAGGCATTGCAATGTAATAGAAGATGCCTTGATCTGTGATGAAAGTAATTTTATCCTCATCCTTGGTGTGCATACACATCTAATGGTAGCCTGAGAACACATCCAAGAAGCTCAAGAGTTGGTGACTAAAAGTAGTGTCAACAAGCTGGTCAATCTTAGGTAGATGATAACTATCTTTTGGACATGCTTTATTCAAGTCGGTAAAGTTGATGCAATACTGTTAGATATTTTTACCATTACTACGTTGTCTAACCACTCAAGATAGTGGACTTTTTGTATAATCCTGTATTGAGAAGTTTACTCACCTTTGTGACAATAGCTTTCTAGCATTTAGGGGTGAAGTACCTCTTTTTTTCCTTGGTCGACTTATGATTTTTGCAATTGTGAGTTCACATTGCACCATTGAGGGGTCAATACCTAGGAGGCCCTTAGGGGTGCATGTAAAGAGATCGTGGCTCTTTCTTAGGAGCTCTTGTAATTTTTTATGAGATTTGCCCTAAGCTTTAGTGTCCTCCCCAAGCCTTCATCAATGACCAAGCTAATGAGCCATTCCATAGGCTAAGCATTCTCCTTCTTTAGCTTGATGTTGGATTCATTGACCTCTACCATTACCAATCCCTTGGCTTGCTAGTTGGAACTGTTCTATCAATAGGGTGCTTCATAATTCTTAGCAAGGCTTTGGTGCCCCCATGCTTCACTTATGCCATATTTAGTGAGAAACCTCATGACTAAATAAAAGGTTGAAATTGTCATTTGGAGTTGATTAAGCATTGGTCATTCCAAACTACATTATAGGAAGAATGTGTCTGAACTACCACAAACTTTGATTTAATTGTAGTGTTCCTAGGATTCTCTCTGACAGTGATGAGTAAGTTGATCATACTAAGTGAGATGATTGAATCCCCTGTGAATTTAGTAAGTGTCCCAATGTATGACTCTAGCTCCTACTCGGTCTTCATTTGATTAGAGAAGACTATGTCTCCATAGTTAGGCTTGCAATGGTATCTCTCTTCTTCACCTCCTCCTTTGAGCCCTCCTACCTCCAATGAGTGTTTGGTGTTTGCTTGTCAATGCTTAAGTGTTGCTTTGAGTCAGTGGGCTTGTTAGGATCATATCGAGATTGCCTTTGACTGGAGTATTTTGTAGCTTAGAGTGGGGTCCCTTCGAGAGGAAGTTCATTGATGATTCTTCAGCACATGAGCTTCTTCTATGCAGTCACTTTGATGGATGAACTACCCAAGGTGGTCTTCTTTGATAAGCCTCTTTATTTAATCCTTGCGGTTTCTACATTCTTCTATATCATGACCATATTTGTCAAGGTTTTTCTTGGTAGTGCAGATGGGTTAGGACCTCCACAAGAAGTCTCGGTGATCAATTTGCACTAGAACTTTGAATCTTGAGTTGTTCAATGGGGTATAAGCTTAAAATTTAGGCCTCCTATCCCTCCATTTAATTTTCTTCCTCTTTAGCTTAGGGGGTTAATTCTCTAAGATTCTCTCTTCTTGTCGCCACCTTTAAATTTTTTTCTTTGTCAAGATCACTTCTTCAGCATCTATGTTCTTGTAGGCTAATTGGATGAATTCTACTAGACTACGAGGGGGCCAATGGGCCATCTTATAACTGATTCAAGCTTGCTTGATCCCATTGATTATAGAAATGAGGATAATAGAATTGTCCAACTTGGTAACTTCTAGTTGGGCTTTGTTAAATCAAGCTAGATATTTCCTTAAGCTCTCTCCCTCTTTCTACTTCAACATGAGGAGAGCAGAGGGGCCCTTTCACTGAGAGACCAGTGAAATGAACTGTTCTATGAATCTATCTATCAAATCATCAAAATAAGTTATTCTATACTTTGAGAGTCCAAAGTAGCACACTCTGGCCAGGCCTTGCAATGGCATTGGCAATGCTTTACATATGGGAGAGTCTCATGCTCCTTATAGAATCATGGCATTCCTAAGGTATTGACATGATCAACCGAGTCTTTTAAACCATCATAGACCTCATAAGGAGGTTGGCAAAACTTTGGCTACACTAAGGAGTATGCTATTTTGGGGATTTTAGAATATCATATCTTAGTTGGTGAGGGTGACTCAATGCCTACTAAACTAGATGCAACATGGCCTCCCTTAGGAACCCCATCACCACCCTATCTAGTGCCTAGCTGGTGTACATGTGGTGTGTGGCCTCATCGGCAAGATCATTGGTTAGGTTATATTCACTATAATCCCTCAAAACTTGGTACCAAAGCGAAATTGTTGTCGAGCAGTCATGATGACTTTGTTGAAGGTGTTCTACATGGGAGCTGAGGTTCAATTATGATTCATGGTGTTGGTTCATCATAGTCCCTTGGACTAGCATCAGAGCCTAAATTGGGACATGTTGCTGGGTGTTATGAGCTCCAAGGCTCTACATAATTTGGGACTAATTCTGCAGTTGCTAATCTTGTAGGTTCTACATAGCTTTCACCTAGGCCTCAAGCAACTATGTCATCTGCTAAATAGCAGTGATCAGAGTTTGGAACTCATGTCATCCCACTAGATTGGAGGGACTTGCTAGAACCTGTAGGGCAGTTTGTAAAAGGGTTCCCCAAAGCTATGGCCATGTCCAAGTTGCAAAGTTGGCTTGTTGCACTGATATGCCTAGCCTGTAGAATTAGTTGTGTGACTCCGTCGAAGCTAGGACTAGTTTCTCCCAGGCATATTCTTAGATGATGATGGCCTTAGAACTCTAGGAGGCATTGTCAGAAGGCTTTTGAAGGTCTCTAATATTAATGGAGAAGGGAGGCGAAGCAACTCTCAATGAAAGTACCAATTATTGATGGAGCTTGGTCCAAAACCAGTTTTGATCCAAGAAACTCCTCGAGATCATATCCATTAGGGTGCCCTTTAGTTAATCTACAATAGGAATAAAGACTAGTGAAAAGGACCGCCAAAAGTTCTTTAGCGATGACCGCTCTGACACTCAAGTCAGAAAGGGTCTCGTTATTTTTTGTTTTGGAAGAGAGAGAGAGAGAGTCTCTCCTTACCTTTATGGGTTCCAAGTAATTTATATGCAGAGAAGATCTTTTTTTGGATTCAAAACTTCATAATTTCTAGCCTTGATTATAATAAACTCTCCTTATTTTAGTATTATCACTTCTGATTTCCATGCTAATGATTTTCCTCTGAGATCCTTATTCTCCAAGTTTCCATGGATACCTTGACATATTCATATATGGGCCTACCCCATCATACTTCCCTATAGGCTCGAGATGAGTGTTTGCTGAATGAGCTACAATATTACGTAGTCAACTTGACCTCAGCAATGTCACCTCAAATGCTAGCTTCAAAGTTAATACCTCAGTTACCTCAGTTAGTAGTTCAGCCATATGTCAATCCCCATTTATTTTTGCTTCAACTAATTTTCAGCTCGGTGTATCATCAAAAAGCCATTCTATTCCCTTGAATTTTAAAGATGAAATAAAATCAAGTCTAGATTTATTCAAAATATTCCTTTGATTTTTCAAGATCTTATTCAAAGCATAATTTCCATGAAAGAAATTTTTTGATGTCTTTTTCAAATTACAAATATCCTTTTGAAGCATGTAAAAATATTTTTTACAATCACAAGAGGTTTTCAAAGATTTCAAAGTAATATTTTCCTTTTGACGTACCTCAATTTCCTTTTTACAATTACAAGAGCTTTTAGAAGACTTCAAAGGATCAAAATTAATATTGTGTGAAATCATTTTCTATTTCAATATCACATGCTTGAGAGGCTTTTTTCTTTTTCTTCTTCTTCTTCTCTTGGGCTTGAGAAGATGACTCTTTGGCTTCTACTTTCTTATTCCTCGAGTCTTTCTACTTTTTCACCTTGTTTTCATTTTCATCATCATTTATTCCACATTTCTTGAGGCTCATCTCATATGTTAACAATGAACATATGAGTTCTTCAAGTGGGAGTATCTTGAGATTATTTTCTTTTTCAATAGCCTTTACTTTTGACTCTCATGAGCTTGACATAGACCTAATAATTTTTCTCACAACTTTCTCATTAGTATAACATTCACCTAATAAATGTAGACCATTTAGAAGCTCCATAAGTAGTGAAAATATATCTGATATAGATTCAAAAGAATGACATTTTCAAATCTTTCACTTTATCAAACCTCTTCATGAGTATGTAATGAGAAATTTTAAATCTCATGATCGATTTCCAATGATGAAATCCTCTTAAAATCATTTTCATTAAAAGTACAATACAATATATTCATAGCTTTGGCATTTGTGAACTCCAACCTCATCTCCTTTTTGATTCACTCTTGAGATGGTTTAGGAACCTCCACACTATCAATCATCTTGTTAGGTGGAGAATACCCATTTTCAACCAAATGTCAAAGATCAAAATCAATATTCTTAATAAAAACTTTGAAGCAAATTTTCTAAATATTAAAATTATTTTCATCAAAATATAGGGGATGTAAAATAGACTGACCCTCTAAGAAATAATGAGAAGTAGTAATAGTTGCCATGAAGAGAATGGGTCAAATACTTGATATTATTAAACCAAAAGTACAAGCATGAGATTCTAATACTAATTAAAGGCCCAAATAGACAACCTAAGAGAGGGAGTGAATTAGATTTTATAATAAATCTTAACCTTTTAGTTAATTAAAGGCCCAATTCAATCCTCAAAACCACAATTAGTATAATTGGAATAACAAATGAGGTAAAGAAAGAATACACCGAAATTATGTGGTCTGACAACCAACCACACATATTCCATGACTATTGTCTCTCTCTTGAGAATTTTAATTACTCCACTAATAATGTTGCTTCTGGAGGTGAAGCTAAGCCACTATACTAACTCATAACCTGTGAGTGTTGCTTTCTTCGAGTGAAACCATGCCCATACAACTCTTGTTCCAACCAAGCAATAATGAACTCTAATATCAGAGTTTTATCCCTCACACATTTCTAAGAACTTAGGAGTGTTTACAAGCTAAAATGATGATAAAAGTTTACAAATATGTCTCTCTACAAGAGTCTCTCAATTTTGAATACAAAGATAGGAAGATTTAAAAGTTAAAACTAGATGTAGAGCTCTTGATAGGCTAGAGGCCTTGAGAAAGCTTTTTTTCTCAAAGATAATTAAGGATGTAAAAGTTTTGATTCAAACAAGCTCCAAGCCCTTAAATGACCATTGGGGAGGAAACTAGTTGTTAATGATTGTCTCCTGCCATGTTTAGACATTTGGAATATAAGTTTGGTCATTTGAACTACTCAAATGGTCATATTTGACTAGTTATTACTAAATGGTGTTATAGTTTGAGCATCCGAATACTCCACTTTGAGTGGCCAAAGTGGAGAACGGGCAACCGAAGTTCCAAAAAATGGAGAGTGAAATCTTAGTTTGGGAACTTTGGTCGTTTGAACCATGAGGTTCAGGTGTCTAAAGCTGTTAATAAAACCCAATGGTTTTCTAAGATATTCAGACATCCAAACCATGAGGTTTGGGCATTTAAAGCTGACAAAAAAATTTGCACTAAGTTTTTCTACAACTCCAGCCCATTTTGACACCAACTCAAAACTTATGTTGGATAAAATATATGTTAGTGAAGGCATTCCAAGTTATGTTAGAGTATCAATCAAAAACTCTAAAACATAGGTTTGACAAATTTAAATCTTTGACTCAACCAAAGAACAAATAAAGTTCTAAACATAAAAAGTTGATCGATTTTCTTGAGCCTTCTTCAAGCCATCTACATGTCTTCAAGCCACGATCATTGAACCACCATCACACCTCATTCTTCATCATTATCTTCATTTCATCTTTTCTTGGAGGCTTCCGAATGGTCTTGACTTCATTATAATCTTGGCTAAGTTTCAAACAACATAACTCAAGAAACCATCAAATATATAATTTGGTCATTACCAAAACTACAAAGGGAAACTAAACATTCAGCTGGAATATTCAAAAATGCCTTTCAGGTATACAAGTGCAACAACAATCTTGGCAAATGGCATTTCACACCAAGCATGGTTTGTCAACTCTTCTAGGTGAATCCAAGCTCTATTCACAAGTGGAAGGATTACAAGATGATCATATTATATTCAAAGGATCTTGGCATTCTAATACACACTAGGGGTTCGGCCTTGCATTGATACAAGCTGACAATCTCTGAGTTTGAAAAGGAGTTGCTAATGGACTGGGTGGATTTTGACACCCCAAGCTCATGCAACTATCTACTTGGGCTTTAGAGGAGTGCTTCCACTGTTGTGTCTTGAATGTGGCTAAGAATGCTGGTATGTTTGCCTGAAGTCTGAGCTTCTCTACCTTGGTTATTATTTCACCAATCTAAACCTTTATGAATATCTTCATTTCCTTTAAAAGGTCTATATGCTCTCAAACTCATAAAAAACACATTTGAGGAGACAAGTTTTGCTCTCCATGGACAACAAGGTGGCCCACTCACCCCAAATGCAAGAACATGAACGCAATCAAGGGTCCTGGTCGTACTACCAAAAGAGTCAAGGGTCGATCGACATCAAGAGCTAGATCAGAGAGCATATGGAGGCTAGAGGATAAGAAGGATTCTTGCATTTTTGGAGATGCAATTCATGAAGGTACCTCAGCTCAACCTTCCTAGGAGCTCACAAGGAGGGACATGCGGGCAGAGGTGCCTTCAAGTTCTTCACCAATTGGGGTGAGAAAGAAGAAGGTGAAAAGAGCACCCTCCATAGCCTAGCAGTGGCTAGATAAGGATCTTGAGCAAGTCATCATAAAGTGCCATGGAGAGGTGGTGATCTATCCCTCAAACCTTCGGATCAGCACTATGGAAGATGATACCCCTTTTTCTGAGTCTAACCATGGATCACAAGGCCTGATATCTCAGACTTTTGCCCACTTCTCTTTTAGAGGGATCAAGAGAGAATAAGATCCCATACTCCTTCATCCTCTACTAATTAGATCATTTTATATCCTATGGTCAAGTCATAATTTTTGGTTGATGTTGAGGACCATTAGGCCGATCCACAACATCTTTGTTTGTTGTGCAGTGGAAGAAGGAGAAGTGTGTGGCTCAATTGCTATCAAGAGCATGATGGGAGACCATTTTGGAAGACCTTATGACCACCTAAAGAGGGTCAAATTGCGAAAACTCAGCCTAAGCTTTTTGCATTTTGGTATAAACTATTTGTGGAGATATAGTTCCTTTGACACTATTGAGTTTGAATATCTCGAACTCAATTTGGAATTTAAGTTAAAGTAGAAATTCACAGTTGAATTTAAATTTGTATCTAATTTTAAATACTTATTGTATAATATTAGAAGTTCTAATCAAAGTAGAACTTAGACTTAATAAAAACTTATAAATAACTCTAATAATACATAGGATTTAGGTATAGCATTGAGATTGAACTATAGAGGAATAGAGAGAGGCAAATAGAGAGAATAGAAAGAAGGAGAAAGAGATAGAGTATCGGGTCTCATGTATAGGTCTTTCTGATGCTTTTCTGCTTTTCTGTGGTCTTTCATGGTGGTTTCTCATAATGCTTTTTTGGAAGTTTTCTCTAAAAGTAGAGGTGTCACTGAAACTTGATGAAGAGTTTAATTAGATAAAAATAAGTGAAATCTTTTTTTATAAATTTTTATAAAATCTGTTGATAGTGGATCTCTCACTACCTCTTGAATATAACTCAATTTTGGATGAATCACATATATCGTTATGTTTATTATTTATTATATATTTTATCTTAGATTACTTCTTATTTTTTATATTATTTGATAATAAGGTGATATATGAATCTTTCGTTGTGAATCATAATGACACAAGCTCCTCAAAAGTGCAAATTAAAATTTCTAGACAAGCTTTGGAGTCTCTAAAGAAGAGGTTATCTGCTAATCCGAGGCACAAGACATGACTTGATCGAGATGCAATTGCCAACTTTTCCCTAGCTCCTTAGGATGACCTATGTAACAGTTGCAACTGCTATAGGTTAATTTTACCTCGAATGCCGGGGCTGAGGTTTGGGTCTTCAAACAAGAGAAGTTCAATGTCCATACAAATCAACGCTATTTTCGGGATTCTACAACAATTTAATTTTCAACTTTGAAGCTCAAAGTTGGATTGTCCATAAGGCTTTTTAAATTTGATTTTTGATTTAGATTTTCTTGTATTTGTTTATTTGGATATGCTTTTATGTGATTAGAGTGAATTGTTATTATTGTATTATTACTTAGGAAAAATGCTTTTTCTAGCACATGTATATTAAGAAAGTGATGCACATAATCATCAAACAAAAAAAATATAAAAGTAAACAATATTCCTATTTTAATTATATGCAATCATTCCCAGAGAAGAGAAAAACTATTAGATAAGATGATCGTTTTGATCCCATTTCAATTATGAACAATAATGTATCATACTAATATTATTTGTAATCTTAAAAATCAAGATTTTAAGTTTTGACCAAAATCAAAACAGTTTTGTCAAATTAGTAATTTTTAGTTTCAAATCCAATTTCGAACTTAAAAATCATAATATTTTTAAATTTAAGTCCAAATATAATAATAAAAATAAAAAAATTTAATTAAAATCGGAATAAGATTAATTTCAACCAAAATGTATCATTTTTTATGAGTACCAAAATTAGTCCCAAAATCGAAATTTAAAACATAACAAAAAATAGCTATTTTGATTTTTAGGTTATTTATACGGTTATTTGGCAACCAGGTCTTGATTTTATATAATTTCAAGCTTTTCGGAGCGGTTCAAATTAGAAACAAATCAATAAAGTCAAATTAAAATCATAAGCCTTCAAATTTTGACTTGGAACACGCTCAAGCAGGCTCATTGAAATTTGGCTCGTTTACAGCTCTACTTGGAACGGGAAAATTTTCCCCATCAGGTAGATTTATGCAAAATGTGATCCATAGCAATTTCAAGGCATCTGTGGCTGAAGGAAATGGATTTTAACTCAAAAGTCTTTTGTTCAAAGGAATGTGAAACATCTGGAGGTTGAATATGTAATTGAGTCTATTTCTAGGGCGTACAAGAGTTCCTGCTTTTGAGCGCAAAATATACTCCATAAACCAGAAATTGTACAAAAAAATATAAATAAAGAATGGACCTGTATCTCAGCAACATATGGGTCCACTGTCTCTTAAAATACAACCCTGGAAAGGGTTCAGTTCATGATCACACCCGTAATCTCAAACAAGCTTCAGTTTCAATGATAAAAAAGAGGGGCAACAAAAATTCAGCATCTTATAAAATACAAGGGGAAAGAATTGAACAACTTATTCTAATATACTCTATTAGGTCTCCGTGACCATTTCATGGATGAAAATAATGATAGATCTCAAACAACAAACAGGCATAATTTATCTTCAATTAAAAAATTATCAGATGATATTAATTGTGAATGACACATAAGGATATGCTTCAGTTTCACTTCCCAGACCAGCCATCCCTACTTCATCTTCAGATTTCCAATGTGAGCTGCAAAATAAACATGCCGTGTCAGGTTTAAAGAAAGGTATTAAACAGTCATATGAAATTGTGGCAGAAAAAAAGAACTTTTGTGAAAAACTTGCAGTGGTGTAATAAAGGTTCAATATCAAATGACAGAATCCTACTTAACCAGATGCAGTTGTTGTTAGTAAGACAAATAACAAGTGAAAGCAACAGAGAAGATCATTACTTGCTGGCATCACCACAAAGCTCTTCCAAGATGGAGCGCACTTTCTTCTCACTCTTCACTGATGGAGATAATACCGCAGCCTGGATTTATTACAGCCCATCAAAAAGCATTGATAAAGGTAAAGTTTCATGGTATTAAAATAAGTATGTTTTACCAAGAACGAAGGTGGCAAGCCATATCTGAGAATGCTCTCTGCAAAAACACGTACAGCACAGAAGTGCATCCAGGAGCTAAAAACCTGCTCAGCCAAATGATGTAAGGGAAAAATGAAGGAAACAAGAATTTTGGAATTTTGGAAATTAGTTGGTTTCTAACAGACATTTTTAAAAATTTTAATGAACAAATTTGGAAGTTTCAAAGACATAATGAGCATTTGGTGGCCAAAACAATTTTCTGAGCAGCACAATAGAGAAGGAAATGGTAGCGATTAGAAATATGCGTTGATGTAAAAGCAAAAGTCTATTTACTTTATAAATGGCAGAAGTGATGGAAGTTCATAATAATTCAAATCAATATATTTCTGCAGGAAAAACAAAACCAAAACCTAAATAGAATTGACTAAATTAATTTAGGTGGAGAATGAAAACACTATGCTTTCATTGTGATCTCTTGTAGCTTCTGCAAATCAAAAAACAGAAAGAAACATTTACAGCAGCAAAAAAGACCAATAGAGTAACTCAGTATGCAAATCCAAAAATATATACTAAAAAAAAAATTCTTCCACATAAACTAATTCATTTTGTCATAATTGGCAGCAAAACTAAGATAACAACCACATGAATGCAAAAGACATCATCTTTTCTTGAGACTTTTTAAATAGTGGAGCTGGGAATTTTTGTTCCTTCAGCAACAGGCTTAAGCCCAGAATTCAAGAAAGCCTTATGGAAAACATGCCCACAATCTTATCAAATAGCTAAGGCATTTGAAGACTTTGCATGAATTTTCAAATAACTGAGTGGAGGGAGAGATGCATGTAATAAAATTTCTTGTTTGTAGAATGGAAGTCTAGGATATGCTTTATATAGAAAAAAACAGTAATAACTGCCTCCATGGAAACTGAAAATTAGTTGTCTGGACCCGAATTTTAGGTGTCAAGGGCCCGTTTGGAATAGGGTCAAGATCAAATGAAGGGGTAAAGTGTAAAACGCTAATGCGGTCAAGTAAATTTTGTTTGGTTACTGATCTGGCTAGGAGATAGTTAAAATTTTTTATGGACAAAAAATGTCCTCCGGTGAGTACTGTTCACGTATTACTGTTCATCTTCTTCACGAGAGCATACAGAGCGGGTGGAGCGAGCGCGGCGCGCTCGCTCCGTGAGCTTGGCGCGCGCATGCGGGGAGCTCGCTGGGCGTGTGCGCAGAGGGAGACCCACGACGTCGCCCTCCATCCAGATCGTAACAAGCTTGAGCAGGGAGAGCGGAAGATGGCGGAGTCGCCGGTCGAGCTCGAACAGGGAGAGCAGAAGACGGCGGAGTCACCGATCGAGCTCGAGCGGAGAGAGCAGAAGACGGCGGAGTCACCGATTGAGCTCGAGCGGGGAGAGCAGAAGACGGCGGAGTCGCCGGTCGAGCTCGAGCGGGGAGAGCAAAAGACGGTGGAGCTTGCCGGTCGAGCTCGAGCTGGGAGAGCAGAAGACGGCAAAGGTCACCGGTCGAGCTCAAGCGGGGAGAGCAGAAGACGGCGGAGCTCGAGCTGAGAGAGCAGAAGACGGCGGAGCTCGCCGGTCGAGCTCGAGCAGGGAGAGCAGAAGACGGCGGAGCTCGCCGGTCGAGCTCGAGCTAGGAGAGCAGAAGACGCGGAGCTCGTTGGTCCAGCTCGAACGGGGAGAGGGTGATGGACGGCGGCGGCCGCATCGAGAGAAAAAAGAGGGGAAGAGGGGGGTGACGGACGAAGGTGGAGGATGGTGGGGTCAGACGGTGGGGAGGAAGGGGAGGGGGTGATGGACGGCGGGAAAGGAGGGTGGAGCGATCTGAGCCGTTGGATCGAGATCCGACGGTTCAGATGAACTGAGGACATTTTAGTCAAATCCTTATTATAATTTAAATGAATTAAATAATGTTAGTGCAGTCAAATTTTTGGTGTTTGGAAGATAGTCTGGTCAGGACGAGGTGACCCTAGCCCTGACCCCATTCCAAACGACCCCCAATTGGTCGGGCTTGGACAAGCCTCAGTCCAGCCTGTTGCACCTAACGTGTGGCCTAAGTCCATGTAAGGCCATGGGTGAGCTTCACACTCACACCCCAGATGTGGACGAGCCGAGGCCAAGTTGGGTTTGTCCCCTTATTGTGGGAAGCTATGTTGGATCAGGTTGACTATGCAATCGCCTTATAGGCCTTGTTATTCTCAAAATAAATAAATAAATACAAAGCACAACATAGAAATTAACTTAATGGTATACAAATTTGGGATTTTTGCATGTGCATTCGTGAAAAAGCACAAAGAATGTGTACCCAACCTTCCCAATCCATACTATTATTAAATGGAGAGAAGAATGAGTATGCTCTGGAAATTCAAGAAAAGTCAAAAGAAAATAAAAGAAAATAAGTACAAATCATAACATAGAAAGTAACTTAATGGTATACAAATTTGGGATTTTTGCGTGTGCATTCCTGAAAAAACAGAAAGAATGTGTACCCAACCTTCCCAATCCATACTATTATTAAATGGAGAGAAGAATGAATCATGCTCTAGAAATTCAAGAAAATTCAAAAAAAAATAGAAGAAATGAAAGAAACAGAGGTGGTTGGGTAGTAATGCAGTCATGTGTGTTGACAAGTCTTACTTTTCTATACTCAATATTAATCAAAATGACAAGGTTATAACTTGTGTTTTGCATATCCATCCTACAAAATTATGAAATTGCATATGCACCTCTCTAAAGTTTGTAATGTATACCCCCAGAAACAAAGACAACTACACACAACTCCAGTTTGGAGGAATTTGTACAGTTGTGTAACTAGCCCAAGGGAAAGCATCTTCTTTATTTCTCTATCTTCATTGTTTTTTCTTAAATTTCTAGACTAGGAGTGTTTCTCAGTCTTTTAAGCTTACTAATATAGTACAGTTAAATCAATACAAGAACAGCTGACCTGCAAATCCTTTCAGTTTTCTCTAGATTAGTATTTTATCAATCAGAACCATGGATAAACATTTTATTAAAGCATTCCCCACAGAACACATCCTTTTTCTGTTACTGTGACAGTCAAGCCATAGAATTTGTCTATAACTCATGCCAAGATTCACAGGCATCAACATAGGACACATGAATCCATAACTTGTACAGAATTCCACATATACATTCCAGTCAGCAGTCTCAAATTACCTAGCCAAAAACTCAGCATATAATAATGCTGAGTTTTTGACGAGTCATTACCTTGGGGCTCACAGACAACCTAGATTGACTATCCTGACCATACAAAATCCTAATATGCTTGTGGTCATAATTCTTTTATTCCTCAACGGAATCTAAAATTTTGGAGGACTTGGAATTATAATTCCCTACCAAAATATGCAAGAATCTCTAAGTCATAGAGACAGGTCATAAATTTCATTAGTCAAAGTTCTGAACTGTTTTTGAATAAAAACTCATAGCTGAAATTGGTTATAGACTTAGAAGTATCATGTATGGTGTTATCATGTTAGATTCTCCTGGAGTAGTGAGCAAGCCTATATTAAAGCTCTAACTTAGAAAATAAAAGCTATGTACATTAATTTGTGTTGCTCATTTCTATCTCACAGGCCCCAACCCTTGCACTGACAACTGAAAGTCATTTCACTTTTGATTTCCCAATCAGTAGGCATCTAATAATAAACTTCCATAAAATCTATGCTTTTGTCTGGTTTACCACAAAATGTGCTTAGCTTGTTTGTCATCCATTAATACAAAAGATTAATTCCTGCATTCTTCTGAATAGAGACATTTACAATGATCTCAGTTTCTCTTTTAAGGTAAGCTGAGGAAAAAAAAAAAGTTAATAGGAAGGATTCACAAATTTTAGGCATCTAATACACTAATATTAGAATAACTGTCAGCCATCTAGTTGTATAAGAGTGAAAAACACAGTACTTCAAACAAAAAAATCTTCCATATTGGAGAAAATATTACCTCTCCATAGCTGGCATAACACCACTGCATAAGAGAGCTCCTCATGCTTTCCTGGTCCTGCATCAATTTTTGCAGTTCTTGTTTCTGAGTCTCTTGTGCTTCTGGACTGTATTCGAAATCACGAATCTGAATGCAAAACCCGTCTAGCATCAGTCAGATAAAAGAAGTCAAACACAAACTGGTTCAACAAATGGGGACATTGTAAATGGTTGCTTGTAAATAAATCCAAACAACACTAAGTTTCTTTTAGATTTCCTTGCCTGAAACCCCTTCTCACGTGCACTTGTTCTAAAATTGTCAGCAACCTTTTTGAAGAGTGTGACAGTGTAGAGAGCATATTCGTTGTCCTCATGCAACTTCTTTGTGGACCTCGGCACCTAGAACATTCAAATCACAATCAAAATTAGCATCAAGTGCAAAAGTACAATAAATAAAGCATCCATGTACCCATAACTCGTCCACAGCTATTTTTTGTGTATTCAGAAAAATGGCCATTTTTACTGGTTAGCAATTGTTCTTGGATAGACTAACATGAAAAACTTCTTGATCTTCATAGTCACCTCATCTATAGGTATAAATAAATAAAAAGAAAGCCAAGCCAAAATGCTAATAATGCACAGAGTAATCACTGTGATAGTTGCACCACCTAACAACACAGTCATCAGCTGGAAAATTTGTCAGCAACTACCTTACAGGTTAAAAAGAAGAGGCTTAGAGATAAATTATTGACAGCTGTCATGTATATTTATCCTTATGGGTTAAAAAGAAGAGGCTTAGAGATAAATTATTGATGTCTGTCATGTATATTTATCCTTCTGTGTTAATAGCATGCTAAATCATCATAAAGGGTTTTATTCATGCTTTCTTATTCTTCATCACTGATGAAGCTTGTGCTTAAATTTAGTACAAGATTTCTGAAAATCAGAATCAATACTTGAATACACGCAACCAAGTTCTAGCGTATGAGACAGACATTTCCAATTCAATAACACTTTCTTAATGGTTAAGGATGAGCTTCAATTCTATAAGTAGGATTTTCAACATGGCAGGTCAATGGCCCACCAACTGCCTAAAAACTAAAAACAAGCATGTTGCCCAACTTAATCTGAGAAATTAAACCATCAAGCCATAATCTGGGAAGATCCGCTGATTAATCTATTAGTTCAAACATTTTAATTAGTATTTTCTTGCATCCCGACCCTAAAACTAGCTATTATGACATCAAGCATTATGACTATGATAACCTAGTCTATAAACAAATAGTATTCATGATGTGGTGGCACAATAAGAAGATTTAGCCTCATATGTTAACAGTTGACAGTATGTCACACTTACCCAAACACATGCACATATGTCATGAGAAAAAGGCTAAAACAAAATCATAAACTTGAAATAATTAAAACCTTTTAGCCAATTGATGCAACTATGCATCTACTAACTCTAAAGGATGCAAAAGAATTAAGCCAACAGTGCTGAAAAATTTCCTAAACAATGTTCTTTCGTTTTCTTTCATTTTAATCACCTAAATAATGTAGAGCTGGCGATGTTTTCTACAGAATTCAGTTATGCAGAATTTTCATGGGATAATATAGAACAGTCACTCAAGGAGTTCAGGGCCTAAAAGAAGGGGTTGCTAATAATGGTATAATCAGGCATAACTTAAATCATGCAGCTAAATAGTTTTGTGAATCCTTAACTATAAGCAATATAAACTGTTCAAACATCGAACATCACACCACTTCCACCTCTGCTGACAATATTGCTCCAAAGAGGCCGTTATGAAGGCAATATATCACATATGGTGTAATTGCCCATATGACCAGTTACACTTTCTATTATGTGCTAAGGTCAACAAAGAAATTGAATGTATAAAGATATTAAGGCAGATAGTTAAGGTGAATTGACAGCATAAATAGAAGAGATTGTTACACTCATATAACAACAATCAAGATATTACTCATCTAAAATAGTTCTCTATCACTGACTTCTTTGTATTTAACTTGAGATAAAGCAAAAAGTGCTTCAAACAAACAAAAATTACAAGACAACACAAATCAAACTTCGACATCAATAGTACCATGAACAAGATGAACATATTCTATACAAGGATCAAGCATAATAAATTACCACATATGTAGCAAGAGTTTCATAGCTTGACAACCAGTCCTTTTGAGAGTATTTGGGGACTACTGCAAGGAGAGTCATCAAATGTTCAGAGGTGATGATGTCCTCTGGTTTCACTAAGTCAGAAAGGTCACGAACTGCAAGGCTGAGGAAGGCAAAAAGCAATAGCTTAATTTGCAGAATAAGAAAGCAGGAATATGTTAACTTATTGCCAAAAGAGCATAGAATACACCAAAAATGTAAATAATTGGGAATATATGTTAACAACCTCATAATTCCACATTCTATAAAGTATAGACTTGAAGAACTATTTCAGATATTAATTACACAAACCTTCCACTTTGCTTTCTATTTATTGTGTTCAGCTGCCCACGAACATTGTTGTACTCTGCAGCACGAACCTATTCCATATACAGAGGTAAATTATAATATCACATGTAAGAAATAAAATAGAACAAAACACATCAACTTCAATTAATCTTCCTTGTTCATTCTCATAATATGTTATGATAAGATTATCTCAAACCTTGGCCATAAAGGTACTATATGTTAAGAATATAGAAATAACCATCAAATAATAATTCCCACAAAAATTTCACTGCTAGAGAAAAAACCTCGAATGATCTAGTTGAAAAAGAAACTATAGCCCTACATTTATCAAGATAGTGATAAATGATGTAAAAGAAAACAAAAAGAAATTAGAAACTTTGAGCTTAACTTTCTTCAATTGTTACCAAAGAACTCTCATGGTGGTAAAAAAATGCCCTTGAAAGCTACTACCTCAAAAAGGAGAGAAAGTTTAACATTTTTTAGGTCTTTAAAAGTTTAAAAATTCCCAGGATTTCCCTGGATTCAGACTCCACTCACAAGTAATATGTTGTTGGACAGGGAGATTTTGGAGAATCTTCTTGGATTATAAAGCAGATTTAGCCTATACATATGGTTATGGTGCATTGAGGTGGGGAAGAAAAATTCCATTGCCTCATGCACAAAAAGAGCACATAAGAGCCATTATGGATCTTCGCAGGCCTTGGTAAGTCTCATCTTTTGTTTAGTTAAAAAACTGCCGATCAAGACATGTATTTAGTCAATAAGGGGTGTGAACATTAGTGGATAAGGGAACATTACTCGGGTGTTGTACAACCATATTCACCAAATGATAAAAAGAAGAATCCAGAGTTACAAGGAGCAACAAAATCCATGGATGAAAGCATTTTCTTAGGAAAATGAAGGAGAAACTATGTAAGTACAGGTTTTATTATGACAACAAGACAAACAAAACATGAAATGCATCTAGGTTTAAGATGCAAAAGAATCAACGATGAGAGAAACTAACCTATTCTGAAGAAGACCCATATGGCAATGGTGTCATCTAATCTTCATGGAAGTGCATACCTCTAACTAGTGGCTTATAGTTTTGACCATCCCAGCTTTTTCTTTCATTTTTTAATAACTTAGAGAGCCTATAAATCCTAAATTTTACCTGCTTAGTACAAAGAATATTCAACCTCAATATTCAAATTATAAACAAGTTCCTACATTCAAATCCAAAAACTAAAATAGTCAATAGATAAAAAACGGTCCAGCAAATAACTCCAAGAAGGAAAAAAGGGGGATCACAGGCTAACCTTCATATCATCCTCAATTTTGGCTACCTGAACTTGAATGCTATCAACAATTTCCCTAAGAGGGGACATTGTTGGGTACTTCGCTTCATCCCATACAAACCTACAGTTCCAAATACGAACATGCTCCAAGATCAAAAATAATTACAGGATCAAATATAAAGCTAATTCCATCTACAAGTGACTGATGATAAAATATTTACAGGATCAAATATAACACTAATTCCATCTACAAGCGACCGATGAAAAGCTCCAAAATTCAAACTTTTCCATCAAAGTCCAATCACCTGGTGAGGTAGGAATCCACCGGCACCCCGTCCACCGTGAGAGCTCCCCCGTCAACGCCCGAAGCCTTCTCCAGCTCCTCGATCTGCCGCCGGATCTTATGGGACACTCCCTCTATAAAACTATTGGACTACCAATTCCCAAAAATCCAAACAAAATAAGAAAAATTCAATTAAAAGCATAATTAAACATCAAAACAAAGCATTCACCTTCAGAAGATCGTCGCTGAGGGAAAGGAGTGAATCTAGCGTTCCAACCCGGAGATTTGGCACATTGAACTGTCAGAAAAACTCACAATGAGCGCCAACAGCAAGCCATAGCCAAAAACTGTAATTGGAATTGGAACTGAAACCTGATTGCGTTACCCGGTAAAGAGGGGTGTCGAAGGAGCGCTTGGAGATGGATTCTTGGAGGCGGCTCCAGAGGGAGGAGGCGGAACTCTGGACGGGGAGGGAGACGATCCAATACCTCGACGTAGCCGCCATTAGAGATCCGATCTCCGATCCGCGGGAATTTACTCCAACGAAGAAGAAATTATTTAGTCAGTGTTTTTTCTGAGGCGCTCTGGATTGAGAAAGAAGAACATATAGCTTGCGCCAGATGGGCTGCATGTTGGGCTGCAATGGGCCTAATCTATTGGGCCTAGAGCGGTAGTTTGGATTGGACAGGCCCAATAGCAACCAAGTGAGGTCTGCTTGTGTTATGTACTGAATGTATGCATCAAGGTAGTCACAAAACTTTGCATGCCTTATATCACACCAAACTTCTACTCTGAAATTTTATTCGTGATGGCGTCAAGGTTCGCCCACCTCAGCCCACTAAACTCGCACAAGCCAACAAGAATATAGAAGAAAAGAGAAATACAGCATTCTTGCCAACTTTTTACTGCTTACATAAAAGGAATACAACTCTAATACGAAGTGACATTACAAGTCTCTCTCTACCTATGTGTCTAAGCTCAATAGACCCCCTAGTCTATTTATAATACACATATTTGACTGTGAGCCACCCCTGGAGATCATGGAGAATATGCTCCACAATATTTTCCCTGCAGTCTAGCTGTTGGGATCATGGAGAACATGCTCCACAATGTTCTCTTGGCAGTTTGTTGACTCCCTTCAGCTGCAGCCACCTATCGCATGAGCCCTCAATTGCCTTTTTGCTAGCCATATGTCCCTTGACAGTTGCAGCTCTGATTCTCCATCCTGCAGTCATGTGTTTTCGGCCTGTAGTGTCAAGTGTTCAGGTTGTTCACACGCTCCTGCAGCTCACTTTAACTAACATGTCCTGTTGCTCACTCTGTAGGACTGTTTGGGTTGTTCGGGTCTCCATCCGAACATATCGTGACTCCGTCACTTGTTGCTATATGTGCTGCCCACGCACACATATATTGGAGGTTGTCCGTCGCCTCACATGATCACGCGCTCCCTGGCAGGATACTCCTCGTAGTGGCACCGACCACCACAGTTGATTGTTTCCTCATATGTGTGCTTCCCAAGCACACATACGTTGGAGGCACTCCATTGCCTCCTAGATCATGAGTTCCATTACATGATCTCGTTGTGGTGGCACTTGCCACTCACAACGGGTGCGACAAACCACCCCCACCAGGAGAGTTCGACGTCCTCGTCGGAGTAAAATCCATGTACTCCATGATTTGTCTCTCAAATTGCCATAGCGTAGAGTCCTGCTCCCACGTGGCATCGGCCTCGCTGCCGCCTTTTCACATCATAAGAAATTAATCTGTTGATTCTTCTTGCTTCGCCCCATAGTCCGGAGTGCAAGGATCTTCTCGACCTCCTTGTCAAACTGCTTTTGAACTACTGGTGGAGCTCTCTTGGCTTGCTATCTATCACCAAGCAAGTCCTGTTGAAAGGTTTGGGAAAGCTAACATGGAATATTGGGTGTACCTTCAGCCTGTCGAGTAGCTTCAATTGATAAGCAACCTGCTCAACTTTTTTCATCACTTCGAAAGAGCCATCATACCTTGGTACCAACCCATAATATACGGTCTTGCTACTAATTTTCTTCCATATCTGTGGAGTAAGTTTCAGCAACACCATATCCCTAACCTGGAACTCGAATGAACGCCTTCGTTCATTCACATGCCTCTTCATGCATTTTGCTGCCTTGCGCAAGCTATCCCGAGCTTGGTCTATCAGCTCCTCCTTTTCTTTGGCGAAGCGATAGGTAGCAGGGCACTTTCCTTGGTCTATCAATTGAGTCAACTCAAGAGGAGTGAGAGGCTGTTGTTCCATGACAAGCTCTGCAGAACTCATTCCTGTAGCTGATGACCTATGGATGTTATAACAAAATTGGGCTGTGTCCAACAGCTCCAACCAATTGTGCTGGTTGGCCATCACATAATGTCTTAAGTATTCCTCTACCAAGGCATTGATGCACTCCGTTTGGCCATCTGTTTGCGGGTGATTAGCCGTAGAGAACTTCAACTCTAAACCCATCAAGTTGAAGAGTACAGTCCAAAACCTACTCGTGAGTCAATCATCCAGATCACTCACGATGTCTTTCGGGACATCGAAGTGCTTCACCACATGCTTGTAGAACAGCCCTGCTACTTTCTCTGCTGGACATGCATGTGGTGTTGGTATGAACACCGCATACTTCAAGAGTCGGTCGATGACGACTGGCACTGAGCTCATCCCATCCACTTTGGGAAAGCCCGAGATAAAGTCCATGGAAATGGACTGCCACGACTTCTCTAGAATTGGCAAGGGTTGCAGCAGCCCTGCCTGCTTCTTCCTCTCCGTCTTGTCAAGCTGGCACACAAGACAAGTCTTGATGTACATCTCGACATCTTCCCCCATTTTTGGCCAATAGTATGACTTGGACAAGAGTGTCATCATCCTTTGCCCTCCAGGATGTCCTACCCATTGAGGATCGTGAGTCTCTCGCAGCAGCTCACGCCTCAGCCCTCCCACATTTGGGATGTACAACCCATTGCCTCTAGCATACAACAAGTTATCTTCAAGCCAATAGCGCTTAATTACCCCTTCATGTACCTCTCTCCTAAGTTGGACGTATGTTGGGTCTGCGTCAGCTTGCTCTTTAACCCTCTCTAGCAGGGTTGACTAGGCTATGGATAGCACAGCTACGTAGCATTGCACCTCCCTTCGGCTCAATGCATCTACCACTTGGTTCTGTCTCCCAGGCTTGTGCTCCCACATGAAATCAAACTCGGCCAAGAACTCCTGCCACCGAGCTTGTTTGGGGGTCAATTTCTTTTGGGTCTTGAAGTAGGTGTTTGCCACATTATCTGTCACAACCTTGAACTTCGTTCCCAATAGATAATGCCTCCAAGTGTCCAAGCAGTGCACCACTGCTGTCATTTCCTTCTCATTTGTGGTGTAGCGTTGCTCCGCATCCTTGAGCTTGCGGCTCTCAAATGCCACTGGGTGTCCTTCCTAAACAAGAACTTCCCCAAGAGCATGATCTGAGGCATCCGTATGTACCTCGAATGGAAGTTCGAAGTTAGGCAATCGCAGCACCGGGTCCGTTAACATTGCTGCCTTCAGTTGGTCAAATGCCGCTTGGCATGAGTTCGTCCATGCCCATTTTCGATCCTTCCTCAGCAAGTCAGTCAAGAGATTCACTTTCCTTGAATAACCCTGAATGAATCTTTTATAATAGTTAGCCAAACCAAGGAAAGAATGAAGATCTGATACCTTTGTTGGGGCCACCCAATCGATGATTGCCTGGACCTTCCTCTCATCTATTTGTATCTGTCCCTTTCTCACCCTGTGTCCAAGGAACCTGATTTCTTTCCGACAGAACTCACATTTCTCCTTCTTGATGAAGAGCTTATATTCTCTAAGATGAGAGAATACCTTTCTGAGGTGGTCGACATGGTCCGCCAACATCTCCAAGTAGATGACAATGTCATCCAAGTATACCACCACGAATCGATCCAAGAACTCATACAATATTTCGTTCATCAAGTTGCAAAAAGTTGTTGGAGCATTCGTCAATCCAAAAGGCATGACTAGGAACTTAAATGAGCTATACCTCATGACACATGTTGTCTTTGACTCATCTCCCTCAACAATCCGAACTTGCCAATACCCCGATTGCAAGTCCAACTTAGTGAAGTATGTCGCCTTGGCCAATCGATCGAACAAGTCACTTGCATTCGACACCGGGTACTTGTTCTTGATAGTCACCTTGTTTAGCGCCCGATATTCCACGCACATCCGAAGTGAACCATCTTGTTTCTGCTGAAACAACATCGGAGCACCATATGGGGCTTTCAACAGTTGGATCAGTCCCACATCCAACAGTTCCTTGAGCTGCTTCCTCAGCTCCAAATGCTCCACATTTGCCAATCAATAAGGGGCCTAAGCAAGGGGTTTAGCACCTAGCTCCAGCTCAATCTTGTGGTCAACTGCCCTCCGAGGAAAAAGTTCATTGGGCAGTTTTGGTGGCATCACGTCCGCATAATCCACCAGGATAGTTGTAACATCATCAGGTACCTCCACGACCTGATCCGGTTGTATCTTGATTAATGCTACAACATAGGTGGTCCGCCCCTCTTGAGACCCGCTTTCAACTGTTGAGGAGACTACATACCCACTGCTGTAGTTTTCTCTCTATATGCTGCCTGTACAAAGAATGGTGATTCCTTCACCAAAATCAGCATACCTGATAAGTGAGGCATCAAGCTAGCTTTAGTTTGGATGAAGAGGTCTATCCCCAAGATAAACTCAAACTCATTAAACATTGAGACTGTCACACTGATCTCTCCCTCCCAAGCTCCAACTTTGAAGGTTGCACTGGCCATTCCATTAATTGGAGTTGGCCTGGAGTTTACCACCTTCACTTTCCATGAACTTGGTTGCACATGCAAACCAAATTCACTTACCAACTTATGGGAGAAGAAGTTGCTGGTCGCCCTTGTGTCCAGCATAGCCAAAACAGGCCTCCCATTTAATAGTATCGACGCATACATCAACCCTTTGCAAAGCGGCTGCCCTTCTGCCGTCATTGAGTTGAGTAGTTGCAATGGATTCATGCGTGGTGTTGCCACCACACCACGTCCTTACTCCTCAGATTCCCTGAGAGTTAAAGAAGATAGCTTTTCCCTCCTTGGACATTCTCTTGCCCAATGAGGGCCATTGCATATAAAATAGCCCTACTCTCTGTTGGTGGGCTGCAGCTTGGACTGGCTTAGTTCCGCAACCTTCTTGCCCTTACCCTCGGGCTTCTTGCCATCCTTATCTGCACACCCTATCTTCCTTCCATCCATGGCCTTCTTGGTGGTTGTCGTCAACTTGAAATCCCCCAAGCCTTCTGTAGAAGCAATGACCATAATCAAAATGAAGAATAGGATCCTAAGAACTTGGATCAGGAGGAAGATGATTGAGAAGTGTGCACATCATCTCCTCCAATCAATCTAGGCACTGAGAGCAAGCTAGGACAATCTCCTCCATCATATCAAGGTACTGAGAAGGGGGGGGGAGGGGGGTGACCCTAAGCTCATCCAACTGTCTACTAATGCCATCAAAATGCTTATGGTATGATGAACACGGTTGTTGGAGAGTCAAAAGAGTGTCAAACCAAATCAATATAGTGAGCCGGATACCAAACCATCCCAAAGTTTAAGCTTATGGGATATGAGACTTTTTCACTATATATATTGGACTCTATCTATCTAATATCCGATGTGGGACTAATTCATCACACCTGATATTATAACAATCTCCCCCTTCAGGTATGATTTGACCACATCAATTTAACACTCTTAATCAATAACTCTTTTACTCGACAAGTTTCACCGTATAACTCATACTAATGGAGAGAGACTAACATGCGACTCAATTTAATTGCATCATCACGATAATTTTAGTTTTAAGAGTTTGCAAAGCTTCAAAGCTAAAGTTTTGATACCACTTGTTAGGGGGTCAAAAGAGTGTCAAACCAAATCAATATATTGAGCCGAACACCAAATCATCCCAAAAACTTAAACTTATGAGATATGCGCCTTTTTCACTATATATATTGGACTCTATCTATCCAATATCTGATGTAGGACTAATTCATTACACTTGACATTATAACACATGGTGGTCATGAGGGTTCAACAAAATTAGCGACATTTTGATGAGCATCACAACCATCATCATCTCCCTCCATGCCCTCTAGCTTAGCTTCTTCTTGATTTGCTTCTTCTTGAGTGCCCTTAGTAGTAGCTAAAGAATGTCCTATGGCATGAACCCACTCACTCCCTCATTGACAAAATCCTACCTAACTTAACAAGGCTTGAGAAAGAGTTTCAGCTGGGTGTATTGTGGCAATGGAAACGATCATGATAAGGAACATGATCATGAAAATGATGAAAGATTCTAGAGATGATACTAGGATATCTGAGTGCAGCTTTGGAATGGGAGAGGGTCTGCATCATATGTCTTAGAATGACATAAGATAAGTTGATATGATGCTATGTAAGAATACAATACATGAGATAGAGTTTCATAAAAGAACTTTATTGCAATGCCCATTCTTCAGAAGGATGTGGGTAAGGAGTTGATGGAGAAGATAGGATTGGATGGATAACAAATTTGCAACCCTCTTTTCCATGGCTGTAGAGTGAGTGAACTGAAGATCATTAGGCCAAGATTGAGCAATTATAAACTTATCTCTATAACAATGAGGGATGTCAAAGATAAAACAAAGGCATTCTTCATTTATCTCAAATTCATAATTTTCATAAAAAGTAGTTAAATTAGTAGTTTCATAATCAAATGAGGCATTAGAGTAAAAAATGTTAATATCATCATTAAAATATGTTTCTTGATGTTTAGATATTAGTGTTGTTCATCTCTGAGAAGTAAAGAGAGTTTCAAGACTCGAAAATACAAGAGATGGTCTAAAATCTGGGGTGCTATGAATCTAGAAAAAAAAATGATCCTTATACCGTTGGTCAGTAGCAAGAGAACCAAAAACAATGGAGCTTTCAGTTGTCTCACCAAGATTAGAGTTGGAATCCCTCCTTTTGTTTGCTATGTGCTTCATCCTAGGCATGGTTAAATTGAAGATAGAAGGGTGCGACTTTGAGAGAGGAGAAGGTGGAGAGTTAGGGAAATACCCTTGGGAAGCTTGAGGAAGGTCAATAGTGCAGTTGAGATTTTACATAGTTCAGTGACCAACCGTATCTATTTCATGATCATTATCTTATTCTTGAGAACTTTAATCATTCCACTAGCGATATCATTTTTTAAAATAAAATCAAGTCTTTACAGTAACTCACAATCTGCAAGTGTCGTTTTCTTTAGGTGAAATTAAGCCTGTATAAGTCTTGCTTTTTCTAAGCAAGAACTAACTCCAACACCAAAACTTTGTTTCTCACACACTCCTGATACCCTAGGAGTATTTGCAAATAAATTGGAGAAATAAGTTTACAAATTTATCTCTCGATAAGGGCCTTTCAAATTTAAGGGCATAAAAATTTAAATGTGAAATCTAAAAATAGAGCTCATGTTAGGCTAGAGGGATTGAAAAAACTTACTATCTCTCTTAAGGATAATCAAAAATATAAAAAGTTCTATTAGAAAAAAGCTCAAAGCCCTTGTTTGGTTGTTGAGAAGAAAACTAATTATTTATGGTTGCTTTTTGCGAGTTGGGATGCTCGAAACTAGAGATCGATCGTCCAAATCAATCCAACGATTGAATAAGACTAGCCATCACAAGATAATATAGTTTGGGCATTTGAAATCAAGGATGAATAACCAAAGCTTCAAATAACAGAGTAAAAATCTCTATATGATAATTTTGAGCATCCAAACCATAAGGTTCAAACGATTGAAGCTGTAATAAAACTTACTGATTTTTTAAAAGATTTGGACGTCTAAATCATAAAGTTCAGTTGACCAAATTTGGCAAAAAGCCTTCACTAGACACTCCAACATTTTGGGGTATTATCGGCATTCAAAAATGCCCCAAAAAGTGTCCAAAATGCCGAAAAAAATTTTCAAACATTTTTTCACGACATTTCTAAGCGCGGAAAAAGGACTGTCAAAAATTGTTTGATGTTTTTAAACCATCAAGAAAATTTATTTCCTACATTTTTTACAGCGGTCAAAAGATGTCAGCAAAAAATTTATTAGCAGCATTTATTGTGAAAAACGTTGGAAAAATTCCCTGTGTTTATTGTGCAAATGCCAGGAATTTTTCCAACATATGTAAACGCCAAAAAGCATTCCTGGCGCTTGTAAAAAATCGCCAGGATGTTTCCGGCGCTTTATCAATAACAATGATCAGAGAGCATACAAGCAGCTACAAAGAAAATAAAATTATGGTATTCTTTGATAGGGAAGCACAGGGACTGAAGCAATTGTAAAATTTACAGCAGAAGCTCTGTGGAACCAAACTTGAGTTTCTGCGAACTCATAAACATAGCATTATAACTGTGTCGTCAACTCTGGAGCTTCAAATCATTTCTTTCTGCAACTGCCAGTAGGATCTGCATTTTCCACACTCCATGGTTGCTCCAAGATCTTCTGAAGCGAGTCTCTTTGATGAATCCTTCACTAGAAGCTACATTTTCAAGGATATAAAATAGAATTCAAAGCCCTGGTTTTCTAATAATGTCACTGTAAAATGTCACATATGACAACAGCTCATGTCCTAGACTCATAAGAAAGTAAAGAAACTCCTATCATTTCATTAACTTCTTGATTATTAACCAAACAAAACTACATTAAATTGCCATAAATCCAAGAGAAAAGGGTGAAACAAACCCTTACCCTCAACATCACATGGCAGATTCTAGATTCATAAAAAGCATAGAAATAGGATGACCCATACTCCAACTCTTGAGATAAAATAAATCCAATGAGACTTCAAAACTTCACAAGAACATACAGTGACAACAAACCAATCAACAGCAAACAACAAATGAAGAGTGGAATGGATTTTTCAGATGTTACGTCATTGAATAAGCATTTCAAATGGGCCATTGGTATAGCTATTAATATACAGGAACTTTTTATAACCACTAACTTTTGCCTTAAAATCATCCTCATCTCTTTTTACATGAGGATAAATTGAAGGAATGAGAGTGAAACAACGATTGCTAGCATCAACTATCAATGTCTCTTTAACAACCGGATCATATCCACAACTATCCTTTGTTAGGCTTTGTATCTCGGGTAATGCATCAAAACCTGCACAAAGAGTTAAATATCAAGAGAGAGGCATTTTGACTAAAATATTCTTAGCAGAAGAAATATCAAGTTTTAAATATGCAAATATGAGTAGTACCTTGCTGTATATTCGCCTTGCTAAGCTTTCCGAGTGGCATTTCCAAGTGGCCTATTCTGATGTATTAGCTGCTTTGAATGATATCAAATTGAGAGTTAGCTCAAATAAACTAAGAGAGAGTTGGAATCTAGGAAGCAAATCCAAATTTGTATGCAGCACATGCGTATACCTTATAATGGAGATATAACACAGATCTCATGAGAAAAGATAATAATATGATTGACATGGAAGTGCTACAGGACACTAGCCCTTGCAAACAGCAACTATATATACTTTTTTAAAATGTTTTCTTGCACAATCCCTAACTCTCATATTTGCACATATCATTGTCAACCAGCTCAGCCCTACAACCATGCTCTTACAAAGAAAATTCAATATTTCATCTCTTGCAGACTTATACTACTAAATTATCAAGTAACAGTGAAATCAGTATCAAAGTTTCCAAATCCATTATTGTTCAATCAATTTTGCAATGTGTGGATGGATGATTGTATGATATTTTGATCTTTCCTTCAAGGGGATTCTTGAAGACATAAAATTGATTGCCATTCAACGAAATCTAAGATTTAATTTGAGCTTTTACTCAATGAAGTAAAATATAGGAGAATATACCATCATCTCCTTCTCATCACTAACCAATGACTCACCATTTGCGTTCTAGAAAATACGTCACAAGCCCCCCATGAAGACACGACGGAGACCTCACAGGCCTGAAGCCTTGCCACCATCTCCAAGTAGGACACGACTTGCACAGCTGGCGTCCACTTGAGCGTGAGGAACAAGAAGCACAGTGAATAAACTTAGATGAACAAGACAAGATGTCTCACTGGTGCCAGGTTTCCAGAGAATGGGGCACCGAGGTGGAAGATCAAGCAACCCTAATCAAAGAAGTGAAATATCTCAAACCGACGAGATGAAAGGAAATTGGGGGATACCTTTGTGTTGGGATTCACAGCGGAAGGTTCATGAATCACTTTATTCTTAATCAATACAAGAAATGAGAAGTAATTCAAGATAAAAGAAAATAACAAGCTTAGACAATGAGAGATTCACTATCAAAAGTCTTTACAAAAGTTTACAAAAAAGTCTGCACTCTTTCTTATTCAACTAAACTCTTTATCAAGTCTCAGTAACGTCTCCACCTTCAAAGATAATCTCCAAGAGAACAGCATGAGAAACCACCACGAGAGACCACCAAGAAGCATTGGAAAAACCCACACACGAGAGCCGACACTCTCTCTCTTTCTCTTCTCTCTATTCTCTCTATTCCTCTCTCTCTTTTTCTCTTTAGTTCAACCTCAATACTACACCACACATAAACTCTATGTATTATAGTATATATATAGACCCTTACTGAGTCTAAGTTTTACTATAATTATAACTCCTAATATTACAAATCAATCATAAGTTTAAATCCAACTTTGGATTCTTACTTTAACCCAAACTCTAATATGAGTTTGAGGCACCCAAACTCAATAATTGATACCACTTGTTGGGGGAACTGTAAGAGTGTCAAACCATATCAATATAGTGAGCCAGACACCAAACCATCCCAAAAACTTAAGCTCATGAGATATGGACCTCTCGAATGGCATAGTTGGCTTCCTTGAGCCTTAGATAATGGAGAATGAGCCTTAAATGCACATTCCAAAAAACATATTTTTTTTGTTATGTTAAAAGAGTTAAGGGTATCATTTGTGAGATCTCAATACTTCTAAACTAATTATTGAGAGAGATATAATATTTAATGTAAGTGCTATATTAAATCTCTCAATAAAAGTCCCAATAATATAATTCATGTGGAGATAGAGCCTGTAGTTCCTCCACAAGAAGATATTCAAGGTGTGATGAACTCTCAAGAGAATTCTAAGTCTTAATATGAGAGTCAAGTTGACGTTTTTGAGAAGATTCCACTTTGAAAATATTAGGAAAACTAAAACCACCCAAAGGGTATAGTTTTGAAGATTTGATAACTTTTATTTTATTTACTCGTGGGTATGGGATCGAAATTGACCATCCGCAATAGTAGAGATGTCGAGAAACAACCTCAAATCACAAATCAAAAATTTTTTAAATTTAAAGTATGTTATCGTATGCTGTGGGAATAAGACTTTCAACAAATGCAAGCCCGTATTATTAATTACCCTGACAACTGTTAGGAACCTCCTAAAGTAAAAAACCTAGCAAATAAGATACAAACACAAGAAAAAGAAGAATGCATTTAATTAATTTTAAGAAATGATATATAGCTTAAGCAAGAGTATACTCTCACTTTACAATGAATTTCAACATGAAATTATAGAAAGTATGAAAGAAATAAAGAAAAAGAAAGAGTGGAGAAGAAGATTTGATGTATGTTACTGCCTCGCTCCCACTATGCTAGACCACATAATATCTGACCTAAATTGACTTAGTCTTAAGTAGGTATTAATGGCATCATCTGATGGGATGTCGAACGGAATAGGAGAAGTTTGAAGTGTTTCCAATAGTTTTGAGCATTGGCAATAACTCCATTAGATGGCGTTGTTAGTAGCTTGTCGAGATTAGTTTGAAATGTTTTTTTATAGCTTTGAGCTTTGGCAATAACTTCATGATTTGAAGTGTTTCCATTAGCTAATAAGATATCGACAACAACTTTGTTGACCTTGAAGTATTTTCATAGCCAATAAGATGTAGGTGATAACTTTTTTAGTTTATGAAGAATTTTTATAGCTGATAAGTTGTAGGTGATAACATTGTTGACCTAAAGTATTTCCATAGCCAACAAGGTCTAGACGATAGCTTCTTTGGTGTTTGAAGTGTTTCCATAGTCGACAAGGCATAGATGATAACTTTATTTAGTTTGGTAGCATCACCAATGGCTTATAGGGTTGTGTATAGCTTCAAAAGTTGCATCATTAACTACTTTTGAGGTTAACAAGCTTAAAGGACATGTCGTCAACTACTTCTAGGGTTGACTATCTTGAAGAATGCATCACCAACTGCTTCTAGGGCTGGCTAGCTTGAAGAGCATGTTGCCAACTACCTTTGGTATTGCTAGATTGAAGGGTGCATCTTCGATGGCTTCTAGGTATTGGCTAGCTTGAAAGGCACGACACCAATTTCTTCTAGGGTTAACTAGCTTAAAGTGTGGCCAACAGTTTGAAGCGTATTGTTGGTTGACTTTATTGATTTGGTAGTATTACCAATGGCTTAGGGGGTTGGGTATAGCTTTAAAGTACGGCTGACAGCTTTGAGCATGTTGGTGATTAAGTTTTTTGGTTTGGTAGTGTCACTAATGACTTATGGGGTTGGGTATAGCTTTGAAATATGGTCGATTGCTTTGAGCACGTTGGAGATTAACTTTGTTTGAACAAGACATTATAGTTGACTAACTAAGTGAGTTCAAGACTACCTTAATTTGGTTTGCTTTTGTGTTGGCCTAGCTTGGAAGATGCATTGTCAATAGCTTTTGAGATTGACTAGCTTCAAAATGTGACCATCAGCTTTGAGCATGTTGTAATTAACTTCTTTAATTTAATAGCATCACCAATGACTTATAGAGTTGGGTATAGCCTTGAAGTGTTGTTAAAGGCTTTTGTAGCACACCAAGCAAGACTCAGTTTGACCTTATTTAGTTCCATTTGAATATTCAAGTTAGGGTAGTAACGTCACCCTTTGTTCATGACCTTAGAGTATTGCCGAAAGTCCAACACACCCAGTGGAACTTAGTTTGACCCTATTTAGTTTCATCGAGACTAATATGGTTCAGGTTTGATTTCATTTATCTTGAGTCGAGTTCGACCTTGTATTGACCTTTGTCAAGTTTGGGCTTGCATCTTGATGAACTTCAGTTCAAATTCAAGTTAATTTAGTTTAACTTGGTTTTAATTTAGGCTCAACCTGACTTATTTCTAATTTGACTTTAAGTTTGCCCTTTTAGTTTGGACTTGATTTTAACCCAATTATGGTTTGATTTGAGCATAGTTCAATCCAAATTGGATTTCACATGAACTCAACTTAATTTTAAATCAACCCATCTCGAGTCTAATTATGGTTGAGTCTAAGTTTATTTTGTTTAGGTTAAACTCAGTTTAGGCTTTTGGAGTCCAGTTCAATTTTGGTTTTAGTCCATTTGTTTAATTAGTTTGATCAATTTTGCTCCATTTGAGCCAAACTTGGCTTTTATCCATTTATTTTAGCTGAGCTCAATTTCAATGTGACTGAATTACTTCATGTTAATTAATTTGATTTAGTGGTCCTTGGCTATTTATGATCAAATGTGCAAACTTGAAGGTTGGCCTAGTTCGTGAGCTCGGAAGCTGATTTAGTACAAGCCTGAGGGTTAACTAGATGCGAGTCTAAAGACTATCATAGATACAAGCCTGAAGGTTAGCTAAGGTGTAAGCCTAAAGGCTGATTTGGATGTGAGCCTGAAGGCTAGCCAAGTGCGAGCCTAAAGGCCAGCTACGATTGAGCATGAAGGTTGGTTGAATGTGAGCCCGAAGGCTGGTTGGGTGTGAGCTCGAAGGCTAGCTTGGTATGAACCCGAAGGCTGGATGAAATACAAGCTTGAAGGCTAGCTTGGATGTGATCTTGAAGGCTGGCTAAGTACGGGCCCAAAGGTTAACTTGGATGTAAGCCCAAAGGCTAGCTAAGTGCAAGCCTGAAGGCTAGCCGAGTGCAAGCCCGAGGGCTAGTTGAATATAAGCTCGAAGGATGGCTAAGACGCAAGTCCAAAGGATGGTTGAGTGTGAGCTTGAAGGTTGGCTAAGGTGTGAGGCTGAAGACTAGCTGAGTGCAAGCTTGAAGGCTAGCTTGGATGTAAGCCCAAGGTTGGCTAAGTGAGAGTCTAAAGGTTGGCTATGTACAACCCCGAAGGCTAGCTTGGATACGAGCCGGAAGGCTAGTGAGTGTGGGGAGGATTCACCATCTTCAAGAGACTATGGGCGGACACAGTAGGGTCATGGGTTTTCCATCTTCGAGGGGCCGTGGGTGGCCACAATGTGATTATAGAAGTGTGGCCACAACAACTTTTTTATATACATTTTTTATCTTCTTCAAGCTCTTGTGTCCCCCTTTCCTTGCAAAGTACCACCAGGCTCGAGCAGCCCAATCTTCCTTTTAGCTGGATCCAGTCTCTCCCTAGTGGTGAGGAAGAAGGGCACGTATGCCCCTCATCTCATGGATAGATCTAGACAAACCTGGACAAATCTAATCACAGTCAACTTTAATTTATAATGGGTTTCAAGCAAGTGGTGGCAAACTCGCTGGCCATGGAACTCGTTATGGGGAGGAAGGTAATAAAGGCAGTGCATGTGCATGACCTAAGGTGATGTGGGTGGCTCAAGCCTCGGGATCAAACCGGTGACAGGAGCAAGGGAGGCAAGTTGACGACTCACAAGCAGGGTAGTTATGGAGGAGGGCGGTAGCTGTGGTTGTGCAAGGAAGAGGTGACTCATGGGTAAAGAGGGCCAAATCTTTGGAGGAGGAACGAAGCCAATCGCCTTTAGAGGGCTTGAGAGGAGATAGAGGAAGGGCTTGCACTGGAAACAAGTTGTGGATGCGATGGGCACGAGTTAGGAAGAGCATATCACACTCAAGCCAATTTTGAAACTAGGCATCACCACCGAAGAAGTCCTTGTGATGTCTCTAGTGTAAGAAGGGGAAACAGTAGGGAATGAAGCAAGAAAATCTCTTGAAAGCCATACAGAGAAGATCAAGAGAAGAAAAAGAAAACAAAAGCTAAGAACTTACTCTTCTTCTTTTCAAGTTCTCAAGGCCTCCCGATCTAACTCTTCTTCTCCCTTTTTTTGGTTGCTCCTGATCTCTGATCTCTAATGCCTTTTTTTTCAGGTCAACAGGTTTATATAGGACTCGAAGAGATAAAGTTGAGTTGAAAATAATCTTCTTTGTTTTAATTTTTGAATGATGGATATGGATGTAAATATATATGGATATGGTTTATCTTTAGTTTGGATGAGCTTGTGAAGAGATATGTATAAATCTCTTTATTATAGATGATGATAACTTGAAAGTTGTACTCACTGAAATTATAAAGAGGTTATTTATAATTTTATTTGAAAATTAGACTAAATTATAATTTTATGATTTCAGGGGTTCTTTTGTAAAAAGAACTTGTTTATAAAGTTTTAAAACTTTCAAGATCCTTTTTGAATAGAATTTGTACTTATTCGTAAATAAAAAATTTTGAGAGACTTATTTATAAAAAGTTAAAATTCTAGGGGCTTATTTGCAAAGTTAAAATTTTAGGGGTTTATTTGCAAATAAAAACTTTGAAGTGGTTTATTTGTGAATAAAAAATTTAGAGGGGTTTATTTGTAAGGACTAAATTATAATTATCAATCTTTTGGAGGGTTTATTTACAAAACCTAAATTTTACGGGACTGATATATTATTTTAGGATTTTATTAGACTTTTATATAAAATTCTTATTCTGGGGACCTATTTATAAGAAAAATCCATTCAGGACTTATTTATAAAGATTTATTTAGTTTAGAAACTTATTTATAAAATCCTTGATTTTTGTCATTTTGGTTCAAGTTTTAGATGAACTTTGGGCCCTATTTTGGTCTAAAAATCCAACCCACTTTAGTTTGAGCTTGAATTTCTTAAGAATTCAGGTTCAAATTGAGCTTAATTTTTAGTCAATCTCGGATGTAATTTAAGCATGACTAAAACTTACATTTGAGTTATAATTTAGTGACATACAAATCTCAATTATAATCATATTTTAATTAAATTTGATTATGGTAAAAATTATCTCAAATAAATTGCTTCCTTTGTAGTCTCTTCTTAAGTTCTAATGAGTGGATAATGTGTGAATAATTTTCAAGTATTTGCCCCTGCATCAACATTTTGGGAGTTAACCATTTCTCCCTTTTGGAAGGACCCAAGCTGAGCTATCTTATTGTAGGTCTTGGCCATTATGCTCAATATATTTTTTGGTTTTACTGGGCTACGAGTCTTGTCCTGTCCAAAGAGTCTAGCTCATCAAGGTGAACACAAACATTGTCTTCTCTTATGATTTCTTCTTGTAAGGTAATCCTTAGAGAGGGGATTTACACCTCCAATGGCAAGACTACCTCAATCCCAAAAACTAATGGATATGACATTGATTAGGTAGGAGTTCGATATGTGGTGCAATAGGCCCACAATGCATCAGCAAGCTTTTGATACTAGTCTTTCTTATTTCGAGCAATAACTTTCTTTGAGATCTTAGAAAGGGTCTTATTGAATGCCTCAGCAAGTTCATTGGCTCTCGCATTATATATGAATAAATATGTCCAATCTATGTTGTGATGATGTGCGAATTGTCCTATCTTAAGCTTCTAAAGCACGATCTATTATTAGAAATGATCCTTCAAGGAATACTGATTTGATACAAGATATTTTCTTAAAAGAAATGGACAACAATATCCACTTTTACCTCTTTTAATATAATCACTTTAGCCTATTGAGAGAAATAATTGGTTGCTACTAGTATGAAGTGATGACCTCTAGAAGAAGATGATTCAATTGGGCTAATGATGTCTATACCCCATACCTTGAATAGCCATGAGGATATTATTGGATATAGAGGATTTGGGTGTTGATGGATGAGGTCACTATGAATTTGGCATAGGTGACCTCTTCTCACATATTCAATGCAATCTCCTACCATCGTGGGCCAATAGTAGCCCATATGCTTAATCTTCAACATCATTTATGGGCCTAATTGATGAGCCCCATAATCTCCATAACGCACTTTATACATAACTTCTTTGTACTCTTTGTGTGAGAGATAGTGTAAAAGCAATTAATCGAAGGACCTTCTATAAAGAGTGTTATTGATAAGTAAAATATGTGTGATCCTCTTTCCAAATTGTGTTAGTGCAGATTTATCTTTTAGGAGCTCTCCACTTTTGAGTTAGTTTATAAATAGTATTCTCCAATCTGTGACCTCTTCTATTAGTTTAGATTCAGCCTTCTCATGCTTGATGCTAAAGACTGAGTTCATCACTTGTCTAGTACAGACTATAATTAAAATTTCTTCTTGATCAGGGTTAGCCAGTGTCTTGGCTAGTTTGGCTAAGGAGTCAATTTCCATATTGATGGACCAAGAAATTTTAGTTATTTAAACATTAAAAAATTGCCTTATGAGCTCTTGAGCATTTTTATTGTATTTCAGGAGCTCATATTTGTGAACTTTATATTTACTTTGGACTTGGCTGATAATTAGTTATAAATTACCAAAAATATGTAGGTGTGATATTTTTTATATTGAGGGTCATTTCCAATCCTATGGTTAAGGCCTTGTGTTCAGATTCATTGTTTGTGAATGGTTTTGAGAGGGAATAGGAATATCATAAAATTTCCATATTCAGAGTGACATAAATGAGTCCAATGCCTGATTTGATTTGTGAAAGCTTTGGTTTAATCCCTAATTTAATGGATGATACTCCATCAAAGTATAGCTTCCAGTAAGGTTCTCCTTCTTTGACTAAAAGGATTTCTTCATCAGGGAGCTCACAACTCAGAGGAGAATCATTTGGTACTGGATGAGCTAAAAGAAAATTAGTGAGGGCTTGCCCTTTGACTACCTTATGGGAAGTGAATTTGATATCATATTCTATGAGAATTAAAGCCTATTTTGCTAGCCTCCAGTGAATATGGGCCTAGTCATCAGGTACTTTATGGGATCAATCTTTGATATTAAAATAACATGATAAGAAAGCAAATAATATTTCAACTTATTGACCATGAATATGAGCACGAGACAATGCTTTTCGATGGGAGAGTAGTTGCTTTCTGCCTCCATGAGCATTCTACTTAGATAGTAGAGTATATTTTCTTTACCTACTTTATTATTCTAGGTAAGAAGTACCCCCAGGGATCCTTCCATTGCTGCTATGTAGAGGGTAAGGGGTTTATTGGGTAGAGGTGCTGGCAAGATTGGTAGCTTTAGGAGATACTGCTTGATCTCTTCAAAGACCTATTGGTAGTCTAGATCCCAAATGAATAGAGTGTCCTTCTTCATTAACTTGGAACAAAGATTGAATTTTCTAGAGAGATTTGAAATGAATCTTCTGATGTATGTGAGTCAGCCTTAGAAGGACCTCAACTGCTATAAATTATTGGGTGGTGGCATTTTCAAGATAGCTTTAATCTTAGATGGATTGATTTCAATCCCTTAATATCTAACAACAAAGATGAGGAATTTTCCCAATGATACCCCAAAAACACACTTCATAGGATTCATCTTTACGTTATATTTTCTAAGATGGTCGAATACCACTCTTAGGTCTTGGACGTGCCTATCTTTGGACTTGGTTTTGACCACCAAGTCATCCACATAATATTCTACTAATTGGTGTATGAGATCATCAAAGATTTGAGTCATGGCCATCTAATAAGTGGCTCCTACATTCTTGAGCCCAAAAAACATCACCTTGTAGAAGTAAATGCCAATTGACATACTAAAAGTTGTATCTCATCATCAAGATACATCTTGATTTGGTTATATCTTGAAAAACCATCCATGAAAGAGAATATTTCAAGTCAGTCCTATTGTCAATCATGATTTCCATTATTTGCAATGGAAAATCATGTTTTTGACATACTTTATTCAAATCCCTATAATCCACACAAATACAAATTTGGCCATTCTTTTTCTTGACTGGCATGATGGTTGTCACCCAATTTGGATTCTTTTTCTTCTCTGATAGATAAAGCCTTCTTTGATTAGTTTCTTTATTTCTTCTATCACCTTCTATTCTAGATTTAGTTTCATCTTCCTAGGTGCTTGTTTGATAAGTGAAAGCTCAGGATTAATGGCTAGTTTATGGATTACAACTTTAGGATCTAGTCTAGACATCTCCTTATAGCTCCATGCACAGTAGTCAATATACTCTTGGAGCATTGCTTTGAGCTGGGTTTGGCTTTTCTCTGAAAGTTGAGTGCTAATAAGTCAGCTTGGGGCCTTCCTCTGAGCCTAAGTTAATCTCCATCAGTTCATCAACTATGGCTTGCCCCCCATTGTCAAGTCTCGGTAGAGCTTCTTTTGGTTTAAGGATTATTTTTTCACTAGGTGATTCATCATGTCGAGTGAGGTTTGGCAAAGGTTTGTCTAAAGGCATTTTAGCTGCATCATGCCCCCTTTCTTTTGGTTATGATGAAATTCTACTGAGGATGTCTCCTTCTTGTGGTGTTTGAAAAGTCACGGCCACCTCGGTGCATGTGCTAGAGGGTATTAATACCATTTGGTCATCCTGAATATTGGAGAGAAGTTCAATGATGACCATAAGACACATGTGAGTGTTTGGAATAAAATAGCCTAGTCCTTTGATATTCTTATTTTCTCTTCTAGGAATGTAAGCACATCCTTGGGGTGGATCCCATAGATTTTTGAAGAAATAACTATGTTTGCCTGTTTCTTGATGTCCACAACTAGATTTGCGGCTTATCTAACAAAGCTGGTCTGAGAAATACTTAGGCATGACTACCAGTTAATGGTCACCATCATCCGCTAGACCTTCAGTCCCCAATATTTCATGTATGTTTGGGCACAAGGGATTGCCTTGTAAAATAGTTTTTTTTTTTCTCCTTTGTGCCATGAAGGAACATAGAAGGTCATTAATTCTTCCACGATATTGATGCTCAGTTTATCCAATGGCTTAAACAAATCTTTTGGAACCTTAGTAATAAGAAGAGTATTTTTCATTTGACCCCTATCATTATTTTCATTAGAAGTATAACCTCCTAGGCAAACTTGAGAGGTTTCTTCATCTGAAGAGTCTAGGTCAGAATCGCTTCCTAGGTGAGAAGGAGAGAAGATCAATCTAGCGATTTTAGTTTACTTGACTGATGAAAGCAGACTCCCTATCAACGTCAAATTTCTAATAGTATTTTGCATCATCATAATGTACCTCATGAATATCGAAAGGGTGTACATCACTATCAATTCAGTGTTTTTCACCATCCTCAAAGTATTTGAAACATTGATGTAAGATTGATGACACTACGCATGGCCTCACTAGTAGTGCTTTATATGATGCATCAGTATCAATCACATAAAACTTGGCATTTGTCATCAATTCACCCACTTTCAGAGGGCTAGTTATAGCTCCTAGAGCTCTTTGGCTATTCTAATTAAATCCTTGTATGGTTATAATCTTGAATGATAGGTGACACACATCCAAAGTTAGAGCTCTTAGAGTTCAAAGAGTCATCAAATCGACTCAAAACTTGGGTCAATCAAGATGTGATTGATCCTAATTCCATCGCTATTCTCTATAACATATAATGGTCTATTGTAGTCTATTATTCTAGGTAGTAGGTCATCATTAGTAAAGGTGATGGTAGGGGGTTTGACATGCATACAAGGACTCCTTTATTTTCTCTTTACCAAAGTATACTTGGTAGTTAGCTAGATTCTACAAGATGTGTACTAGTGTATCCCTGAGTTCTTGTGACATCATTAAGGTATCAAACACACTCAATACAGCGGGGCTCTTCTTGAAGTGGGCTGCTACATTGTATTTACCTTTCTAGGTGCATGTTCAGCTTGCGAGGGCTCAATGCCCTTATTTATTTGAATTGTATTTTTCTTATCCTTGAGGATATTCTTGTCCCTCAATATTGGAGTTTGTCTCAGAAGTAACACCTTTCCACCTCAGAGTTGTACCTGGTTTGCTCGCCTCAATCGAAATTTGGCATCATGAGACCAATAAGGTTTGTCTTTGTAATCACTTTCGAGGCTAATCATGCAGTGGGAGGTAATAGACCCTTACCCCCTAGTCAGTAGTTTTCTAAATATTACTAGAGGATATGACTAACTGATAATCATCCCATTCAGCATCAAAATTAGGCATGTGGGGTTTCCTTATATAAAGGTCTTCAAAAACTCTTTGGATGAACTCTTCTATTTCATTTATTGGCATAACCTTTTTTAGGACTTTTTATTTAGGATGTCTTTTATGTGAATGTCTAGACTGGCTTAATTGTGGATATTTAGATTAATTTGATATGAAGGTAGAATGAGCTTTAGCATTAACTCATTTGATCCTCTCCCAAAATATCTGCTTCTTTCTTTGGCGTTTACTAGTGTAGGGCCTTCCAAAGCAATCAGAAAATTATTTTGAGTCAGACATGGAGTCATATTCTTCATTTATACCTTGTATGAATAATTCCTCTAAAGTTGGCAAAGTGCATTCTTCCACAGGTTTTAGGATTGGGACCTCACCAAATCTAACATGTTGAGCATTTGTTGCTTGGTTGCCTGATGGAGGCTAGGATAGCAAGTCACCAACGTTCACCTTAGATGTATAAGTTACCATGCGATAAGAGGTCATAGACTTAGATAAGTCTCTTTAATAGTGTCTAGCTTTTTTGACCCATCTCTGGAGTAAATAGCATGAGTGGTCATCTTGATCCTAAGGAGGGTCGATAAGTGGTTCGTCACCACCCCTATAAGGTCTTTTGTAAGGCTTTGTATTTTCTACTAGCACCTTCTCTATCCTCTCAACTTCCTCACAAAGTGTGGTAGTTGTATTTGTCACACTTTCCATGTGGGCAATCTTATCCTGCATGTGTTTGTTCAATATTTACATTTGCCTCTTAACAAACCTCATGTTAGTTATAGCTAGCTCTTTCACAGTATCTAGTTGCAATTTGAGTATGTCATAGTTGTACTCACAGCGAACCACTTTCTAAGATAATCATCTTAGGAGCAACCATCAAGGAGACCTGTGGGATCTCTCATTTCATCAATATCATCCATAATGAATTTATTCACTTCTTCTTACCATGCACCCTAAATTTCTCCATTATTGAATTGACAAGGTGGGGATCGGCTTGGTTATGAACCTCTGATGGTAAATATGGCATAGCATGTTGCCACTAGAAGATCACTTTCTTCATTTCCTACATCAGGGTCTTCTAATAAAGCTTTAAGCTTGTTAGGGAATAATTCTTTAAGAGTTACTTGACTTTTTTCTCCCTAAACATATTCATCTAGAGCATCATTGTATTCTTGGATGGTTAATTTCTTGACATCGTATTTATCTAACTGAACTAACTTCTTCTTCTTGCTTCTATTCTTTCTTTTCTTGAAGTTTTGAGCACATAAGACAGTTTATTCTGATAAGGCTTTTTTCATTGCCATCCTAGGCTCTTCAAGATTTTTAGTCATATTCTTCATTAGTTTCTTTAACCTTTTTGAAATGTAGACATTCCATAAGTGCCATTGTTCGGGGGTACATTGTGATTCTTTTCCAAAGAGGATTTCAGCAAGTGATTCATAGTCCTTAAATACAGTAATATGATAGATGTGTTTGGTGGACATTTCGAGTAGGGCTGCCTTTGAGAGAGTTAACTTGCCTTCTCGATATCGCTTCTCAATCTCATCCTTGAACACATAGAAATCTTCAATGGTGTACCCTAAGACTCTATGGTAAGGATAATAGTTAGGGTGATATGTTTTGTTGGCCTTACCTAGCCTTTTAGATTTTGACAATTGGAGGCCTAACTTCAGTGTATCCTGGAAGATTTTACCTATCATTTCTCTTTTGAAAGAATATTTCTTTCTGAGCCTTTGTTGGAGATCATTGGATTGTTCCACTTCTCCATCTCCTCCAAGTGCTGGTGACTGCCAAGGATTACCCTTGTTCATGGTGGGGTTTGGAGGTTTCTTTTGCTCAGTTACTATAAACGAAGCCCTCACATTTTTGGAAGACTCTCCATGTCTCCATGCTTTATCTCATCTTTTTCTAGTTTGAAAGTTTGCAAACTAGATAAGATTAGTGGGCCAATCCTTTTTAGTTTCTTGACTTGCATAATGAGGTCTTGGAAAGTATGGATAGAAGAGCTGCTCAAATAAGGTACCATCCATTCTCCTTTTATGTTGCCAAGGACTAAGTTCACTACCTCAAATTGGCTCATGGGTTATTTACACTTAATACTGAGGGGTTATTCACACTTAATACTGAGATTTCTCCATTGTGTGATATAATCTAGAATCATCTTATTATCGCATTTTGGCATTGAGACAAGGTCTACAGTGATCACTTTATCACTGACTCCTTTGAACTTGATTTGGAAAGTCTCCTTCACTTGTTCCCAAGTCTATATGGATTCTGATTGTAAACTAGCATACCTCTCAAGTGCTACTCCTGTCAAACTTGTTGAAAATTGGTGAAGTAATAATGAGGGATTATCACTTGAATCTCCACACAGAGTCATAAAGTGAGATATGTGTTGTTCAAGATTGCCTAACCCATTGAACTATTTAAAGCTAGGCATTGTATAGCCTTTGGGATATGGTACTCGGTCATGATGACTAGGGTATGGTTTGTCAGCATCATTTACCCTATCCATCACACTTGTCTCAACTATGCAACTACCACTCATTGTACCTATTGTGTATGTATGCTGGGAGTTTCATATTGTCAGGGATCCTTAAAATTGGGGATTGGGTATCCCTTACTAGAGATTGCGAAGTGCCTACATTTTCATGAATCTCATCTATGGGAGATGCCCCTTCTATTGCCTCTGCTACTTGAGATGGCTGTTAGATTGTTCCAACTTATTAAGCTTCTAGCTCATTCATAGTATTATTTCCATCAACTCCATGACCTTCTTTTGAACTTCATCTTTCTCTTTGATTTACTATCTCAGCTGCCCTTACAATGTTTCTATGGTTATTTCCTAATTTGCGCTTTTAGCTATAACCAAGGCTTCTATTAAAACATGATGGTTTCTATCCTAAGAATCAAGTTTGGGCTTTAGGTTGAGGTTAACTTCTCCCATTAGTCAAGTCATCTCATTCAAGAGTCTACTCATGAAGCAAGTCGCCATACCCTCTCTTTGGCATGGTAGTAAGGATTAGTTCACAAGGGCCCCCTCTTCTCTTGGATTTTTTTCATTAGTAAGCCCCACTCAGACATCCTTTTTTGATGTTTGGCAAGCTAGGGTGCAGGCTTATGGTCCCCCCCAAAGTCATGGTGAGAAATGATTCTAATAGTGTGGGTGATATCCATTGGTGAGCCCTTGTGCTGGGTTGTCACTTTACGATGACTCTTGTATTTTTATTTAGTAATTCTCCTTTTTTCCATAATTTTATGGCAAGGCTATGCCCCCTATGGTTTGCTCTTACCCTTCTCTAAATTGCTTAATAGAGTAAAAAAAAGTTGAAGGTAGGGATGGTAATGACCAACTTCGTTCGAGAGATAGGCTTTCCAAGTTGGCTAAAGATTCTAATAGCTTTTTCTTTGCTTGTGAAGTCAAGATGAGTTCTTTTTCATCAATGTCTATATCTGAACTTACTTTTGATAGCCACCTATGAGGAGTTGGGTTAAGGTAGTCAAAGATTGAGTTGAGCTTCGATCCTAACCTCTGGAAGACTGATGTCCTTTTTAGTTGAGGTATGGTTTCTAGCTTTTCTCTGAAATAACTCTTCTCATTAGAAATGATCACATTGGGCCTCCTTCCCCTTGATGGAAGGAAAAAAATAGGCTAGTTTCGCATGACAACAACTTTAGTTGGTGCAATAATAGCTGCCCTCTTAAACTAGACAATAAAAAAAAGGGTCCTAAATTTTATCTAAACTTCAGCTGCTTCTATAATAATCATTGATTAAGGTAAATGCATAGTTAATCTTGCCCTCGGGATAATGGTGTATTTTGGGGCAAAGATATTTTTTTGTTATTACCATTTGATTCTTTCTTCTACAAAGGAGAATATAATGGATTAGTCTTCAATTATAGCTCTACCTTATCAGTGTTTTTATTATATTAACTAGGTTTCTCCACTTGGAGGAGAAGTCAAGTCCCATGGGGTGTGCCAAAATTTATGGGATCAAAATTAACCACCTAGAATAGCTGAGACCCCAAGGAGTGATCTCGAATCATAAATAAAAAATTATTTTAATTCAAAAGTGCTATCATGTGTTGTGGAAACACAATATCTAACAGGTGCAAGTCCCGATTATTAATTACCCCAATAACTATCAAGAACCTCTTAAAATAACAAACCTAGCTAATAAAATAGAGACACAAAAAAAAGAAGAAAGCATTTGATTGATTTTAAGAAATAATACATGATTTAAGTAAGGATATACCCTCATTTACAATGAATTTTAATATGAAATTATAGAAAAAATGAAAGAAATGAACAAAAATAAAGAATGGAGAAGAAGCTTTGATGTGTGTTGTTGTCCCACTCCCCCTGTGTTGCACCATGTGGCATCTAACCTAAATCAACTCGATCTTAAGTAGGTATTGATGACATCATCAAATGGGATATGGAAGGGAATAATAAAAGTTTGAAGTGTTTCCAATAATTTTGAGCATTAGCGATAAGTTCATTGGATGGTATTGTCGGCAACATGTCAAGATTAGCTTGAAGTGTTTTTTTGTTAGCTTTGAGCTTTGGCAATAACTTCATGATTTAAAGTATTTTTGTTAGCTAATAAGGCATCGGCAATAACTTCATTGACCTTGAAATGTTTCCATAACCAATAAAGCATAGGTGATAACTTCTTTAGTTTTTGAAGTGTTTCCATAGCCAAAAAGATGTAGGTGATAACTCCATTGACCTTGAAGTATTTCCATAGTCAACAAGGTATACGTGATAACTTCTTTGATTTTCTAAGTATTTCCATAACTGATAAGGTGTAGACGATAACTTCATTTGGTTTGGTAGCATCACCATTAGCTTATAGGGTTGAGTATAGCATTGAAAATCACATCATCAATTGCTTTTGACTAGCTTGAAGGGCACGCCATCAACTACTTCTAGGGTTGACTAATTTGAAGAATGTATCACTAACTACTTTTGGAGTTAGCAAGCTTGAAGGATACAACACCAATGACTTTTGGGGGTTGGCTAGCTTGAAGGGTGCATCGTCAACTGCTTTTGGGGTTGACTAGCTTGAAGTGTAACCAACATCTTGAAGTGTATTGTTGGTTGACTTCATTGATTTGGTAGTGTCACCAATGACTTAGGGGGTTGGGTATAGCTTTGAAGTGTAGCTAACAGATTTGAGTGGATTGGCAATTAACTTTTTTGGTTTGGCAATATCATCAATAGCTTATGGGGTTAAATATAGCTTTGAAGTATAGCCAACAGTTTTGGACATGTTGGTGATTAACTTCATCTGAATAAGATATTATGGCTAACTAACTAAGCAAGTTCAAGCCTACCTTAGTTCGGTTTGATTTGAAGCATTGTCAATGCTTTTGGGTTTGGTTAGCTTGGAAGATGCATCGTCAATGTCTTATAGGGTTGACTAGCTTCAAAGTGTGATCAACGACTTTGAGCATATTGGTAATTAACTTCTTTAGTTTGATAGCATCATTAATGGCTTATGAAGTTGGGTATAGTTTTGAAAGGTTACTAACGGCTTTTCTAATACACCTAGTGAGACTCAGTCTAACCTTATTTAGTTCTATTCAAACTAATTTTGATTTAGGTCAAGATAGTAATGTCACCCTATATTCATGTCCTTGGAATATTGTTGAAAGTCTAGCGCACCCAGTGAGATTCAGTTTGACGCTATTTAGTTCCATTGGGATCAATATAGTTTGGGTTTTATTTCATTTAGCTTAAGTTGAGTTCAACCTTGTGTTGGACCTTTGTCGAGTCCGAGTCTACATCTTGATGGATTTTAACTCAAATTCAAATCAATTTAGTTCAACTTGATTTTAGTTTACGCTCAATGTGGCTTGCTTCTAACTTAACTTTGAGTTTCTCCTTTTAGTTTGGACTCAATTTAACCCAATTATAGTTTGATTTAAGCATAGTTTAATCTAGATTGGATTTGATTTTAACTCAACTTGATTTTAAATCAACCCATCTCAAATCTAATTAAGGTTGAGTCTAAGTTTATTTGGTTTAATTTAACTCAATTTGTGCTTTTGGAGTCCAACTCAATTTAGGTTTTAGTTTATTTGTTTGATCAATTTAATCAATTTAGGTCCATTTGAGCCAAACTTGGCATTTGTCTATTTATTTTGGCTGAGTTTAATTTCAATGTGACTAAATTACTTCACATTAATCAATTTGATTTGGGGATCTTGGCTATTTATAATGATTTTAAACGAACCCATAGCCTAGCTTCAAATGTGCAAACTTGAAGGTTGGCTTAGTTTACGAGCTCAAAAGCTAGCTTAGTTTGAGCCAGAGGGTTAACTGTGTGTGAGTCTCAAGACTAGCTTAAATGTAAGCCCAAAGACTAGTTTAGATGTGAACTAAAAAGCTAACTAAATATGAGTTTGAAAGCTAGCTGAGTGCAAGCTCGAAGATTGACTGGGTGTGAGCTCGAATACTAGCTTGGTGCAAACTCGAAGGCCAGCTGAGGTGCAAGCTTGAAAGTTGGGTTGGATGCAAGCCAAAGAGTTGGCTAAGATGCAAGCTCAAAGGTTGGCTCAGTATAAGTCTGAAAGCTGGCTTGAATCTAAATCTGAAAGCTAGCTAAGTGCGAGCCCAAATGCTGGATGAGTGTGAATCTGAAATCTAGCTTGAATGCAAGCCTGTAGGTTGGCTGAGTGCAAATCCAAAGGCTAGTTGGGTGCGAGCCCGAATGCTAGTTAGATATGAGGAGAATTCACTATTTTTGAAGGACTGCAAGTAACCACATCGGGGTTATGGGTTCATCATCTTCATTGTTATCTTCAAGGGACCCCGAGTGGGTACAATGAGGTTATAAATTCGCCATTTTTGAACGGTCACGGGTGATTGTGATGTTGATAGAGTTTCATCGTCACGCCAAAGAGTACGGGTGACCACGATGTTGAAACTTTTCTTTTTTGTCATTTTTATCTTACCAAATTTTTTTCTTTTTTTTCCTTTTTTTTACACAACAACCCTTTTTTTATATATATTTTTTATTTTTTTCTCTCTTTTTCTCCCTTAAACCCAAAAACCTTTCTCCCTTAGTTTGGCTGAATTTTCTCTTTTTTTTCCTACACAATTACTTTTTTATAAATTTTTTTTAATCTTCTTTAAGCTTTCATGCCCCCCTTCTTCACGAAGTAGCACCGGGCGTAGGCAGCCCGGTCTTCTTTTTGATCAGATCTGGCCATTTTCGGTTGGACCCAGCCTGTCTCCCCCGATGGCAAGGCTAAGGGGAATGTTTGCCCTTCATCTCATGGCCGGATCCGAACAGATCTGGTCAGATCCAGTCCCGATCGGCTTCAATTCACAGTGGGTTTCAAGCACGCAATGGCAAACTCGCCGGCCATGGAGCTCGTCACAGAGAGGAAGGTGATGGAGGCAGTGCACGAGCGTGACCTGAGGTGATGAGGGTGGCTCGAGTCTCAAATCAGACTGGCGATCAGAGCAAGTGAGGCAGGCCAGTGCTCTCAAGCGAGACAGTCACGGCGGAGGGCAGCAGTGGCGGTTGCGCAGGGAAGAGGCGATCGCCAGTGAGGACGTCTAAAGCTCAAGAGGAGGAACAGAGCCAATCGACTTCAGTGGGCTCAAGAGGAGACGAAGGAAGGGCTTGCACAAGGAACAAGTCGTGGATGTGATGGGCACAAGTCAGAAAGCACATGTTACGCTCAAGCCAATTCTGAGCTAGGCATCACAGCCAGAGAAGTTGTTATGATGTCTCCGGTGTGAGAGGGGCCAGCAGCAGGGAATGAAGCATGAAAATCTCCTAAAAGCCATACAGAGAAGAATGAGAGTAGAAAACAAAACAAAAGCTTGAACTTACTCCTTTTCAAGTTCTCAAGGTTTCTCGATCTAACTCTTCTGCTCCCTTTTTTTGGTTGCTCTTGATATTTGATTTCTAATGCTTTTTTTCCTAAGTCCATAGGTCTATATAGGATTTGAAGAGATAAAATTTAAGCAAAAATAATTTTTTTTGTTTGAATTTTTGAATGATCCATATGAATATAAATAGATATAAACATGCTTATCTTGAATTTGGATGACCTTATGAATATATATGTATAAATCTATTTGTTATAAATAATGATAACTTGAAAGCTATACTCATACCAAATACTAAAATTATAAAAGGTTATTATAAATATCTTTCCAAAAAATTAGACTACATTCTAAATTTATAATTTTAGGAGTCCTTTTGTGAAAAGAACTTGTTTATAAAGTTTTAAAATTTTCCGAGTTTTTTTAATAAAATTTAGACTTATTCGCAAATAAAAATTTTAAAATAACTTATTTACAAAAAACTAAAACTCTAGCCGCCTATTTTCAAAAAGTTAAAATTCTAGGGGCTTATTTGTAAATAAAAAATTTTGGAGGAATTTATTTACAAATCCTAGATTTCATAGGTACCAAATCATAATGATAAATCTTTTAAGAAGTTAGTTTGCAAACCCTAAATTTATAGGACTGATTTATAATTTTAGGATTTTATTAAATTTTTCTACAAAATTCCTATTCTAGGGACCTATTTGTAAGAAAAATTTAGTCAAGAACCTATTTATAAAAATTTATTTAATTCAAAATTTATCTATAAAATTCTTATATTTTGTCATTTTGGCCTAAGTTTTAAATGAATTTTGGATTCAATTCTGATCCAAAAATCCAGTCCACTCAGCCACTTTGTTTTGAGTTCGAATTTCTTAAGAATTCAAGTCCAAATTAAGCTCAATTTCGGTCAAATTTGAACATGATTTAAGCCTAACTAAAACTCACATTTGAGTCATAATTTAGTGGCATACAAGTCTTGATTTAAATTATTATTTAATCAAATTTGATTGTGACAAAAATTATCTCCAACAGTGGGATTAAAATTAACCACCTAGGATAGCAAAAATTCTAAGGAATAATCTTGAAGCAACAAATAAAAAATATAATGGTTTGAATGTGTAATTAGATATTGTGGGAATATGATTTCCAATAAACACAAGCCCTATTGTTAATTACTCTGACAATTATCAAAAAATTCTTAAAATGAAAGACCTAACTAATAAAGATAGAAACACAAAAAAAGAAGATAGAATAATTTAATTAATATAAAAAAATATACATGACTTAAGTAGGGGCATATCCTCGCTTTACATTTTTAATAAATTTGAATACGAAATAAGAAAGGGAATGGGAATAGTTCAATATTTAGAGATATTTAAGATTTGGTTAATTGTGATGTTTATGATTTGGTTAATGGTGATGTTTAATGGGACGTATAAGGTAATGAGAGGGGTTTGAAGGTTTTTTAGTAACTTTGAGCTTCGGTGATAATTTTAGTGGATGACATTCTCGGTGACTTATCGGGATTAGTTTGAAGTATTTCTAATAACTTTGAGCTTTGGTGATAACTTCATTTGGTTTGAAGTATTTTCATTAGTCAATAAGTCTTTGGCAATAACATCTTTTGAGTTAGAGTATTTTTATTAGACAATAAAGTGTTGGCGATAACTCTATTGACCTGAAAGTATTTTTATAGTCAATGAGGCATAGGTGATAACTTCATTGATTTTGAAGTATTTTCATAGCCAATAAGGCATAGATGATAACTTCGTTTGAACAAAGCGCATAGCTGACTAACTAAATGAATTCAAGCTTATCTTAGTTTGATTTAATTTAATAATCGACGGTCTCTTTGGCATTTTATCGATTAAATTTAGAGTGTTGCCAATGCTTTTGAGTTCGCTTAGCTCGAAAGGTGCATCGTCAATAGCTTCTGAAATTGACTAGCTTCGAGGTGTAGGCAATGACTTGAGTATATTGACAATTAACTTCTTTGATTTAGTAGTGTCACCAATGTATAGGGTTAGATATACCTTTGAAGTGTGACTGACAACTCTAAACGTATTGGCAATTAACTTATTTGATTTGGTAGCTTCACCAAAGTATGAGGTTGAGTATAACTTTGAAGTATGATTAATAGCTTTGAGTATGTTATCAGTTGACTTTATTTGAACAAGACATTGTGGCTAATTGACTAAGCAAGTTTAAGTCTACCTTAGTTCAATTTAATTTGAAGCATTGCCAATGATTTCTAGGATGACTTAGCTTTGAAGTGTGGCCGACAGCTTTAAGTGTGTTGTTGGTTGACTTTGATTCAATAAGGCATCATAGCTAACTAACTAAGCGAGCTCAAGCTTACATTAATTTGGTTTGATTTAAAGCATTAGCAATATTTTTTTGGTTGGCTTAGCTTTCAAATGTGGCTAATGGCTTCAAGCATATTATCAATTGACTTCGATTAAACAAGGTATTGTGACTGACTGTCTAACCGAGTTCAAGCCTGCCTTAGTTCAATTTGATTTGATAATCAACGACTTCTTAGGCATGTTGTCGATTAAATTTGGAGCGTTGTCAATGCTTTTGGGTTGACTTAGCTCAAAAGGTGAATCATTAATGGCTTCTAGGGTTCACTAGCTTTGAAGTATGACCAATAGCTTCATGATGTTGTTGGTTGACTTCATTTGAACAAGGCGCTATGGCTAACTGGCTAAATAAGTTCATGTCTACTTTAGTCTAATTTGATCTAAATTCAGACTTGGTTTGGTTTAAGTCCGAACTAATTCAGTTTAATATTAAGAACTTCATTTAAGCTCAAGTCTGATTTGATTCAATTCAGTTTGGGTTTGACCTTATGTTGGGCCTTCATCGGGTTCTTATTGGATCGTTAATAGATATTGGATCCAAACTTTGATAGGTTCTCATGGGTCTTTAATGGATCTTGGATCTGATTAGTGATGAGATCTTAATGGATCTTAATCGATTTTGGATCCAACTCTTAATAGGCTCTTAATGGATCTTTAATAAATTTTGGATCTGACCCTTAATAGGTTCTTAATGGATTTTTAATGAATTTTTTTATTAGACCCTTAACGGGTTCTTAATGGATCCTTAATGGATTTTTGATCTGACCCTCAATTAGTTCTTAATGGATCTTTAATGGATTTTTGGTCCAACCCTTATTAGGTTCTTAATGGATCATTTATGGATATTAGATCTAACCTTTAATGAGTTCTTATTGGATCATTGTTCAATCCACTAATGGGTTTGGTTTTAACCCATGTTGGACCCTTATTAGATTTGGGTTCAAACCTTAGTAGACCTATGTTCAAGTTCAAGTTGATTTAGGTTCAACTTGATTTTTATTCAAGCTCAACTTAGTTTTGGTTCGAGTTTGATCCAATTTTGGTTTGAATTTAAGTTCAAATTGACCTTATCATAGTTTAGTTTAAACTTGATTTAACCCAATTAGAGTTTGATTTGAGTTTAATTTGACCCAAATTGGATTTGGTTTGAACTTAATTTGATTTCGAGTTAACCCAACTTGAACCTAATTAGGATTTAATCTAAGCTAATTTTGTTTGGTTTAACTCAATTTGAATTATGGTTCTAATTCTATTTAAGTTTTAGTCCATCTAATTGATCAATTTAGGTCCATTTGGCGGTTCATCTGAGTCAATTTGATTTTGCTCATTCACCTACTCCAGTTGAGTTCAATGTGATTAAGTCATTTTGTGTTAATCAATTTAATTTGATAGTCCTTGGTTGTCATGATAACTTTGGGGGAACTTGCAAGTTGGCCATAGATATACTAATGTGAGAGCTAGCTAAGATGACTAAGCTTGAAAGTTAGCTAGAGGTGTGAACCTGAGGGTTGCCTTGGTTGTGAGCTTAAGGGCTAGCTTGATTTGGCAGGCCCAAAGGCTCACCTAGGTTGTGACAAGTCTGAAGGCTGGTCTAATTTTGATAGACCTGATGACTAGTCTGGTTTTAACGGGTTCGAAGGCTGGCCTAATTTTAGTGGGCCTAAAGGTTGACCTAGTTTTAGCAAGCTCGAAGATTGGCCTAGTCTTAGCAAGTTCAAAGTCTTGCCTGGTTTTGGCTAGCCTAAAGGTTAGCCTGGTTTTAACGAGCCCGAAGGCTAGCTTAATTTTGGCAGACCTGAAGGCTGACCTATAATTTTGGTGGGCACAAAGGCTGGTCTATAGTTTCAATAGGCCGAAGGCTAGTCTATAATTTCAGCAAACCGAAAGGCTAACCTAAAATTTCAATGGGCCCAAAGGTTGGCTTATAATTTTATCAAGTCAGAAAGCTAGCCTATAGTTTCAGTAGGCCCAAGGCTAGCTTATAAATGTACAATGCCATGGGTGGCTTCGAGTATGAGGATAACGATCATAGAGGCATGCCTGCAGTAGAGACAAGTGAGTGTGCAGGTGACCACGAGTATGAGATGAACCAGTTCTTCCTCCCTCTAAATCTTCTCTAATTCTCCTTAGATGCCTTCTTTCTACACTTCCTTAATTTTTTATTTTTATTAGTTTTTACCACCTCAACTTCTCTCTTTCTCTCTCTCTCTCTCTTTTAAATGGCCAGATTTTTTCTCTTTTTTTAGCTAGAAGCTTTTTCCTTTTTTTTCTTTTTTTTCCTTTCTTTTTCTTCACCCACCTCCCATGCATTCTTTTCCCTTCTTCTCAACTTTCACTGTCCCTTGTACCTTCAACTTAGTGGCTGAATCCGACTAGATCTGGCTGAATCCAATCTCGATCAATGATGAATAGCGACAGAGAGCTCCGACCAATGATACATGGGCATGGGCCATGTAAAAGAGCCACACGGTAGGTGCAACTGGCATGGGATGCTCTTCACGAGCTATCACCAGTGTGGAGAGGTGGAGTAGACCAGGTGGGCATGGTACTGACAGTGGAGGTGAGCTTGAGGTAGAGCAGCTAACATAGGAAGGAGGCAAATTGCAGAAGTGGAGGCTAGACAGGCTATGGCATGGTCGGAGGCTGGGTGGAGCTCATCGGAGATAGAGGCTAGATGGGCTGCAATGCAAGCAAAAGGCACATGGTGGGTTGTCAAGGCTTGTTCAGTGAAGAGAAGCCACAAGGTAAGTCCAACGAAGGTAACAATGGTAGCATAGAGTGGTACCACAGTGGGTCTGGCAGTGGCTTGCGACAAGGTACAAGTTGGAGGTTCTATGAGTGTAGTTCAATGTAGCCTAGATTACAAGCTGGCATCATTTAGTAGGATGAATATGGAAGACCGGAGCTACAACAATGAAGAAGAACATGCAAAAATAGAGACAAAAGCAAAGCAGGAAGGAGGAAGAGAGAAAATAAGGTAAGAGATCACCTATTTTTACTTATCATTCCTTGGCTTTCTCATCTCTAGACTATTATGTTGCTCATTTTTTTCTTTCAATTCATGAAACTCTCCTCTTTGATCTCTATCTCTAGATCTAATCTCTCCTCTCTCTTTTTTGGAGGACTTTTAGGCGGCGTTTGGAATGGGGTCAGGGTCAGGCTGACCCCGTCCTGATTAGATTATCTTTCAAACACTAAAAATTTGACCACACTAATATTATTTTATTCATTTAAATTTTTACTAGGTTTTGACTAAAATACCCTCACTTGATCTGAACCGTCGGATCTCGATCCAACGATTCAGATCGGGAAACTATTCTGCCCCTTCAACCCAACCCCACACCACCGCCCCCCGCCCCCCCGGACGCCGCCGCCCGCAGCAGAGCTCCTTCCCCGCCGACGACACAGCAGACGCCGAGCTCCGCGCTTGAGCTCTGCCGACGAGGAAGATGAACCGTACTGTGTCAACAATACTCAACAGAGGGCATTTTTGTCCACAAAAAATTTTAACCATCTGTTAGCCAGATCAGTAACCAAACAGGATTTGCTTGACCGCATTAGCGTTTTACATTTTACCCCTTCCTTTGACCTTGACCTTGACCTTGACCCCATTCCAAATGGGCCCTTAGGGTTTGTATAGCCTATGAGTGGATTAGATTATCTCCATTTAAATTTTTAAATTATAGACATGCATAATAATCTTTTGTTCAAACTTTGAATATAGATAAATAAATGTGGATGAGATTTATTTTTATTTTATTTTGGATGAGATTTATTTCTGTTTTACTTTGGATGAGAATTTATTTGGATAAGGATTATTTTGGATAAGTATTTATTTAGATAAAAATTCGTTTCGATGAGAATTTGTTTGGATAAAGATTTATTTGGATAAGGATTTATTTAGATGAGAATTTATTTGGATAAGAATTTATTTAGATGAGAATTTGTTTAGATAAGGATTTATTTGGATAAGGATTAATTTAGATGAGAATTTGTTTGAATAAGGATTTATTTGGATAAGGATTTATTTCGATACATATTTATTTAGATGAGAATTTGTTTGAATAAGGATTTATTTGGATAAGGATTTTATTTGAATAAGAATTTGCTGTGGACAATGAGACTTTGATCAACGATGATCTCTTACTAGTTATCTTTTTATCCTTTGTGATGGTCCTATTAGCTAGAGGTGTACCTTGCAGTCAACTATAGTATTATCTACAATGGAGTTGGAGTATATGGCTACTACAAAAGCAATGATAGAAACTCAATGGTTAAAAACTTTGATAAGTGAAGTTGGTTTCTTTCAAGGCATTTCCCTATTTTTTTGTGACAATCAAAGCACCATACACCTTACAAAAAGTCAAATATACCATACCAAATCAAAGGACATAAATGTTTGATTTCACTTTATTTAGGACAGTATTGACTACAGTGAGATTTCTTTGAAAAAGATTCACACTTCAAGTAATCTTATAGACATGCTAATGAAGATGATTTCAATTAACAAGTTTAAGCTTTGCTTAGACTTGATCAATATTCAAGATCATTGATCTCATCCTACAAGATGATGGCAAAGGCATCTATTGAAGATTCAATTTTAAAGAAGAAGAGGATTTGAACCAAGGTACAGATTATTGACTTAATCATGTCGCGAATCTAGACTTTCAGAAAATCCTAATCAAATTAAGATTTATATTAGGAAGTGGATTAGTGACCAAGATCCTTCTCTGAATTTATCTCCTACTAAAAGACATGGATTAGTGGACCAAATTCTTATATTGAATTAATCTACTACTCTAACTTAAATTCAATCGAGTCACTCCTATAAATATCCTATTCATCTAAGGATTTCAAGAAAGTGAGATAGAGAGACATAAAGCAAACTCTTAAAATGTCTTGTGACAACTAGGTTAGTTAGTCTCTTGTGAGAGTTTATGATATTGGAGTTTTATCTCTATCATTGTAATTTCTTATTCTTTCTTATTAGTAAATTCTCCTTCGAATTGCCTTCACCTGTAGAGAAGATCATAAACTGAACCACATAAATCTCTTGTATGTTATTCTTCCTCTTTCTATTTTCTTCTTCTACATCATGAATTGCAATGGATATCCATCTTCCAATACCTTCTAGAGAACTCACATGCTTTGTATGTTGGGTGTGTGAAGCTCAAAATCCATGCATGTGTCATGAAGCCCTAGATAATATAATCAAGCATATGTGCATCTATGGGAGAAATTGATAAAGAAAAGTAAGAGCTATATTGATTGTATAAGTAGGATTTATAACCTAATTTTGACTTGAAGTTTGAAAAGAATTAGAGTTGAACATTGAGTTTAATTCGTGATGGGTGGGGTTCAATTTGAAATAGATATGGTTGAAATTTTAGGCCCAAACAATGAATCAAGTAGCACCAATTAGTCAATCACTTGGCGAATCGGTCCACCAGTTCTAATTGCAAGAACAAGGGAAAAGTCCCAGCTAGATGACTATTTTCTTAACTAGTCGACTGGTTCAAATAAGCCAAGCCAACACACTTCCAACCGGATGATCGGTTTCTCAACTAGTCAATCAATTCAGGTCGTGATATGCAAACCTAGAAACTAATCTTTCTCTAAAAGCATCAACAATCAAGAAAATTTTTGGTTAAAGATTTCAATCTCAAAATATATCAATCAGATATCTAAATTTAGGAGCTAAAGGCAAGAATATATCCGTTAAATCTCAAAATCAAATCAATTAATGATTCAATTTGAAGATCCTCTTAACCCTATAAAAGAGGGCAAGGGCACAACATATAAAAAAAGAGGATTTTTGAGATGAATTTTGGAGGAATTTTGGGGTGATTTCTAGAAGAATTCAAAGCACAAAACTCAGAGAAAGGGAGATCGAGAAAACACTGTCAAGAAGGCAAGAAGATATAAGGCTACTATCTTGCTCTTTTGTTTCTTTTTCCTATTTCCTTCTTGCTCCCTCCTTTGTCTTTTGCGAGGTTTCTACCACTACTGTGGCCCCTTCCCTTTCTTTGTCAATTGCAAGGTCCTTGCTGCACCATGCTCCTACTGCCTCCTATGGAATACTCTGCAACCCAAGTTCGGGCAATTGAACCCAAGGGACCTAGAGTTCATACCACAGTGCAAGTGCCTCCTTTGCCCCACTAATACTGTTGTCACCCACGGCCTCATCCATTAGCAAATCCCTATCATTACCGTGATCACCAATGGTCTCATGTACTGACAAATCCCCATTATCACCGTGGCCACTCATAGCCTTGCACCTAGGTGAACCGCCATCACCACTATGGCCGCCTACAATCCCATACATCAGCAAATCTCCATCACCACCATGGTCACTCATGACCCCACCTCTACCATGGCACCATTCTACTAAGGAACTCAAATTTTGAAGCCCGCCATGAAGTTCTCCAAAGATGAAGAAAATATGTTGATGAGAACCCACTTGAACTGATGATAAAACAAGAACAAAATAGTACTAAAATAATTAAAACTCACAACCAATCTAGGGCAATCTTGTGGGCTTGTCCAAAAGCTAATTTGAACTGAGGCTAGCCCATGAACTTGTAGAATATCTATTCAGACTGTAAACTATTATGTGGGCTCACTGAATATTTATTTAGACTATAGGCGAACCTATTAGCTCGTCAAATATTTGTTCAGATTATAGGCCAGCCTACAGACTCGCCAAATATCTACTTAAACTATAGGCCTACCTATGAGCTTGCTGAATGTCAACTCAGACTATAGGCCAGCCTACGGGCTCATCGAATGTTTATTCGGACTATAGGCCAGCCTGTGGGCTTATCAAATATATATTCAAATTATAGCTAGGTTGTGGGCTCGCTAAACATCTATTCATGATAGTTTGAGAGCTCTTGAACCAAAGCGAATCGATAAACATAAATCGATTGAACCAAAATGACTCAATCGCACTGAACCTAAAGGCAACTGAACTAAAACAAATGAATAGAACTAAATTGACTCAAAATAAATCATCAAAAGAACCCAGAATAAATGATTGAAACTAGTTGACAAAGGCAGAAACAATGCTTTATCAATCGAGTAGTATCCGAACTGGTCAACGAATTCTGTTACAATCAGAAAGGCACCCTCATAATTGGTTGACTGGTACTACAATCAATCATTTGTTTCAATCAAAAAACTGATGACCTAGGTTTAGAATCAAACCAAATCAGGTCAAGTCTCAATTGGCCCTAACTTGGGTCAATTTAGGTTCAAACCAAGTTAGCCCAGAAGCAAAATAAAGTTTGGATCAAATTCTAATCAAGTCAAACAACATCTGAACTAAACCAAAACAAATTTGAAATGGACTCTGATTGAGTCAATTCATGACAAGTTTAAATTGAGGGCCAATCAAGTCAAACAATATTTGAACAAAGCCATAATATGTTTGAATAGAACTCTAAGGTGAGTCAAACACCAATTGAACTAAATCAAAATAAGTTTAAATTGAAACTACATTCAAATCAAATCAAAATGAATTTGAATCAAATTTGAACCAAGTCCCAACAAGGTCAAAACAAGTTTGAACTAAACCCAATTAGGTCAAGCTGAGTTTGAACCAAATCCAACTGGGCCAAGCCAAGTTTGAATTAAAACCCTAATCATGTTAAACCAATTTTGAACCAAATCAAATTGGGTTAAACCAAACATGAACTAGAAACATCGTCTAAAGCTAACTAAATAAGTCAAACATGAACCTAAACTAGAAAAAGATCAAATCTAAATCTGAATAGGAAATAGGTCAAAACCTAAATTAGAAATAGGTCAAAATCTAAACCAAAAAAAAGTCAAAACCTAGATCAGAAGTGGGTAAAACTCGAACAAGAAATGAGTCAAATATGAACCAAAATAAGTTTGAACATAACTAAATTGACTTAGATTGAGTCCCACTGGGTGTGCCACAATCTATTGGCCTCACTTCAAAGCTAGTCAACCTCATAAGTAGTTGATGATGCACACTTCGAGGCCAAATCCAATCCCAATGATAACACCATCAAATCAAAAAATTTAACCACCAACACTCAAAGCTATCAGCAACACTTCGAGGCGAAATTTGACTCTATTGGTAACGTCAACAAATCAAAGAAGTTAATCGCTAATGCTCAAAGTTATCAATAACACTTCAAGGCTGAACCCGACCCTGTTGGTTACACAATCAAATCAAAGAAGTTAGTCATCAATGCTCAAAACTATCAATAACACTTCAAGGCTAAACCCAATTCCATTGGTAATGCCATAAAATTAAAGAAGTTAATCATCAACACTCAAACCTATTAGCAATACTCCAAGGCTACACCCAACCCCATTTGTAACACCATAAAATAAAAAAAGTTAATTGTCAATGCTCAAAGCTATTGGCAATACTTCAAGACTGAACTTGATCCTATTGGTAACACCATCAAATCAAAAAACCTAATCACCAATATTAAAAGCTATCACAAACACTTCAAGGTTAAACCCAACCCCATTGATAATACCATCAAATCAAAAAAGTTAATCGCCAATGCTCAAAGTTATCATCAATACTTTAATGCTAAGCCTAACCCTGTTGGTAACACAATTAATCAAAGAAGTTAATTACCAACACTCAAAGCTATTGGCAATACTTCAAGGCTATTTCCAACCCCGTTGGTAATGCCATAAAATGAAAGAAGCTAATCACCAATGGTCAAAGCTATTGATAACACTTCAAGGCTAAACCCAACCCCATAGGTAATGCCATCAAATCAAAAAAGTTAATCGCCAACACTCAAAGTTATCGGCAATACTTCAAGGCTAAATCCAACCTTGTTGCTAATGCTGTCAAATCAAAGAAGATAATCGTCAACCCTCAAAGCTATCGAAACCACTTCGAGGCTAAGCCCCTATTGGTAATGCTATCAAATTAAAGAATTTAAATATCGATGTTGAAAGCTATCAGCAACATCTTAAGCCTAAGCTAAGCCACGTTGGTAACACTATCAAATAAAAGAATTTAATCACCGATCCTTCGATGCTCAAAACTATCGGTGATACTTCAAGGCTAAATCCAACCCCATTGGCAATACCATCAAATCAAAAAAGTTAATCACTAATGTTTAAAGCTATCAACAAAACTTCAAGGCTAAACCTAACCCCATTGGTAATGCCATCAAATCAAAGAAGTTAATTGCGAATGCTCAAAGCTATCAGCAACAATTCAAACTTAAGCCAAACCCTATTGGTATCACCATCAAATCAAAGAAATTAACCACCAATGTTCAAAGCTATCAACAACACTTTGAGGCTAAATCTAACCCTATTGGTAATACCATCAAATCAAAGAAGTTAATTACCAATGCTCAAAGCTATCGATAATACCTGAAGGCTAAACTCAACTTCGTTGGTAATGCCATCAAATTAAAGATGTTAATTGCTAATGCTCAAAGCTAAACCCAACTCCATTGGTAATACCATCAAATTAAAGAAGTTAATTATTAATGCTCAAAGCTATCAAATCAACCAAAGTTAATTGCTAATGCTTAAACCTATTGGCAACACTTCAAGGCTAAACCCAACCCCATCAATAATGCCATAAAATCAAAGAAGTTAATCACCAATGCTCAAATCTATTAGCAATACTTCAAGGCTAAATCTGACCCCATTGGTAGCATTATCAAAATAAAAAAGTCAATTACCAATGCTCAAAGCTATCATAAATACTTCAAGGCTAGACCCAATCCCATTGATAATGCCATCAAATCAAAGAAGTTAATCACCAATGCTCAAAGCTATTGGCAACACATTAAGAGTAAGCCCAACCGTATGTCCCACCATTAAATCAAAGAAGTTAATTGCCAATGCTTAAAGCTATCGGCAATACTTTAAAGCTATGCCAAACCCCATTGGTAATGCTATCAAATGAAAGAAGTTAATTGTCAACTCTCAAAGCTATTGGTAACACTTCAAGGTTAAACCCAACCCCATTGGTAATACCATCAAATCAAAAAGTTAATCACCAATACTCAAAGCTATGAATAATACTTCAAGGCTAATTCCAACCCTATTGGTAATGTCATCAAATCAAAGAAGTTAATCATCAACCCTCAAAGCTATCAGCAACACTTCAAGGCTGAGCCTGACCCTATTGGTAATGGCATCAAATCAAAGAATTTAATCACCAATGCTCAAAGCTTGGCAACACTTCAAGGCTAAACCCAACTCCGTTGATAATACCATCAAATTAAGAAAGCCAATTGCCAATGCTCAAAGCTATTAACAATACTTCAAGGCTAAATCCAATCTCATTAGTAATGCCATCAAATCAAAGAAGTTAATTGCCAACATTCAAAGCTATCGGTAATACTTCAAGACTAAACCTAACCATATTGATAATGCCATCAAATCAGAGAAGTTAATTGCCAACACCCAATGCTATCAGCAATACTTCAAGCCTGAATCCAACCCCGATGGTAACTCCATCAAATCAAAAAGTTAATAACCAACACTCAAAACTATTGGCAACACTTTAAGGCCAAGTCAAACCCTATTAGTGATGCCATCAAATCAAAGAAATTATTGCATATGCTCAAAACTCTCGACAACACTTTGAGGCTAATCCCAACCCTATTGGTAATGCCATCAAATCAAAGAAGCTAATTGACAATGCTCAAAGCTATCAACAATATTTTGAGGCTAAACCCTAACCCCATTGATAACGCCATCAAATCAAAGAAGTTAATCATTGATGCTCAAAGCTATCGGCAACACTTTAAGGTTAAACCCAACCCCATTGGTAATGCCATCAAATCAAAAAGATTAATCGCCAATGTTCAAAGCTATCAAATCAAAGAAAGTTAATCACCAATATGCTCAAGAATATTGTCCACACTCCTTCCCTTATTTTCATGCTCTCTTATGTTCTATTGAGCAATGCTTCAAATCTCAATAGAGTCAACTAACATAAGTCAAAATAGTTAATCACACCCTAAAATTAAGTCAAGTTTTCAACATCCGCTAAGGATCAATCCAAGCATCTATTCAAGTCAAACTTCTTGCGGTCCAATACACAGGAGCAGGGTAGCAAGGTATGAAGTCTTTTCCACTTTCTTTTCTCATTTTATATTCTTTCATGATTACCAATTTGAGTTCATTGATTTGTAAAGTGAGGATATACCTTTGCTTAAGCCATGTATCCTTTCTCCAAATCAATCACATGATGCTTTCTTCTTTTCTTTTGTACCTCTATTTTATTAGCTAGATTTCTTACTTTAGGAGGTTCGTGACAATCATCAAGGTAATTAACAATTAGAGCTTGCACTTGTTGAAAATCATATTTCCACAACACCCGATCGTGCACTCAAATACACATCAAATTTGATTGTTATTTTTCATGGTTGCTCCTAGGGGTCTTCATTATTCTGAGCCATCAATTTTGATCCCACACTAACAAAAGGTTATCAAAGCAAAAGGGGAAAATATTTACTATAGAAGTCATTAGTGGAGGCGACAAAGCTCAAATTAACTAGATTTCAGCTCTAACAACTTATCTTGGGATCAGCCTCAGCCACAACAAACCAAAAGCCTTGCTCCTTACCATCCTCCTCTTCTACAACCATAGCCTCCTTCTAGCTACAACCAAAACCCCTTTAAAAATGATCAAGCCATTTCTCCACCAAGTAATTATGCTCCTCATGATCCCCCATAGCAGAAATCATCTCTAACATCATTGTAACACTCATTGCCAACAATTACATTCACCTCCCAAATCGTAAGCCTTTCCCTCCCAATGCCAACTTTTCATACTTATGTCCTTACCATAGAACCACATGGCACACTCTTGAGCAATGTTTCACTCTAAAAGGTGTTATACATGATCTTAATAACTAGAATTTCATATATTTGGGTATGTTTCACACTTATGTAAATGGGGTTGGGATAAGAAATATGGTTAAAATGAGTAAATCTTCATTTTTTTAGCCCTATTAATGGAAATCTCATAGCAGCCATCCTTAAGCCAAGTGAACTATAAAATGGCAAGCAACTAAACTAGGTAGTCGAGGATCATTGGAAAGTGTTTATCTTTTACAAGGACTCTCAAACTAAGGTTGAAATACTTAAACAAAATTCTAAAAATGATGGGCATATAGGAACATTCTACATATCTAACAATATGTATGATGGGTATGGTTCTAAAGACAAGTATTATAATCCTATAAATTATATTGACAAAGATTTCTCATTATATTAAAACTACATAAAAGATGAAAAGTTTGTTAATAAACCAACTACACCTATTGGGAACCAGGGCAAAACTACTAATCCTTTAGTTCCTCAAGTTAATCAATAGATAGAAGCAACAGAAGGGAAAATTAAAACTAGAAAGGAGTACAACATATTAGAACAATTAGATAGGACTCGTGCAAAAATTTCTATCTAAAAACTCAGAACAGATTCACCTAAGAATCATGAAATTTTATTTAAAATGCTTTGAGAAATAGAGCTCAAGAATAACATCACTCTAAAAAGATTAGCCAGCATTTGCATAAGACTTCCAAAATCCATCCATCACTTTCACTAACTAGGATATACCAAAAGAAGAGTTTAGAGACAAATATTTGCATGTCTTAGTTCAAATGGGAAACACTATAGTTGGCTTAGTACTTATGGACAAAAGAGCTGTGATCAACATCTGTACCCTATCAACACTGAAGACCCTTAATATTGCCAAGGATCATATTATGGAAATAAACACTAGCATCATAACATATGATTATTCCTCGAGAAAGTACAGAGGAAGAATTTTCCTAGGTTTATTTCTCTAATACTTCAAGTTTCCTCATAATGGTACAATTGTTAAAATCTTAGGAGATATCACTATTTAGGACTAGGATTATTAAACTTTTAGTAAGCTGCCCACTCAAACCCCACTATGAACTTCCCCATCATCCTATGAAAAACATGCTCTCCAAGCTAGCCCTAGACTACTTGATCTAAAACCCATGTTTGTGAACCTCACCTCATCCTCCTATAAACAAACTCTCATCCATGTAGCCTCCTTGGTTGCTTCTCCTGTAAACCCACAATTATACTCCTTAATCTCTAGTTTGTCTTACCTCAATAAACCATGGGAGAGGATGCTTTGACACATGCTGCAAAATAGCCCAAGGTGATATAAAAAAATAAACCAAAAATGAGCCACCTCTCAAGAAAAAATGGCATTAATTTCTTAACCAATAGGGGCAAACCCTGGCTACCCATTAATTAATCTAAATAATGGAGGCTACTTGAGTCAATTATAAATTCCTACTCCAAACAAGCTAGTGACATGGTAAGAACCTTTTTTTCTTTGTAGGATATAGATGATGAAGAACCAAAAACACCACCAATACACCCAACCACTTGTTGGTAAATAGATTGAAGAAAACTAAATACACTCCACGCCCACCAAAGCACCTATGGGGTCAATTATGGAGGTGGAGGATCCCTAAAGTCAAAGGTAAGGATTCTTCATGACAATGAGAGGGGTGTAGTCCCATGTAGGCAAGAAAGACCCTTCTTAAACCTTAAAAAAGGTAAAGTAAAACTAACCTACCAAGGTGAGCTTATCTAGGTGACATATTCTTTATTTCTTGCATTTATTATCCTTCTTGCATAAATAAAAAACTCCATCAAATTAGTGTTTTCATATTTTTTTCCTCTGAAAAAAATGAGAGTAAAAGACCTTGAAATTTGGAGTTACTTATAGCTTCTCCTTCACCTTGTGATTCTTCACATGCTCATATTGATATAATTCAATTTGTTATTTTTGACCACCGTTTTGTTCTACTTCTCACTTTACTTGAGACATTGTCATGGACTCTTAGATAAAGCCTTGTTTAGCATTATATTGTATGTCTTCATTTGAACATCCAATAAAATGTCTACAATTCATTTAGGAACATTGCCACATTTAGGAAATATGTGGCAATAAACTCTAGTACGCATCTAGCAAGGTGCTTAAACTTTGTCGCATACTCCATGATGGACTTGCCAACCTACTTGGCCTCCCATTGCATATCCATTTGTGTTGAGTCTAGGTAATAGTGCTCTAGAAATAGCTCCCAGAATGGCCCCCCATATGACGTTTGCCTCGTCTTCTACCAATTCTTAATAGGTTGTGTTCCATCAAGCCTTAGCATCACTCTCTAGTTGTTAACTAACATAGTTCGCTTTCTTGTCCTCATTGCATCCCATTGCTCAAAAATTCTTCTCCATCTTATGGAGCTAATTGACAACTATGACAGTGTCTAATTTTCCTTCAAACTATGTCAACAATAAACTTATAAATTGAGTGAGTTTTGCATTAGCACCAACTTTATTAGCAACTAAACTTGCATGTTGAAATAGTTAAACCATAGTGCCAAGTGCAACCTCTTCTTGTACCTCAAGTATCTCTTGAGCAATTAGGTCCTCCTATATTGGGTGAGCTATGACCCTAGTCCTCTCTCGGCAAATTGGGTCTTGCCCCGATGAGTGACTTGGGTAGGATGAAAAGTTGGCTGACATCCTTTCCACTTGACATGTTTTAATTGCCTACCATGGCCATGTGGTCCACAACCTCCCCTCAATATTATTAAACTTGAATTAAAGGTACAACCAAGTATTAGATTCAATGAAATAGCAAAACCCACTCTTACTCAACTCTATCAATCCCCATTCCTAGGATATCTTATGACTCATTACAAAGAAGTGGCATAAATCTATTGGAGGTAAATTCTCTAAAGTTAACTTCTAAAGCTTCAAGTGAAATTACTATGCCATGGAATAATGATGTCATTGAACTATGTCAAATCATGAAAGAAAATTGAATGAGATGATGGCCTAGAGAATGAGATGAAAATATTGCATCATGTAAGAGTGTTATCTATAACTCACAAAAGGAGGTTGGAATTGATTAACAAGTTAAGAAATAATTGAAGTTGTTCTTAAGATGACTAGGTCTTGTAGATCTCCTCAAAAATTTTTGATTGGTGTTGTTGAAAATTCATTATTTAGTCTACAAGATGCATGAGATTTCCCAGAGTGATCATGAGGACTCTCCTCACTAGGCACAAGATATACCTACCCTAATGGCTTTTAGTTGACCTTCGCACATACCTACAAGAAAATTAAAAGATTCCATGAGTTTTTGGATTGCAGCATCAAATAAATAAATAAATAGTAAATAAGAAAATTGGCGAAGACTAACCCACCGTCTCAGTGGGGGAGGACCCAAAGATTCCTCCCTAACTCCCTTTAGATTTTCTAAAGGATAAAACTATCTATTAGTATTGGTTATGTTTTCTAAACTATGGATATAACCTAGATGTAAAATAAAAAAAATAAAGTAAAAGAGAGAGAGAGAGAGAGAGAGAGAGAGAAAGGAGTAGTACTATGTGAATCCCCTAGTGTCCTTAATCATGAAGTGCTCCTCCCCAAAGAATTATTTGAGATAAGCCTTCAATGAATGTCATGGAAAAAAATTGATCAAGAATCTGTGAGAATTTTTTACCACTATGGCTAGCATCCCTTGGAAAGATATTGTGGAGACTTTTTGGTAGTCTGATGAGAGCACTTGATTTCCCCTGAGAAGGCTTGATCATGTTTATGAGAGGAACAAGGTTTATTTTATAGCAATAGTGTGGGTCACAGATTATTCAAATAGTCGATGTGGGACTAATCAAATTAGGTTGATCAAGGTGTATCAATGACGTAGATCTTGCTAAAATTTGGGATTTAAGATTCTATTTGGATCAAAGTTATTGTGGGCCATTGGATGAGTAGAGTTAGTGGAACAATAAGGGCTGAATTTGGTATGGATATGGAGTCGGTGATGAATCAAGGGTTGAGATTTGATCAAATCTAGAGTTAGTGAAGAATGAAAGGCTAATATTTGATCGAATTTTGAAATCAGTGAGAGGGATTTGGGCTACAAAAGAGTGAGGATTTTCAACTTAAGTGATGGAATATTGTAGCCCAACTTAACAAGTAAATTCAACCCAAACTAACAAGAAATTCTCAGTCCAAATGGTGAGGGGATTTCTAATCCATAGTGGAGGTGAAAAATGGGTTGATTTGGAGTTGCGTGATGAGGTGTAAGGGCTATGAAAAGGTGAGTATCTATAGCTACTCTCCTTTGACAAGGAGCTAAAAGAAGTGAAGTGCAAGTCAAAAGTAAAAAAAATAACCACATTTTAGAATTGCCTAATCAACTTTCTACTACTAGCGAATTGGCTTTAAATGGGTTAAGAAGTCTAATAAATTGGAGGTTGCATATTGATCCAAAAACTCATAAGCTTGCCTACGACCATTCTAGCAAGTGATGACTAGTTAGAACATGCAAGGATTTTGTGCCCTCTCGTGGTTTAAAGATATCTATAAGGACTTTTGGTAGAACTTTTTCCATCACTATTTCTTTAAATAGTAGTTTAGATGAGATAAAAAGGGTAGATGGGGACACACCAAGGATAATTTACTCTCTTATGGTCTAGAGATAGCATACAGGCTTTTGGTGGGCTCTTTCCTATTGCTATTTCCATGAGAAGGTAATTGAGTTAGCAATTGTCAAGGTAGTTGGGATTGAGAGATCAAGTGATCAAGTACTAGCCTCTTTCTAATGGAGCGCCTAAGGGTAATGAAAGAAATGTATGCATATTGGGGATAATGCAATTTGATGGTGACTCTAACAATGCAAAAGTTTTAAAAATGAGAGGTTGTCAACCATCAGCTAAGTCATGGAGTCCTTCTGATGAAAGGGTATTAGGTCACCTTGACCTTCCCCAAATAGAGATTTAGAAAATGTGTTATGTGAAATAAAGTCAATGCAGCTTTTGCCATGATTCACTCTTCTTCATGATAGTGTAGTCCATATTGCTATTGTGGGGCTAGTGACATAGTTCTTGTGCGGTGGGATATTGGCTGATGCTCAAATCTACTAGTGGCACAAACTTTATTGGTAGGATTTTTGGTGTGAATCTATTTGGTAGATGGTGGAGTTAAGAAATTGATGGTGAACCTTCTATGTGATGGGACACAAACTATCTTGTGGGGTTGTTGGTGGTAGATGTTGTAGAGTTGTCTTATAGTTTTTGTGTGCCTAGCCGCAATCCTTTAATAAATATTTCTATGATTTTTCTTTGATTTTTCTTGACTTTGATGTAATTATTTTGCATTTTTTGTAATTTCTTTTATTTTTTCACATGTATGTATGACATATTGATTGCTCCCTTCTTTTGTAGCTATGGGCCTTCAAGCAGTTTAATAATTTTTCAACTTGTTTTATTGGCAAAGGATCAATATTATTTTCCTTGTGGCAATCATTGGATTTAGGGACAATTTGACTCCTCAACTATTTTAGGTGACAAGCATCTTAGTTATGGACTTTTCAAAAGCATTCGAGAGCATCAGGTATGTGCATTTGATTTGTTCAGAATGTGCTCTTGAATTTTTTTTGCTTTAGCTTGAATTTTGCAATCTTTCAGATTTCCTAGTGCCCCTATCCCAAGGTGAACGACCTTCTTGTGACTTATAACCCCTTTATCTTTGTTTGAGACATTCCCTTGATATACTTTTCTATAGTCATACCTTATTCTGTGAGTTGAGTAGCTTGCCAACTTGGTCTTCATCCATGTATTCTCCTTGATATACTAGATAATCTTGCTTCTACTAATAGGGAGTTTTTCATGAGTTCACTGAGCTTGTTAGCTATGGATGGAGGCTAGTGATGAAGTTCAAGAGGCAAGTGCTAAGTAGGCAGATGCGTACCTAGAGTGGTATCAAACAACTTTTATGAACTGACTATAATTTCACGCATCACCTTTTTTAGACACTTTAAATATTTACATTGGTAGCTACACGACTCTTGTTATTGTATTAGGCTTTCAGTCACTTCTTCTTTTTTTTTTTTTTGTGCATCTTTACTTGTGTTGACTTGATTTGACATGCACCAATTTCTCTTGAGGAGGTGATGGCTTACTTAGAAAGATATCCAACCTTGAAATCATTGTGGTCAGCTCAGAGCTCCAGTGATATGAGTTAGTGCCTGAGTTGAACCCACTAATAGTTTTTTAACTAATTCCTTATTTTGTACTACTTCAGCATCAACATAATAACATTCTATGAGATTCTTCTTTAAAAAAACCCCAGCCTAATGAGGTGCAACATTCAGGCATAGGTTACCCGCATTCTCAGATTTCGATGGTGCATTCTTTGCTTTCTCATGTTCTGTGTTTCTCGTATGACAACCCCATTTTCTCTTACAATTCAATGTTGATATTGTAGATTTGCAATCCTATTTAGTTGTTTTGTATGTGACTTGGGTGAATATCATGCCCAACTTGATCATTTTCGTGAGTTTCTCCACCTTTGACAGGAGGAGTAGTCTAGCTTGTGCTTGTCGTCATGTTCATCTCATTGTCAATCTCACACCAACTCCATGTTTGAGTCCTTTTTTAGTCAGAATGATTGATGTATTTCTTATTATCATCACCCCTATATTTTGTATCTTTAAAGAGAAATGGTTAGGTAACAATTTCCTTTAGACAAAATATAAATGTACGAATATTAGGAGTTTTCCAATGTTTTTTTTTTTAAATTGGTTTTCATGGGTATAGATATACTTGTTGGTTGTGCTTTTTTATTTGACCAAACCAGCTTGAGTTTTTGGGATATTTTATCTCATATTGTGGGTGATTGGCAAACTAGCTTTTGTTTCGAGCTCTCACTTTAGTGTGATGCCTTTCTTGGGAGGTTGTTTCAAGTTGTTTCCCTTTTTGACATGCTCTTATAATTGGTCAATCTCCTCTATTTGGATTTTGATCTCTAGATGTCATTTAACTTCAATTTTTAAGGTTTACTTGTCACAAATGTCAATTTGCATTTACTCTTTGAATAATTTTTCTTGGTTGATAATACACGGAGACGAGATTAGATGAATTTGTCTTAATTTCAGTAAGTGATCAAATTTTTTTCCTTTTTTATTTTTTCTTTTGACATATTGCACCTCTCATTCATGATTTTGTATTTATTTAAAGGGCCCAAGGTTTGCAAACTCATAAATATCAATTAGTTTTTATTTCTTGAACTCCCTTCTCTTGGTTTGCTTTCTTAAATGATATTTATCCCTTTTATTTTTATTATTATTATTATTATTATTATTATTATTATTTTATTAATAAGAGGTGATTTTAAATTTCTAGAATGGACCCCCAGTAGTTATTCTTTGATCTCCACTTTTAAGCATGTGAATGGATGTGATGGGGTTATCTTTTTTTAAATTTTGGCATGTAAAGATCACCCACTAATAGTTGTATTATTTTTGTTACAATAAGTCATCCAATAGTGGCATTTAGTTAATTGTTAGTAAAAGATTGCGGCCAATATCTTTAGTTGTACTTATATCTATGCAAAAGTATACGTTTATTAGGAGTCGATATCAATCTCCAGAACGAATTTGCAATTGTAAACCGTTTTTTCCACTAGTGTTATTAGTAATGATCTTGTTGTAATCAAAGAGATTAAGCTCACTCGGCGAAAGTAATCCTCTGCTACCTGCTTAGGAAACAACTTTGTGAAAACTCATATAGTGGAAAGATGGACTAGAGTTGGTCCGTGGTTTTTCTCAATTGCATTGGAGGGTTTTTCCATGTAAGCATGTGTTTTGTTTGCTTTGATCTTTTTAAGTGTTCTCATCGTTCATATAAATGGGAACTCAGACAACTCTTGTTCAGATTGAGATGATTGTGAGAAAATTGCGATTAGCTAATCGGGTGAGTGAATTGCGGTGGGCTTTTAACCACAAAATTTTCAGTTTGGTGTAGTTGTATTTTGATGTGAGTAGAAATTTAAAACATTTGAGATTAGTAGAGTGATCAAGTTGATGATCACGTGATCATCATTGCCTACTCCAAATCCCAACGAGCTCTATCTACTCCAGAAAATATATACACGATTTTACTGGGTTTACAGAGGCATGCAAGCAAATGGTCATGACCAAACCCAACAAGATTTTGGCAAGCCTGGCACAAGAACCGAGCCCACCAGCTACTTGTTCCCAAAACTGCTTTAAATTTTGGAAGTGGCAAAGAATCACAGACTACTCCAACAATGGGTGCTGAGAAATAGAAAGCAACAACTCACCAAACTCAATCCAATCAGCACACTGGCCATGGAGAAAGACCACTCACTGCCGTGAAGGATGCAAAAGACGATGTGCATCCTCTTTTTTCCAGGTCATCAGTATAATGCACTTACTGTTGATCTGCCAACCACCAAGGCAGGACCCATGCATACCATGCCTGTCCTGCCTCAAAAGTAGAATACAGGTCACCAAGAGGTCCAAGACAATGACTATGCCATTCCAACCTTAGCTCTCCTCTTATGATGCAGTTTAAAGAGTAAAGCTCCAAATTCGAAGGTCAGTAAGAATTCAACTCACCACATTGCTGTTACTGAACTACAGCGCAGACAGAGAAGTACCGCTCTCAGAAGAGTTGCTCTCGCGACTGTCTCACCTACTGAATGATTACGAGGCTACCTCGGGAAAAACGTGTGAAAAATGAGAACTTGCTCTTTCTTTTTTAAGGTCACCTTTAATCCTCCCAGCAAGGCAGCAATGTCCAACAAGACGAGCAAACCTTCTTCTCTCGCTTTTCTATGCGACAGATACCAAACCACAACCTCTTCTCTGTAGTTATATGTAGATAACCAAGAACTTCATAATGTCTTTAAATAGCAAGATTCAAGGTAATTCTTAATCTTCTGAATTATACATGGAAAATACTATAAACTTGAACAACTATAGATCTTACATCATGGAATACAACAACAATACAAACCCCGAAAGAAGAAGAAATGCCTATTTCTTTACAAGCAAGAATACCTTACGGACTCAAATATATGAAAGAAGCCAATTGCTCTCTTCTTGAATCACGTATATCAAGCATTGCTAAATATATCAGCAGCTTGTAATGGCTCGGCCTGCAGTTCCTGCAACGTGGCCTTTTTGTGTCGAAAGTCCCATATGTTTATCAATCTGAGATGAACTCAATGAGTTGCTATCCTTTTGACCATGGCAATCCCACTCGGGTCACCGCCCCACTCTTCAAGAACCACCAACAAGTTTCCAGTTGGGTTTAGCAACGAATGCGGGACATGATACCTGAAGAATCAGCACTAGTATTAGACAGGAGTTACTGATGAGATGCAAAAATCCTGTAAGGCTTTTTTTCTTACCATCTTTGAGAAGATTCACCACAATTACTTTGACATTTGGTCTCTCTATATGTTCCGCGGTAATCACAAGTCCCACAAGATCCAGAGGCCTTGTATGCAGGCCAGTATCTACCAATGTTTTCTCCATTTATCCAGATTTGACCTTTACCCATGCTACTCATATCCAAAGCCAGAGGTTCATTTCCAGCAGGTGCATTGAAGAATGTCTGCAAGATTATCGTTAAAACATCAGGAAGTTTGAGAGTACATTTATTTTCACTTTAACTGATCATCTAAGTAATGAAAAAGAAAAGCTTGGTTGACAGGCTCACCTTATACCAAGTCAGCGATTGTTTCGGATATGCATCTCCCCACTCAACAGAGGAGCTTCCACTGAGTGAATGGAGACCCAGAGCTTCACCTTTCAAACCAATCTATACATGAAATAAAGATTATAGATGATATTAATAGCAGCGCTAACTTTTGATTGAAGTGAATGCAAGAATAAACCTGGTATGTCCATTTCTGATGTGAAAGATCTCTTTTCCCCTCATTAAGGCCACTCAGAGTGACTGGACCAAGAACTCCAGCATTCCAAGTCTCGAAACGATACCCGACATTCTAGAAGAAATCAAGATATAAATCCATAAGCATAGATTTCTTGTGTGTAAGCTTGTAATAAGAGCATGAGACGTAGAATGAGCATACAGGAAGGCCAACAGCAACACTAAGAAGAGAAATCTTATTGCTTCCTGCCCACAGCTTCACCTTCCCATTGTATGTAAGCTTAGGCCCATCTAAAGCACCGTAAGCAGTACCTGGCAAAGACAGTTTCAATAATGGTCAACAATGATTCAATACTTTGTCATTTTCTCTAAATTCCAAAGCTACTCACCAGCGAATTGGCCATTGACGAAAACAAGCAAAGCATGGCCAGCAGAGAACACAGTGAGGTCCGGAAACTGACCAGTCTTCAAGAAATTTTCATTTTGGCCTATTTTAACACTGAAACAGGAGATAACCAATGTTATTAATACCACAAGAAGATGGCAACCATATGCCAAAGTTTTCAAAGATGTCAGGAGTCCTTGAATCAACTCACTATGTGGTGTACCATAGGTAGTCAGACTTATCCCATGTCAAACTAAGCTGCTCATACAATCCATCCTTGGTGAATGAGCTGTCATCCAAGGAGTTGGTCTCTTCATTGTATGATTGCCAGGAAAATTTTCCCACCCACGACATCTTCATTGGAATTGATGGAGCTCCCACCTGACCATGAGTATATAAGCATCAATTACATGTTGGTTCTAAGAAGTACCGAAGGTCGTAGAATTACAGCAGCTAAGATCTGGGACCATCACTAATGTGATTAACACAAAAGTAATGTCATTACTTTTTCTTAACCGAATACTACAAGTTAAAGTTAGATAAGATTCTCCTCACCTTTGCAGTATTGTAAACTACAGTTTTGCAATCAGGAAGAATACTAATGGACCATGCTGGAAGATCATAGGGAAGTCCTTTGAAAGTTACTCTTGCAGAGTAACCTGAGTCATAGTTGGATAGAAATGCAGCACAGCCTGACTTTGAGCTGTAGACATGTGCCTGCACACATTAAACAAAGAAGTTAAACTCAGAACACTTGAAAGTCCAAACTCCTGAAGATAATGGAGAAAAACAAGGGCTTGAGAAATTAACCTGTTGGTTTCGTCCAAGTGAAGTGACCTGAGCATCAGTGGCAACCAAAGCTGGTTCACACAATTTGATTGCTTTGTGCAGATCTTTTAAATGGCCCCATTTTGGCTGCCTCAACAAACCTGGTAAAACGAGAACGAATACCACAGTGAACAAGAGTTCCCAGAAATGCATGTGGAGAGGGAAAAGCCAAAAGAATGGGTTTAATTTGATTGTAGAGGTATATAATACACATATAGATTATGAGGTGTGACTCTAAACAATAGCATAATGATTAGTACCAGATGCAAAGAAGCCAAAGAGACAATAATGTTGCCTCTAATTTAAGGATACCAGTGGACACTTCAGACGCATAATTCCTCGTAAAGTACTCATATCCATAAAGTAAGGATTTTATTGATGAGTTATTACTATTTGAAGCATCGATAAAAGCTTCTCTTTAGGGTGGCTATTGGGTATCTGAGTACAAAGGATCAATCGAATCCCATCTATTCAACTAAGTTAGTAACACATACCATACTCATCAATAGGAGCATCATAATCATAGCTAGTCGCAATAAATGGGCCACCAGCGGTTCGTCCAAAGTTAGTTCCCCCATGGTACTGCACAGAAGCTTGGCACAGTCAAAGTCTAACGGTGACGACAGCTATTAGAAAGAAATTTTAGACATATCAAGACTTGTCACCATGTAGTAGTTAATGAATGCGCCACCATTCTGTATGAACCTTGCCACAGCAAAGGCGAGGTCTTCAACAGGTCGGTGTGGGACGGCACCACCAAAGCCGGTGTACCTGTCATTGTACAGCAGATGTAGCTGGACTCAGAAGGAAAGTCCTAATGAATGACTAATTTGTGAAGACTTAAGGTGAAAATATTAAGTAGGCATCCAATCACTATCAAGAAGGGACCAAACTTAATAGGACAACAGATTACCATCCGGTCCAGGCTTCAGTCCACATCTTCGGCTTGTAAGGCTTGTTTGGAGAGAAGTAATCACAGTAAAAGCCATTGCAGGTATTAATCTGGCATGGCACACATCAGCATCGTTATAAGACGAAAAGATTCAAGAACTTCATAGCTAGCTAATAATTGCTAATGGGATGAAAAGATGTAAAATGAAGCCTTTTATGATTGGTAGAGCAAAACTACTGTGGTAAAAAGAAATATCTAAAAAAGGGGAAGTTATAGATTACATTGCTTTGAGGATTTCAAATTAGAAAAAAGGGGAGGATTGAAACATACAACAGGATCAGGGGCATCGTCTTCCTTGCACATGACCCAAGGCACCCCGGTCTCGAGACCAACGGCCATTTTCGCAGCCCAGTATGCATAAGACTTGGCGGCAGCACCACCGTTGTACTCCATCGGCCCGAACTCATTCTCAATCTGCATAATTTGCAGAAAAGACATAAATATGAATTAGGCATCATCATATTCTATGAAGAAAGAAATCCTAGTTGAGAAAATCCACAAAGCTATATACCTGAGAGAGGATTATAGGTCCTCCCTGTGACTCAAAAAGTCCTTCAGCCTTCATCATCGAAACAATTTTTTCTGTAAATTTCTGCATCGCCGCCTTCTCAAGATCAAAATATAAAGAATCAGTGACTCAGTTGGAAAAAAGAAATTGAAATAAATAAGAAAAAAAAGGATTATTCTTAGAACATGTCCTCCACCTTGAAGGGACCATTGTCTGTTCTGAAACTGATGCCAGGAACATACTTAAGCCAAACAGGAAACCCCCTACAAAATCAAAATCTCATACTTATTTTCCATTTCTACAAATACATCAAAAGCTGGCATCTTCATAGGAGAAACAAAAAAAAAAAAAAAAAAAAAAAATCAAATTACCCAAAGTTCCACTCTGCACAAACGTAAGGTCCAATGCGCAGGTGAACATAGAGTCCAGCCTCCTTCACCAGCTTCACAAATCTAACCAGGTCATATCTTCCGCCAAAATAATACTACAAAAAAATATTTAAAAACATTATTTTTTTTAATCGTTTAGCTTCAATAAACCTTAAGAAAAAGGACAGAAAGGAGAGAAAGAAAAATAGCAACCTGGCCAGGAGAAGGCTCATGGCCATTCCAGAACACATAGGTCTGAATCACATCCAAGCCACCATCCTTCGCCTTCTGGATGAGATCCGGCCACATCTAAACCACAAAAAGCCTAAAAATCACCACAAGATCCCAGCAAAAAATCATTAAAAAAGCACCCACAAGGAGCCGTATTTACTAGAAAACCAAACCTCAGGCGTGCTTCTCGGGTAATGAATAGACCCAGAGATGAGAATCCGCCGCTGACCGCCAACAACAACAGCTCTGTGATCATAAGAAACCGAGGCCAGCGACACGGCGACGGCCAGCGCCGCCAGCAGAAGCCGCAATGCGGCTTTCGGAGCCATGCTTGCGCTCTGTTTTGGGGGAAAGATGAGGACTTGGAGTGGTTTTTCTTCCAAAAAATTCTTCCTTTTTTTCTTTTTGCGGCTGTGATTTTGAACTGAGGAAAGAGAAAGAGAGAGCCAGTGAAAAGGGAGGGAAATTTTGGGAGGAGTGAAGTGGGAGCAGGTACTGGCGAGGGGGTGGGTTTTAATACTAGAGTGGAGGGAAGGGAGGTAAGGTTGGGGCCCAGTTCTTGGTGGGCCCACTGTAACTCTTTCGCTGACTTAGCACCCTCATCCATCCACTCAGGTTTTTTCCTTATTTTATTTTTTATTTTTTATTTTTGTAAGTAGTTTTGTTCATGAATTATATTAATCAAGAAACAACAATATGTAATATATTTCGACATTAGACTATCGAAGTAGGTAGTTAATTTTTTATTATTGTACATTTATTTCAGTTAAAATGAATTTGCATATATATGTTGGTATGGTAATATTGATATCCATTAGTTGTATGGCAATATAATTTTGGAATTTTTGAGGGTATATTTCTAAAAAACACTAAATTAGTATATATATTTCTATATTTTCTAGTTGTATTCATATTTCTCTAAACCATTTCTTATGTGCCTATATCCTCCATATTAAAAGCGCACTTTATTTTTTTAGCAAAACAGGTAAAAAATGGCCAAGATAGATTTTTATTTGTATTTTGAAAAGGGTTAAGTCTAGTTGTATGAAAATGTTTATTGATAATTTTACAACATTTTTATTAGGAAAATAGGCATTAATTTGGCCTCAAGAGTATAGACAAAAAATTATTGTTTAAAGGAATATAAATGCAATTAGAAAGTTTGAAGAAATTGTATGTTAATTCAACATTTTTGAAGGATATATTTTTCAAAATTTTTATAATTCCTATTAGGGAATAAAAGATTCAAGAAAAATAAGAATACATCGGGGAAATAAAATAAGAGATAATATTATTTTTGTAGGATAGATTAGATGAAAATAATTTAATTATTTACATTTTCAACTGATTTATCCTATATATATATATATATATATATAATCTTATCTGCAAGCAGTATTGACATAAGGTCATGCCTAACGAACTCTTAAATTTTAATGAAAACTGTGATGTCCACGCCCTTTATAATAGATTTGTAGTTTATTTTGACATATCAAAATAGGCAAACCTCCAAACTGCTCGAGAAACTCTAAGCAAGTCAAAATACCTAAGTGATCTGAATATCGAAAATTTAATATTTATATTGGCATTAAATATAAAAAATATTAGTTAAAAAAAAATTATTAAGGAGTTGTTTGGAAGAAAAATGCCGAGTAATTAAGCATGATTATGTATTGCTAGTAATCCTAACCACTCCTCCAAGCGGGATCGCGACTAGTTGTTTACCTAAAACTTGATGATTAACAACAACAACAACTAATATCCCTCGCTAACCGAAGCCTCAGCTGCCACCATGGCCTCCGTCTTGTTCAACACTTGCTTCACAATGACTCATCGGCCACGTCAAAGTTCAAACTAACCAACTCCGTGGCTTCTTGTTTACGCCACTGCAACTGCATGGCTGGTGGGATAACAAGCTGACCAACCCTCCACGGTTTCACGATCAACGTGCATTTCACAGCACAAGCAAAGATCCAAGATTGATTGATTCACAAGATACTCTTTTTTTTTTTCTTGTTATTTTGGTTTAATCCACAAGAAATGTGGGTTGCTTGCAAGTCTCGTCAACCCGCGATGTCCTTCTTATTTCCGTAACTAGCGGAAAAAGAATATGCGGATCCGCAAGTCCCAGTTATTCATAATCCAATTGAAGAATTAAATGCATCATACGTTCTCCATTAACAGACATCAATCCGATATGAAAACAAGAGATTTAAGCAACTTTCAACAAATTAGTAAAGTTTTAAGGGGTTATGTGTAAGAATCCAAATTTAAACACCACCGCCTCAAATTCACATCGAGGCAGCGATACGCTAATTACAAAAAAATCCACCAAAATACAAAAACTGCAAGAGACAGTTTCGGTTGAAACAAATATGAGTCACAAAAATGCTCCGGACTTTTGTGAAAAAAAAACGCCCAACCGTGCTCAGTCGGATGCTGCGTACCACGCGAACAGCACCATCGTGCGTCCTACCGAATCAAAAACTATATTATACAAGGGGTTTTCTGCATTGCTAAGACGTCTATTATATTAACATCAAGGTAATCTCCGGATTAATTTATGAGTTTTTTTTTTTGTACAACCTTGAAAAATAGCTCAATTATCTATAATTCTTTGCTTTTTTATGATATGTATAAATTTTTAAATTTTTAGAGAGATTTCAAGTCTCTAAATTAAGGAAATTATTTTTTATAAAAGATATATCTCGTATATTCTCTAACACTATAACTAAATAACTAAAATATTTTTGTAATCATTTAAAATTTTGGTTATAAATATAGCAATTTTAAAGAATTTAGAACAAAATCCTATTAAGTCTTTTTCAGCAGCATATTAACTTCAAATTTTAAACATCAAATCTAATACATCTAATTAAAAATAAAAATTTCAAAAGTAGTAGTAACACAAAAGCTGAAACTTCAAGTAACAAGATAAGTTCACATTATTTCATCAATAAATTTTATTCTTTAAATCTAAGGTATTTAAATAAAAATCAAAAATTTATAAAAATAACAACACCGTAAAGGGCAAAACCTTCCAATTATCATCATCAATTCCTTCAATATTTTCTTTTAAATTAACCTCATCATAATCAACTTCCTCATAGATTGCTTAAGCTTCAGTTTTTTGTAATACTACCAAATCTAAAGAGTCTAATTTTTATTTACATACCTTAAATTTAAGGAAAAATTCTTAGATGAATCATGAAAATTTTTTATCTCACCAAATATCCCTTCTAATTTCTACAATTCCTAATCAGCCCCTCAGATGTGAATTTTTGAAAATTGTAATCCAATCATTACAAATCACGTTAGTGGGCACGATAAATGACATTTTTGCCTCTCGACAATTTTTTTGAATTAAAAGAGCAGTTGAAAATTCTAACCTCCTCTGCATTTTGTTGCTCTACCTCGGAGGAGAACACGCTCTTTTTGGCAGTTCTTTGAGTTTCTCACAATTTATGCCCCTGTCCAAGTTCCTTGCCAGGTTGCTATCCTGCTCATCGTCATGTCCCTATCGATGAATGGCTCATGTCCCGCCTGGAGATCGCTCTCACGCTATCAATTGTTTAGTGATGCAATCTTAATATGATTTGGTACTAACTCATTTTTCTTCATCATTCATCTCTTTCTCTATTCCTCATTCCAATGACATGGCTTGTAGAGATTGAATTTTACTTGGGATCCATTGTCTCTGTTGTGGTCTCTTTCAATAGAATTAGGATTTGATTTGGGGACAGAAAATGTGAGCCGATTGTGTAAAATTATTACTTTTGTGTATACTATACATAGATTAGATGTATGATTTAGGATTATTATTGCCTTAAAAAAATTTCAATAATATATAAGGGTAAATGACTATGAATAAAAGTTAGGTTAAATATGAGTTATTATGTTTATGGTATATGAATCTTTAAACTTGATGTATGTGCAATGCATCTATTTTTGACTACTATAGATTATTTCTATGCTTGTCTTCTATTTTTCGATCATATCAAATATTTACTATACTACATGGGTCAGTGATTATCATAGTTTGGAGATAATTAGTTATTATTTTACGAATAAGTTGGTATATATGAAAATAATTTTATTTGACAATTATAATAGGGAAAGGGAAAAGTTTGATCTCCCACAGATGTTATTTTTCAAGTCTCAATTTTATGATAGAAAAGTTAAAGGATAAGATATGTAATAGATACAAGCGACTATTGGGAGGAACACTGTTTGTAAGACTTTAGAATGTTCCAAAAATAGAAAATGATAAGCCTTTGCTTGATATACTGTTAACCATGTATGATGAGGAACAGGGTGGTTTATTCTTGGTGGAAATGCATTCACATTTAGGGTAGAGGATATATACTTGTTGCTAGGGCATTCCTTAGAAGGGCAAAAAGTTGTACATACTGTTGGAGGGTGTGAGAGGATACCTTTTTGAGGTATGGAACATGCAACATAGTATAGACAAGTACAAAGAGAGTGTCCTCAGATTGCTAGATAAAAACGGTGGAAAAAAAATGGTAGTAGCAAGGAGAAGGACTTTGTTAGAACTTTATTGGTATATATATTGGGGTTTATTCTATTTTTGAACTTGGATTTGCATGCCTCACGTTAGATTCTTCAATACATGAAAGACATCCATTCTCTCAATGAATATGCTTGGGTCTGAATTCTCCATAGCCAGCTAATGGAGGGCGTACCAAGCGTAGCGAAGAGGTTTCAAGATTAGGATAACAACAAGAAGATAAAGGTTAGCTATCTTAGGGGATATACTCATTTACTTCTAGTATAATTTGAAGAGATGACCGTAAGATGAAAGAAAAACTTGTTTGAAGTTTACCTTCAGATTATTGCATATGGGGATCAAGATGCACAAAGATCTATAAACGTGGAAGTGCAATTTAAAACCTTGCGGGCTGATCAGGTTAAACCTTTGATTATAGTTTATTTCATTCAATTTCTATTCATACTATCCTTGTTTTGATTGTATTGTGACATTAATAATTACATTAAATAATTTGTAAGCCTTATATATATAAATTGATCCTTTTGACACAGTTGTACATATATTGTATTCAAACTATTTATTTTGTGTTGTAAGTAGATATTGTTGTTTACAACAAAAATAATTAAGTATATATAAATAATGAGAATCAGTTAAGGAGCTTTAGTAGGATGAAGATGGGAAGGTCCTTTTCAAATCCATTTGTTTGCAGATAGCATTAAGAGGGGAATTAGTTGTGGACATACCCAGTTCCTCCAATAGATCTAAGCAAAATAGGGGTTAGGCTTCTACTGCAAATATTGTCCCTCTACATCCTACTCTCCCTAGGTTAAAGAAGACAGAGGAATGACTGGGTGCCTTAGAGGGCAAAATTAAAATGCTATCCATGTTCAATTTCTATTCATGCTATCCTTATAGGCGAAGGTGGCACATTTGATCAAAGCCCAACATTCGTCCTTCATATCCCTTGGTAGGTTAAGTCTAGCATTACAAAAATTGATTTTGACATGCCACAAGCAAAATCCATATGGTGATATTGGAAAAAAATACTTCGCGAAATTAATAAGTTTTTTCGACCTATCGAAAATGAACTTAATTATCTTACCGTAACCTTCAGTGCTTTCCAATACAACTACAAGATTTTTGACAAACTACATCCAATTTGTATTTGTTTCATTATTAACAATTTCAAAAGCAATATCGAAGAAACCTGCTAAGTGATGCAATAGTAAGGGCTATGCAAAAGGCACTTATGTGCTAATGTAAATACTAATAGTATGATATAAGCGTTTATGTCATAGACTAGATACTTATGACACAATGTAATTACTAACATTTGTTGCCATTTTTGGCTATAGCATTAAGCATAATACTGTCATATTTAGATAGCAGATGAGTGCCATCAAAAACAAAAGTTACTGACAACTTCTCTTAAAATCTCTTCATTTGAGATGATTTTTGTCATAATCAAAATTAAAATTTGTATGTCATTAATTATGCCTCAAGTGAAGGTCTTAATTGAATCTAAAATATGGTCAAATTTGACAAAAAAAAAATGAGCTTAATTTAAAGCTGAATTTTTAAGAAATTTAGGCTCAAACTAAAGTGGGTTGAATGGGCTAGATACTTGTACTAAAATTAGACTCAAACTTCATCTAAAATCTTGATTAAAATGACAAAATATAAAAATTTTACAAATAGATTCCTGAACTAAATAAATATTTATAAATGAGTCTTTGGCCGAAATTTTTCTTACAAATAAGTATATGAAATAATAATTTTATAGAAAAGTCCAATAAAATTCTAAATTATAAATAAGTTTCATAAAATTTAGGATTTACAAATAAAACCTTCAAAAGATCGATAATTATAATTTGATTTTCATAAAATATAGGATTTACGAATAAACCCCTCCAAAATTTTATATTTATAAATAAATCCCTATAGTTTTAGCTTTTTGTAAATAAGTTCCGAGAAAATTTTTATTTACGAGTAAATTCAAATTTTGTTTAAAAAGGATCTTGAAAGTTTCAAAAATTTTATAAACAAGTCCTTTTTACAAAAAAAAATTATAAAATTATAATTTAGTCTAATTTTTCAAAAAAAATTATAAATGTCCCCTTTGTAAATTCAATTTCTAGGATGAGTATAACTTTCAAATTATCATCATCTATAATAAAGAAATTTATTCATATCTCTTCACAAGCTTATCCAAACTCAAAATAAGTTATATCCATATTTATTTATATCCATTTTTACCATTCAAAAATTCAAATAAAAGGAGGTTGTGTTTTCAACTCAACTTTATCTCTTCAAACTCTATATAAGCCTTATTAACACCTAAAAAAAGAGATCAAAACGTGAGAGATTAGGAAGCCATTAGAGGATATCAGAAAGTTAGAATCAGAAACTTGAAGCAACAAAAATAAGGTAATTCTCTAACCTTTCTTTTCTAGTACTATTCTTCATGTTTCTCCTCTTCCTCCTCCAAAGGAACAACTACGCCCATTGTCTCACTCAGTCCTACCATCAAGTGACGACTTGTGTTGCTGCCCACCTCATGATAGAGAGGTACCTCGATGGCATGCAGTTTAGACCTCCACTGCACTGACACCTTCGGACGAAGTGAGCGTGGACGCATTCGCAGCGGTGCGCATGGCCCTCCGATGAGATTAGGGACATCAATGGTCTATGCTGGCTACTCCTCTACTCGCTTGGACATGGCTTGTCGGAGCTCCAATGGCCTCACCCATGTGTGATGCCTGACCTCACCAGGCACAGTGCTCCGGCTGCTAGGCCCAAACCCGGGCCCGCTTATACTAGCCTAGCCTCTAGCTGCCACTCAATCTATCCATAGTGCACGATAAGCATCCCAACCTCGCCTGAAGTTCCTTGTTGGAGGAGGAGCTACACTATCCTAGTCCCTGCTCTAACCAACCACTTGGTGCCTAAGCCCTTTCGCCAAGCTCTAGGCCTTGAAGTCGCATGCTTGGTCGATTGGAGGTTCCTCGACTCAACCTCCCACAGTCATGAAGTGGCCGACCAACAATCCTTCAGGCTTGCTCTGCTCCACTTAGCCAGCCCATGTTGTGGCCTATGTGCTCTGGTCCCACCTCGCAGTGGCTTGGTTCAATCATGCCATGTCAACCTAGATCACTTGTGCCAATTCAAGCCCCCTCAACCTCATCCCATGGCCCCAACCTCTCCTCGCCATTGTTCGCTACAGATCGGAGCCAGACTTGGCTGGAATTAGCTGAGTCCAACATGAATTTTAAGATGATAAAGAATCTTCAACTACTAGGATTTTGGGGACAAAGGAGAAGCAAAGCTTGGGGAGGAAGATAAGTGAAAAGAAAAAAGAAAAAAGTTTGTTCACCCAAAAAAGGAAGAAGAAAAAGTTTTATACCAAAAGTGTTATACAACAAAGAAAATTTGGCAAAATAAAATAAAATAAATTTAGAAAGAAGGCATTAGAGGAGAATTGGCTTCATTCACCTCCACCATATCTATCCCCACGTAACTGTCAACTTCATGTTGGCGGCCACCCACGGCCTCTCAAAGATGGTGAATCCTCAACATTGTTGTAGCCACCCATGACCCTTCAAAGATAGCGAATCCCCATCACTCCAAGCCAACCTTTGGGCTCACATTTCAGCTAGCCTTTGGGCTTGCACCCAATCAGCCTTCAGGCTTGCACCTAGCCAACCTTTAGGCTCGCATCCAAGCTAGTCTTCATATTCACACCTAGCTATATCTCTTCACAAGCTCATCCAAACTCAATATAAACCATATCTATATCTATTTACATCCATATTCATCATTCAAAAATTCAAATAAAATGAGATCATTTCTAGCCCAACTTCATCTCTTTGAACTCTATATAAACCCTATTAACTCTTGAAAAAAGGAGATCAGAACGTGAGAGGTTAGGGAGCCATCAAAGAATATCAGGAAGTCAAATTTGAAAACCTGAAGCAACAAAAAAAAGGTAATTCTCAAACCTTTCTTTCATACTATTCTTTTTCTTGTTTCTCCTCTTCCTCCTCTGAAGGAATAGATACACCCACCGCTTCGCTCAGTCCTACCATCCAACAATGATTCTTGCTGTTGCCCACCTCATGATAAAGAGGTATCCTGATGGCATGAAGTTGAGACCTCTACCACATCGACACCTTCGGATGGAGCGAGCATGGATGCTTTCACAATGGTGTGCATAGCCCTCTGATAAGATTAGGGACATCAACGGTCCACACTGGCTACTCCTCTGCTCACCTAGACATGGCCGATCGGAGCTCCAATGGCCTCACCTGCATGCGATGCCTAACCTCACTAGGCACTACGCTCTAGCTACTAGGCCTAAGGCCCAAGCCCCCGTGTATTGGCCTAGCCTCTGGCTGCCACTCAGCCTCTCCATAGCGCACGGCAAGCATTCCAGCTTCATCGAAGGTTCCTCATCATCGGAGAAGCTGCACTGGCCTAGTCCCTACTCTGACCAACCACCCGGTGCCCAAGCCCTTATGCAAAGCTCCAGGCCTTGAAGTCACATGGTCAGCCAACCAGAGGTTCATTGGCTCGACCTCACGTGGTCATGAAGCAGCTAATCAATGATCCTTCGAGCCTTCTCCTTCTTCACCTAGCCAACCTACGTTATGGCCCGTGTGCTCTGGTCCCACCTCATAGTGGCTTACTTTGTTCATGCTGCACCAACCTAGATCGCTCATGTCGATTCTAGCCCCCTTAACCTCATCCCATGGCACCCACCTCTCCTCACTATTGTCCAATATAGACTAGAGCCAAACTTAGTCAAAATTGGCTGAGTCCATTTACAAATTTGAAGAGGATGAAGAAGTTTTGGCCTTTAGGGTTTTGGGAACAAAGTAGAAGCAAAGCTCAGTGAGGAAGATGAGTGAAAAGAAAAAATATAAAGAAAAAAGAGAAAAGTTTGTTGATCCCCCCCAAAAAAAAAGAAAAAAGATTCTATAGCAAAAAGGGTTTTGCAATAAAAAAATTAAATAAAATAAAATAATTCAGAAAGAAGACATCAAAGGAGAATTGGCTTTGCTCATCTCCACCATGTCTATGCCCGCACAATTGTCAACTTCATACTCATAGTCACCAACAACCTCTCGAAGATAATGAATCCTCAACACCGTTGCCAGCCTTTAGGCTTGCATCTCAATCATCTTTGGGCTTACACCTAGTGAGCTTTTGGGCTCACACTCAACTAGCTTTCTAACTCGCATCTAAGCTAGCATTCAGACTCACACCTAGCCAACCTTTGGGTTTACACCCAACCAGCCTTTGGATTCACACTTAGCTAGTCTTCAGGCTTACATCTAAGCTAGCCTTCGGGCTTGCATCTTAGCTAGCCTTCGGGTTTGCACTCAGTCAATCTTCGGGCAGACATCTAGCTTGCATTTGGACTTGCACCTTAGTCAGCCTTCAGGCTCACACTTAACCAACATTTAGTCTTACGTCCAAACTAACCTTCGGGCATACACTCAGCTAGCTTTTACGTTCGCACCTAGACCAGTATTCAGACTCACACCCAGTCACCCCTTGGACTTGCACCTCTAAGCTAGCAATTGAGCTCGCAAGCTAAGCCTCTTTCAGGTTCACACATTTAAGGCCGGGCTATGAATCTACTTAAAATTATCATAAATAGCCAAGGGTCCTCAAATCAAATTGATTAACATAAAATAATTCAATCACATTAAAATTGAACTTAGCCAAAATAAATGAACAAAGTCCAAGTTGACTCAAATGGACCTAAATTGATCAAACAAATAAATTAAAACCCAAATCGAGTTGGACTCCAAAAACTCCAAATTGACTTAACCTATACCAAATAAACTTAAACTCAACCTTAATCAAACCTAAGATGGGTTAATTTAAAATCAAGTTGAGTTCAAATTAAATTCAATATAGATTAAATGAAACTCAAATTTAAACTAGAACTAAGTTAAGCTGAGTCTGAACCAAAATCAAGTTGAACCAAATTGACTTGAACTTGAGCTAGAGTCCAGCGGACCCAAACTCGACAAAGGTCCAACACAAGGTTGAACTTGACTTAAGCTAAATAAAATCAAACTCAAATCTTGAACATTAAACTAAATCAAATTGGATTTAAATCAAAATTAGTACTGATCCAACTAAAGTCAATAATCAGTATTTAATGAATGTTCTTTTGAAGGTTGATGCTAAGCTTGGTGGATTAAATTCATTACTAAATATTTTGTAGGTTTGATGACTCACATATTTCTCTTGGTCATGCTTTAAAGTGTTAGTGTGAACCCAATCACTAAGAGTTCAGAGCGTATCACTATCTTCTAAGAAAGAGTCAGTGAATTACAATTTAATTAAGTTTTAAATATCAAGTTGAATTAATTTTATACTCAAATCAAAGTTGAGTGTTGAGCTGATTCTGAACCAAACTCGGACCCAAACTATATTAGTTCTGACGAAACTAAATAAGGTCCAATCAAATTCCACTGGGTATGCTAAACCTTCGATAAAACTTTGATACTATGAGCAAAGAGTAATATAACCATCCTAACCTAAAATAAAATTAGTTTGAATGGAGATAAATAAAGTCAAACTGAGTCTCACTAGGTGTGCTACAAAGGCCTCTAGCAATACTTCAAAGATGTACCCAACACCACAAGCTATTGGTGATACTACCAAACTAAAGATGTTAATCGCCAACATATTCAAAACTGTCGGTCACACTTTAAAACTATACCCAACTCTATAAACCATTGGTGATATTGCCAAACTAAAGAAGTTAATTGTTAATACGCTCAAAACTATCAATCGCACTTTAAAGCTATATCCAACCCCCTAAGCTGTTGGTGACGCTACTAAATCAAAAAAGTTAAATACCAACAAGATCAAAGCCGTTGGCTATACTTTAAACTAGTCAACTCTAGGTGATATTGACAATGTGTCCTTCAAACTAGTTGATTCTAGAAGTAGTTGACGATACATCCTTCAAGCTAGTTAACCTTAGAAGTAGTTGATGATGCGTCCTTCAAGCTAGTCAACTCCAGAAGTAGTTGACGAAGCTTCCTTTAAACTAGTAAATCCCAAAAGCAGTTGATGATATGATTTTCAAAGCTATATCCAACCTTATAAACTATTAGTGATGCTACTAAATCAAATGAAGTTACCACTAATGCTCAAAACTATTGAAAATACTTTGAACTTCTACCATTCCCTTTTATGTCCCCTCAGATGATGCTATCAACACCTACCAAAGAATAAGTCAAGATGAGTCAGAGGTCATGTGGTCTAGTACAGGGGAGCGGGACAATAACATATATATGATCTTCTTCTCCACTCTTTCTTTCTCTTTTCTTTCTTTATTTTTTATGCTTTCTATAATTTCATATTGAAATCCATTGTAAAGTGAGGGTAGACCCTTTCTTAAGTCATGCATCATTTCTTAAAATCAATCAAATGTTGTCTTTTTTTTTTTGTCTCTATTTTATTAACTAGTTTTCTCGCTTTAGGATATTTCTGAAAATTATTGTGATAATTAACAGTCAGGGCTTGTACCTATTGAAAGTCATATTCCCACAACACCTGATAGGGCACTTCAAAATAAGTTTTGATATGTGATTTGAGGTTATTTTGGGGTTCTGCACTATCTCATGCCACCGAAATCGGTCTGACACTCTTATGCATGCACTAAAGTAAAAAAAAGACTTTAAAAATCTATCACCCTCCTGTTCAATTTCTACAATATTTTTGGGATTTGTCTCATGTACCATGTCCCTATATGATAATAGAAGGTTTTAGGAAGTTACATCACTATTATGGATCTGATTCTTGGTTATCTCTCTACCATGTCATGCATTTTGTATTTCAAACTAATGCAAAACTCATTCAACTATTTAAGCCTTAAGAAGAGGTTGTGCTTTTAATTTGAGCACCACTATCTTACCATTCTATCACTTTGCACATTTTGATCATAAACTCACAAACAAAGGTATCCATAGAAGCATGCAAATGCCAATTGTATGTTCTATCTTTGCATCAAATAGAAATTAAAATTTTGCTTGATATTATAGTTGCGTAGTGCATCTTTAAAATGATTTGCATCGTTGAACTGTTGGCCAATGCCTAAAATAGCATCATCCCACAAAGCTAATATCGTAGATGAATTTTGTGAAGATGATCCATCAAACTCACTTTTCAAATGCAATGGTGCTTGTATATAGCTCCATATCATTAAAAAAAAGTGTAAGAGAACATCTATGTCAACCATCTTAATTAATCAATTTGTATTTTGTGGTTTACTCAGATGTATGCTTTAATCCAAAATTATATAAATACTTCTCATATGATATAACAAAAAACACTAAGATATACACATTTCATCCAAAATTATATAAATACTTCTTGCAAAATATAACCAAAATTGAGATGTGCATAGTTTGCCTCCATTATGAATAGAACTAGATTGGAGTAACTAATTTTCTCAATAAAATAATTATATCAGGTCCATAAGATTAACATAAGAGAAAATTTCCAATATGAACATAAGTCAATATTACGAGCGCATAAACTTCTTGCCTGTACAGATGATAAGGCTATAATGACATATATGAAATGTGGAACACAATATAAACTAAAGAAAGAAATGAAAATAGAGGTTTTAATGCTTTACCATCACTTTCTTAAAGAGGAGATATACTTAGTTGAGCTCATGTTGCCTAACTCTGCTTCTATATTGTAGATCTCAATAGTAAGATCAATCACTTTTCTTTGAAAGATATGGTAGATTTTGCACATCTGACAGAACCCAACATTGGCATAGATGAGTGTTGGGGGTATGATACTCATATGGAATAATATACTTGACGATCACCAATGATAGGTTCATGTTCTAATGATTACAAAATATGTCCGAACTTCTTCCTCATTTGCTAACATAGTAAAGTTGATTATGTGCCCCTCTTCATGATATTGAGATATTGCTATGATGTTATCTATCAAAAAAACTTGGGAAACTAATCGTTGAGGGTTGAAGAAGTTCAATGAGGGTTGTTGATTAGTCCCATGCTCCCGTGCAGGTGATTGCACAAGCTATAGGCCAACAAATGCTTGGGATAGTAGCAATTATAACCAATACAATGTTAGAGGCCGTCAGAGAGAATTGGGGCCGATAGGAAGAGATTGAAAAGAAGGACCAGTGGAAGATAGTTGCTCTACGCTAAAAGTCTGATTTTCTATCTTTGGGTACCTTCAAACTGCTATTAATGGTCTCAACAATAGCTCAAGAATGGGAAAGGAGAATACTAGTTTTTTTCCTACTTCTTCCCCATTTGTACTGCTTCTATTGTGATGCAAGAGCAATTAGTACAGATTTAGGCCCATGGGACCCACCCAAGAGTTATTTACACTACCAATGCTAAACAGAGAGACTAATTGGGGATTGTAGAAATTCGAGGAAGTATTTAATCAGATGAAAATTTTTCAAGATTTATATGAGAATTTTTCCTTAATTTAAAGAATGAAAATTTGTTGATAAAATAATATGAACCTACCTTATTGTTTAAAACTTTAGCCTTTTTGTGGTACTAGTATTTCTCTTTTTTTTTATTTTTTTAATTAAATATATTATATTTAATACTTTAATTTTAAAGTTATTGATGTCGAAATTTATTCTAAACATCCTCAAATTACTATTTTTAACTAAAATTTTTAATAATTATATAAGAACATTTTGGTTTTTTAATTATAATCATTGGAGAATATACCAAATATATCTCTCAAAAAATTGCTTCTTTAATTTAGAAATCTAAAATTTCTTTCAATATTCAAAAAATTATATATAATTATGAAAAATTTTAAAAAATACATAAAGTAATTATTTTTTAGGAAGTTGTAAAAAAAACTTTTAATTTATTCCAATCCAGTCCGAACTCAGGATTAGCGCTGTCAATTTTGCTCGCAGCTCGAAATCGATTCGAACTCTGCTCGACTCATTAAAAAACAAGCTGAGTTTGAGATGGGTGAGTCGACTCGATTACAAATCGAGCCGAGCTTGAGTTAGAACTGGCTCGTTCAGTTTCAGCTTGAGAACTCGTTAATCGAGTCCTGCTCTTAGTTCCAAACCCTAACCTACCCTCCGGCGATGGCGACTGTAGCTCCGCACCCAAATCCAAGTTTCCTCCGCCAATCGGAGCTCTGCGCCTCGACCTCCTCTGCCAAGCTTCTGACCTCAGCCCAACTCCAACTTACTCCAATTAGAAGCCTCCGACCTCAGCCCAACTCTTACCGGAGCTCCACAATCAGCCAGTCTACTCCGAGCTTCCGACCTTTGCCTATTTTGAGCCTTCGATTTTGACTTCAACCATCCTGCTCCAACTCCTTCAGCCGTCTGCTCTAACTCTAGCTCTAATCGTCTACACTCCGACCCCTCATCCACTCCGACCGTCGTGAGTCTCGGACCCTGTCGCCTTCATTGGAGCAACTTGAGCTCGGCCCAAGTCGAGCTTAAGCTCGATTTGTCCGGCTCGACTCAAGCTCGAGCTGAGCTCCAGCCAGCCTTTTTTAGGGTCTAGCTGAACTGAGCCGAACCTAGCTCAATTCGACTCGGCTCATTTACATCCCTACTCGGGATACTGCGTCCTGTCTCGTGGACGATGTGACCAGCACGCGATGGTGCGTCCAAACAAATCAAAAACTAGATTATACAAGTGGTTTTTTGCATTAAGTTTAGTAATTAATAGCCACGTTGTTACGCAGACGTCTGTTAGATTAACATGGTTCTAATAATACTAATATCAACGTAATTTTCGGATTAATTTATTCCAACACAATAAAATACAAGTAAAATTATTTTTTGCAAAAGAATCCAAACATTATAAAAAATGGAAAAGTTGAAACATTAGATGACACGCACGACCTACGTTGATCCCTAACCACACGTAGCATTAATTTTTTTTAATTATGAATCCAATTTGGTGGCGACTTCTTAAAAAATAAAAAAAAAAATTGAAAATAATATCGAGTTCAATTTTTCATGGAATTTGCTTATGCAGTAGATTAGTTTTGTCGCTAGTTTCAGCAGAATATTTATTATTTGGTATCATGGTTGCTCAATTATAAGCTGTTGCAACTTCATTTTCCCAAAAAAAAATTTCTTATGATATTCAAGTACAATTAAAATCATAAAAAGAAAAGAACTCAATAGGTTCAACGGATTGACAGACGACAGATACCATAGCAAAAGAGCAATGTAGATCCTTGTTGAGCACTCTACACATCAGAGGGGGCACTTTTTAGTAATTAATCATCTCATTAATTATATAAAATGGTAATTAATGTTTTGATAAAGAAGCAATGGAAACACACAATGCTTCTCACATTAAAATAAATGCCCTGTCAAAGTCCATTTTTCCTTTTGGTTTCCTTCAAATTCAACTCAATCGTCATTAGAAACTCATTGAAAAAAATGATGTGCATTGGATTGAGTCAGAATATGTGACCAAACCAAATCTACCTAATTTTTTAGACCAAATTTGATTATTGAAATATTCAACTCCTATCTAAACTACTCCAATAAAATATGAAAAATCAAGATGTATACAATTGAACCACAGAGATTGAGCACTTATTCTCGCTCATGGTATAATTTGATTTTGATTGAGGTTTTTTTTTGTCTGAAAAGCAAAATAAAAAAAATATAAGCAAGAGCCTCTCTCTTTTTTTTTTTTTTTTTCACATTCCTTGTGGGAAAAGAGTGTTTAAAGGCAACAAAAATTGCTGAGGGTAGCCCCACTTGATGTCTCCTTCGGACATTGAAATGCAATGCGTTTTTGTCCACCCTCGTCTGTCTTTCAAATATTATCCAAAACAAAAGGTTCTCATCCATCTTCTTCTGTGAAACTTTGCAACCTCATGTTTCCATGCTCCACAAGCATGGGAGACCTCACCCGTTTCTCTCCCTTGTTGAAAACTGAAATCCATGCCGACGCCTCATCCAATGAATATATGATAGCTTTTATGATATTTTATGACAGATATTGGAAACTTATTTTTTTTTTCTTTAATTTTGAATAAGTAGCATGGATGCATAATAGCAGACAATTAACTTCATGAAATCCTAGACAAAGCGCATAAAAAAAGAGACTTAATCCACCGACAGCAGTTGGTATCCCACTCTTCCATCAATGTATTGACATAGGAAGAAGAATCCTTCCATCATCACTTGTCGTCATACTATTCTTTTTCATTGCTGGTATGGAGGATCGTTCATCTCCATCAGCTTCATTTGGGATGTTGCCCTCGGACCATCAGAATCCCCTTCTTTTCCTTTTTTTTAAGAATTATTCATGGCCGAATAAGCATTAATTCTTAATAGTCCCTGACGTCTCAAATATCCTCCCGATATTCGCTACGAGAAAACACAAAAAATTTATGCGGTTGGATGTTACATTTGGATTACGAATCTTTCAGGCTTGAGAAAACAAAAATATTTCAAGTACCAACGCATAAATGGATTGCTTAAGCAGAGGTACTTACTCCATTGCGGCTCCCACATAGCAGTTAGATCATAATAATGACAGCATCCTGGGTTTCGCCTGATTACATCCAGGCCCACGGTGGATGAGGATGACACTTCAGCCGGTAGTGTTGGGGCCCATCATCTCGGGACCCAGCCTGGGCTGGCGGCGGGGGAAATAGGGCCATAACATGTTAGACCAATGCCCAATCCATCCATGTGCAACGTTTTGTTATGTCGAAGTAGGCTTTGCAGTGATTTTGGTCATGTTTAGTTTGTTAATGACTTCTGTGAACCTACTTTATTTGGGAGCAATTGAGTCCGAGGTGAAATAAGATATTATGATTTTTTTTTTTTTTTTTCTTTCTTCACTTTAACTTTTCCAAAATCAGATAACGCATTTTGTTCAGAACTAGAAGCGACGATTTCTTTACGTGCATGAAGACAAACTCAATATTTCGGAAAAGCTAGGGTTTGACAAACTGCTCAGTACAAGGAAGAACTTATCCACAATGTGAAGCAAGAGAGGACCTCTTTGTTGCAAGACTAATCAGCCACACAGGCAATGCCCTCGATAACTCTATCCAATTTTTCTTCTCTCAAATGTCTGTCTTCGTCCTGCTATTTGTAAATGTTTTTAATAGATGTAAATGTGCTTTTTCGCTTAGGTTTTCAATTGTACATCTGTCAACTCGAATGACGTCGCGTAAAATTCATCAACATTTGTTCGCACAATAGATCATAACAAAGAAGAAGAACGTTCATTTTATGTCTATCAATAACGTATGATTCTCCTTATCCTTTGGATAAAGTTGCATGCAACTTCTTCTTGCACATTTTTTTGAATCATCCTTAGACTTTTAAATCCACAAGAAAAAAATTGATATAATAGAGAAGTTGCGGAGCTCGCCTCAAATTCAAAAGAGATCAATGGATTTTTTTTTTCTTCCTAATTTTAGGCTATTTTTCGATTTATACATCGACATTTTTGTTGCAAGATGAGTTGTCACACATGTAACACATGTAACATTGTTCAGTATTAGTAGTTCTATCCAATTTTTCGTGGAATATGTCGTCTCCGTGGAGCTATATTTTCTATGACCATAAAATGCACGCAAATGTCTTATCAACTTGTGCACATCAGTCAAGTTGAAGCGTGCCGTAGCGAATTCATAGACGTTTGTATTTTGATTATAAAATTAATTTGAAAGGATAATTATAGATTACAAGAGAAGAAACGGGTCAATTTTATTCCATTTAGATAACGCAGAATACGAAGGATTTTCCTTATCTTTTGGATAAAATTGCATGCAGCGTCAATCTTAAACCAAGTTGATCATGTCCCCCAACCATGGATACATCTTTTGAGTCATGAATGACGGCATTACATATATGCGTTGCAGTTTGCAAGCATGACTTTGTAAATCCACACCGATGTGAAAGAAATAGATTGATATCTCAACAGGCTAGAAAAATCAGGGCCGGTTTGAGTAGTGATTTGCTAATTCGGTAGTTTAAGTAGCCACATCCACCAAGTAAGTGGCTGTTTGGATTAATTTCGATTTAGAATCGAGAGAATTATCGATTTGATTAATTTTAAAAAATTAAAAGAATTAATTGAATTAGTAAATTTCGGTGTTTAAATAAACTTTGAAGTAAAATTGAGAAATTATCAATTTCATTAATTTTGTGAATTTCGATATTTGGATTGCAAATGAAAATTAATTAAATCCAAATAAGTGAAATTACTCCTTTTTTTAATTTATTCATATTTATTTTTTTAAAAAATATAAATATTTAATTAGTAAATTAATAAAATATATTTTGGCGGTTAAAAAATATATATTAAAAATATATTTATGTTAAAAAATAAAATAATTTTTAAAAATATTTATTCAATCAATAAAATATATTTTAAATTAAAAATTGATAAGCTATAGGCATTAATATTCACAAAAATATGCAAAAAATTAATGAGCAAAGAAAAAAAATTTTCATATGATTTTAGATAAAAAAATTTAGTTTATTTTTTTTCAAGATAATGTTAATGGTTGAACAAAAAAAATTTATAGGAATTCCTGATTTCGAACAGGAAAACCCACCCACATTAACGTGGGCCCCATGCAATTCTGGTCTAGAATTGCGAATTCCTCTCAATTGGGAGAGAAATTTAAATGCCACTATTCAAAAATATTAGAAATTTTAATTTCAGTAATTATGAACAATATTGTTGTAACAAACATTAGAATTGGGGGAATTGAATCTCCGATTGGGGGAATTGGATCTCAAGGAATTAGCCAATCGCTATTTAGGGACTATTTGGATCAATTCCAAACAATCTGAATTATATGAATTGGGGGAATTGAAGATTGCTTGGATTGTTTGAAATTGATCCAAATAGACCCTAAATCGTGATTAGCGAATTCCGTGCATAGTGAGCAGTGATGATAAATTTTATCCTATATATTTCCAAATTTGTATAAAAATTAGTTTAACAGTAAAAATTTAAAGACAATTTTTTTTGTAAATCCTTGTTAATTTTTTATTTGATTTAATCCATTTTGAATTTTTTTTTTCTCTTTCAACTCTTATCTTTTTAAAAATTATCTAATTTTAGTTCCTTAGTGCCACTCGGCATTTATTAGACTTGATTTTTTCTAATTTTGCCTCTGTTTGTACCTAAACAAAAGATTGGTGATGAAGTTGTTCCCATCTAGATTAAATTTTCTATCTCTAATATCCTTTCCATCTCTAATATTCTTCTCATCTCTATCTCCCCACTATTCTCATTCTTGTTATTTTTGTACACGCTCTCCAACTATTATCTTTTTCTCCAACTTTCCTTCTTGCAAAGACCATTTCTGAACTCCTTCCCATCTTCGTCTCACTTTGTTCTCCTCCTTGTTGTTCCTGTGCATGCTCTTCAATAAAAGTTTTGACCGTTGTCTCCTTCTATGAGCCCTCTTTCTAGTGTTCGTCACATTCTGGTGTCACCATCCCTCCTTTGATTCTCATTCACCATATCACTCCTTCTTCGACTCCCTTTCGCCAACTCCAATTTTGCTTATCATCTCCAATTTCGTTCATCAATGTGTGACCTCCTTCCGGCCCCATTTTCGATCGTAAAATCCTAGACCACTCTTATGTGTAGTATTAAATATAAATATATAAAAAAGCAAATATTTATATGTAGAAAAATATATACATTATGAAAGTCTAAATGATAATTTAAGAGGGGTGAATTAGTTTTAATAAAAATATAGCAAGTTTTATTGATTCCAAATCCAAAAGCATATCAAACACAAGTAGATGATTAAAACTCAATTTAAATTTATAAAATAATTAAACCAAATGTAAATGATCAATTCACAATCATATATAATGTAATTTCTCAATCAATATCAAATTGGATGTCCAATCAATCAAATTTGGGGTATAAAATAAATAGAGAAGTAGAGAGATTACAAATTGATCTATGTGATTCGATGATCAGTCCTGCCTACTTTATAGTCTTCAATCTTGAGGATTTAAACTCCTCGCCAGAGTTGTCATTTTATTTTAGTGAAGTTATACCCTTATATCACCTCGTAATCTACAAGTGTTATTTCACATTGTCGTCAATCAATCATTTCCTACAAACGAAGGAGTGCGTACTCTCACCACCCTCCTAAAATTTAAAAAAGCATTTAATCCTCTTCTGATAACATAAAAGAGTTATAATGATAAAGATGAGAAAAAAAAGCTCATAACAAAAGCCTCTTAAATATTGAAATACAAGGACAAGGACTTAAAAGTTAAAGATCAATTAGAACTTGGGAACACCATTTGGTTTGGGATCAGAATCAGGACCAGTATTTTTTAGAATTATTTTTTTCTTATAAAATTAATATTACTTATTTTATACCATTATTAAATTAAATTATTATAAAAAAATTAAATATTTTTCTCAACTTTAAATTATTGTAGCATTAATTTTGATAAAAAATTATTAGTTTACAAAAATGGTTCACTAGTCTTGATCCTGATTCTGATCCTAATCCCGAACCAAACGGTACCTTGTTGAGTTTAGAAGAATTTGGGAGGATGGATCTTACTCTAAGAATATAAAATCTAATTCTTCTTAATGACAATATCTAAGAATATGAACCAAAACCTAGCCATTGAAAATCAACCCTGATTTTTTCTGATAAGTTTGGATAACTAAACTCATGTCCAAACTTGTTCCAACAATCAGAAAATCTAGCCACTAAATTTGTTCTCATGTGTCAGGGTGACAGAACCTCTGAGTTTGAACAATTAAACTCATAGTTCAAATGATCAAACTTTGTGAAACCAAACTATTATTTTTCTGTCTAATAGGTTCAGATAACTGAATTGACCAATTCGGTGACCAAGCCTAACAAAAAGTTTCTAGTGACCAAACCTTATAGAAATTCCACTGAAAGTTCATATGCAAATCCTAGTTAAATAGCTATTTGACATATTAATTTGGGCAAATATAAAAATAAGTTAATGAAAGCATTTTCAAGTTAATTAAGGTGTTAAATAGAGAACATAGTAAATTAATTATTAAATTCTTAACATAAGATAAAAACTAAACCTACTTGCTTGGAGTTGTTCTTGCATTTTGAGCATTCTTACTTTTCGATTTGATCTTCAATCTTCATCTTTAAATTGTCATCATCCTCTTATTTCGGAGTCATCTTAAAGATTTATCTTGAGACTCGATCCTTCATGAGTATAGATGAACAATGCTACTTTTGAAACCTATCACAATAAATAAACTTGTTAAATTCAAGTTTGATCATCATTAAAATCTGAAGGGCAACACATTATAGTTAAGTCATAAGTACCTTTAATATGTACAAAAAATACACTATAACTAAAAGTTGGATATGTTTTATTTCAAACATGGATACTTATATCTATAGGTGAATGCATTATATTATAAAATGAATACAACATAATAAAAGAGTAAATGCATCATGTTCATAGACTCCCAAGCATTCCTATATTTCAATACCAAGAGGAAATCACAAGATTCAAATTGGTAATCATTGAGACCAAAAAAGAATACATATGTATAGAAAAATGAGTATATTATACATAAGTCATGAGTAACTTTAGTATCTAAGATAAATACACTATAATCAAAGATTGAATGCATTGTCGTTCAAATATAAATATTTATATCCATACGTAAATAAATTATATCATAAAATAACACAGTATAACAAAAGAGTGAATATATTATGTTGATAAAGTCTCAAGTCTTCATATACTTCAATACCAAGAAGAAAAAGACTCAAATTGGTGACAATCGAGATAAGAGCACCTGATGTAGTGAAAGGAATAAGAGGTGATTGGAGCAAGAGTGTCTAGGGCTTCATGGTCAGAAATGGAATTAGGAGGCACACATTGGTGAAGAAAGTCAGTGTCAAAGAGCAAAATCGGAGATGCTCAAGGAGAATTACAAACGAAGAGGCGTGGTAGAGGGGAGTTGGAGGAGGAATGGTGGCGTAGAACTATGAAGAACACCAGCAAAATAGATTGGAATCGAAGAAAGCAGTGAAGGAAAGTGAAAAAAGGATTGGTACAGTAAAAGGGAATTGAAAGAGTGGTGACGCCAGTCTATAAAAAATGTTAGTGAAATAAACTAGTACCAAAGGAGGTGTAGTGAAGAGAGTCATTGTGGTAGGGGAACAATAAAGATGTGAACAGAAGGGAGAGTACAAGCAAAGTGTCATTGGAGAGTGCACATAAAAACAATGAGAAGGAGAATTGCTGGAAAATAGATTGAGATGGGAAATTTGGTTTAGATGGGAATAATGCCATCATTGGCCTTTTGTTCACTTGCATATAGGGGGAGATTGGAAAAGATCAAGGCCAGTCAACGCTAGGTGGCATCGAGGGCTTAAAACGAAATAACTTTTTTCAAAATATGGATTAAAATAAAAGAAAAAAAATTAGATAGGGATGAGTCAAATAAAAAATAATTAACAAAGACTATAAGGAATTTTCTCAAATTTAAAAGGTGGTTGGATTAGTAAATATTAACATGATGATCAATAAGGGTGTATTTGATAATGGACTAAAGCCAAGGCAGCTAAGATTAATATTAAAATACAAAAAGATAGTTTGGTATTTGATTGATAATCTAGTTAGTGAAAAATTTGAAATTTTTTTAAACCAAATACCCTTACAAATATTAGCATTCATGTTTTGAGAGAGTAAAGACAGACATATTTTAGTACAATATTATTTTTAATTAATAAAATAATAAAAATTTTAGTTTGATTATCTCTTTAGTATTTGAATGCTAATCCGACTAAAACTATGTTAGGCCTACTCCTAATACATTATTAAATAACACCTAAAATTTTAGCAAGCACTACAATAATAATGACGGTTGTGTTTCAATTTGGTTCATGAGTTAGGGGAAACAACCTACGTCGGATTAAAATTTCAGTTCTATTCATCTCAATCGGCATTGATTAGACCCCCTCAATGTAAAATAAGTCAATTATAGGAGAAAGGTGATTTAAATTTAGAATTTTAAAATTCTAGAAATATTAATATTTTTAAATTTTAAAAAATATAGGATATGTAAATTTAGAATTTAGAATTATGGTGTTTGTTTTATTGGATTTATAAATTTCAGACTTATTAATTTTGTGTTTATTTGATTAAATTTTTATGATATAATCATCATTGAATTTAGGTGGTGAAATTATCCTATTCAAATTTATTTTAATTTTTTATTTTAATAATATTTAAATAATTAATTTTATATGGGATTAATCAATAAAAAATTATATTAAACATTATCAAACTTTGATATCTGAATAATAGGTTGAAAATCTAATTAAAAAAATTAAAAGATTTAGATTTAAATAATGATACTATATGTAAAAAATGTGAATCATTCTAATGAATAAATATAATTATTACATTATAATAAATCATGCCATTTATATTCAAGTTGATTCAATTATTATTTTTAATTAATTGTAATTGTAAAAACTAATTAATATAATAAAAATATTGGGCATCAACAGTAGTAGAGAACGCATCCCTCGCTCACCCAGCGATCTCCACCGGAATCAAGTTCCCATCATTGCAGCTTTCCATCCTTTACAATCAGCAAAAAGTACATTACTTCCACAATCGAGCAACACAAGAAAGAAAAACAACAGTTGGGAAGAGATGAACTTGCACCTCAATGAACTTCCTTAGCATATCCACTACTGCAGCACCTTTCTCCTTGGCAAGCTTGGGCAGCACTAAGAAGTTCCTCCTTCAGCACAACTGACTCCATTGGTTCTTCAAGCTCCTTGATTAGGCTTCCAATTCCTTCATTGTATCCGTCTAGCCTCACCATAACCATCTCTATGATGGATCTTTACCACGGCATATGCCCCTTGAATATATGAACATGCAAAGAATTACAACATAGCCGATTCATGGAGCAATCTCAAACAAGTGGTTTAATAATTCTAAGGTGCATTTGATAACGCCAATGAAGTCAAAGACAAAAGGATCACCTCAGTTTTTTATTTATTTATTTATTTATTTAAATTTTTAGGCATTTCTTCTAACACCTAGCATATATTAGGGACTAGTAATAAATTCATGGAAACCTCACCGTAGTTAAATCGCACCATTATCTTTTTTTCTTATTATTTGACGTACTTTTTTTTCATAAAAATCAAATATACTCACATTACTCTATGCCTCCTCCAAACATGTCCATCTCGTGAGAACTCATATTGAAAAGGTTGGGCCTCGGTGTGCTTGGTGGACATCGAGCTTGGAGCTCAAGGTCCATTGCCCTACGATAGAGCCAGCAAAAGAGCCAGGTCGGGCTCATTTATAAACGAGTCAACTAAGGGCGTAATTGGGCTGGACCAAGCTTTGGCGCCGTCAAATTCAAATCTGAAGCTTAATATTTAAGTTCAAATTTGATTTAAACAAAAAAAAATTATGTACTAACTTTTTCTGGCCAAACTTGGATTTTAGATTGGATTTATTCATTTTTTAAAAATAATTTTACATCCGAATTCGATCTAAAATCTGAAAAATTTCAGATTTGAATTTAAAATTTTCGGGTTGGGTTAGATCCGACTTTTGGGTTGCCGAAGCCCATTGAGAGCCTACTAATTGGAGGCCTTGGGATTTCTGGTTTTAGGTCGGGTGCAGTTGCAGGAACAAATACAAGGCCATGAATTCCAGATATGCCTAACACAAAAAGTTTGGACTTAAGTCAGACTCAGATTTGCTATTAATTTTTACAAACATAATACTGATTTTGTGTTATCTATGCTTGCTATATTGATTTTAAAAATATTATTTGAAGGTATTTATGACATTTAAAAATCATATATTACATTTTTGTTGTATTCTTACAGCTTATCCAAATTTATTTAAATTAGTACAAAATTACGTGTATTGTAAGTACTAAAATAATAAGACACCGTTTGGTTCGAAATCAGAATCAATATTAAGATTAAAATTAACGAATCATTTTTAAAAATCAATATCTTTTTATCAAAATTACCTTATAATAATTTAAAGTTTAAAAAACTATTTAATTTTTTAGAATAATTTAATTTAATAATGATGTAAAATAAATAATATTAATTTTATAAGATAAAAAAATAATTTTAAAAAATATTGATTTTGATTACAAACCAAACGGTGCTTAAATTTTTTTAAAACATAATTTTTCTAAACCAAGCTGTATTCGTCAGATGAAAATTAAAGATGATTTGTTTAAGTTATAAAAATATAATAGTATTCTTAGTATAATTTTGAATTATCATAATTGAGTTTATGGCATTTCTTTTCAATTGAATTTTATTGTAAGTAAAACCAAATAGGCCACTTAGAATTTCTTCCAAAAAATATTATAATCAAATATTCAACCTTTTAAATTTATAATTAAGATATATATATATATATATATTCCTCAAAAGTTCTAATATTGAATATATATCTCTCAAAATGTTGTAATTGCACTAATATTTCAAAAAAAATTCCTTACACCGATTCTTTGTCGCGACATGTCATTAGCTTGAGCTATAGTTACCGTATTTTAACCTCGTTTGCTGGCTAATCAATGTGGTAGAATGACTATTTTACCCTCAAACTGGGCTGTGCCCATGTATGTACTCTCCCGTGCGTGGGCTTATCTCTCACCTTGGACCTTCGCCCCTCCTAAATTTGACTAACGCTTCTTTCCATCCCCTCTCTCCTGCACTCATCATCTCTAGCTGGACAACGGCGGACAAGGAGTTCCAGTCGGCTTCTGGAAGGAGATAATGTGGTTGGCCACCATGTACATCGTCACCCTCTCCAAAAATATAATATCCTCCATTCTCATCTCTCTCGACCCCTAAGCATACTTTGACATGCATTTCAAATTCCACACTACCCTGATCCCCCTTGGCTTCAAAACTCTAAACAGTTTTCCCACCCCTCTTCCCCTTTCGGTTGTTGTCACCGCTGCCAATGTCGACGACGATGACCCAACTCTTAGCTCACTCAGGTTCACTCCCAACACCACCACATATTGAAGCTCACATCCCCAAGGGCAATCCCTGCTCATCCTCTTCTCTGTACGCCTTATACTCCTGAAACAAAGGGCTCGTTGGGGCTTGCGATGAACTCAAGGAGGGCCTCCTTCCTAGATTCTTTCGAGCCAATCAGAATCATCGGACAACATCAAGGTGAGTTTGCAAAAAATTCTTAGGTCCGTTTAATTTGAGATCAGGATCAGAATCAGTCCATTTCAGAATTATTTTTTTTATAAAATTAATATTACTTATTTTATATTATTATTAAATTAAATTATTATAAAAAATTAAATAGCTTTTCGAACTTTAAATTATTGAAGCGTTAATTTTGATAAAAAAAATATTAGTTTACAAAAGTGGTTCACTAGTATTGATCCTGATCCTGATCCTGATTTCAAATCAAACGGTGTCCTAAGCCCTAATAATAGATTGTGTTAATGAGGTCCACTTTACCACTAGCTTTGGCCCGAGGAGATTTCTTGAGATTTTTATCGGTTATATCGTCCTTCCTTTAATATGCAAAAAGAAAAATTGTGAAGGAGATCGTTAAGAGCTCTCCGACGGCGATCACTTCGATGCTCAAATTACTCCAATACTCAGAAATAAAGATAAAATAGAAGATTGGGTATTATTCCTTTACCTTTCTCGTTATGACATTATTTATAATGCCTCAAGAGATTTGACGTATCTTAATTACATGATCTTAGGTAATTATTTTGCTGAATTTTTCATAAAGGAGGGATCGTTTGACTTTGGAAATGACTATGGATTGATTGGCTAATATAGCGATGCTAATAGATCGAGTCTCATGAGTTCGGTTATAAATAAAATTTAGGTGGTGGCATTTTTTTTTGTGAGCTCATCCATATTTGAAGTTACGAAACTTATAATGGTTCGGTGTATAGGCGAGTCCTTGCCTCAATCGTATCTATTCACAATATACCTTTTAAGCTTGGTTTCATTAACTTTTTGACTTAGAAAGTTTGGTTCGAAAACTTCTCTTTAGTTACTTTGGCTAACGGCTTTGGCTTTGATTCTCACTCGTTCGATCTTTCTGAACTATCAATTAGTAACTTTATATATCATCAGTACCCCCAACTCTAGGCCTCATGCCATCGGTTTAGGGACTTTAGTTTTCAGGCTTTCCCTTATTGCTCGCTAAAATGGCTTGACCTATGATCATCACAGCTCGCCTGATTTGAATTTACATTCCCTTCTTTGATGAGGGGTGAGAAATGTCAGCTACCATGAAGTTTGGAGAATTGTGCCTTGGTTTAACTTGATGTTCTTGGATGTGAGGCACTAACTAGTACGACGCTTGGGAAGTAGGCCACCACCTCGTTGCCTCGTACGCAATTATTTAGGATTTTGCTCTTTTTCGAGGCATTGCTTTGGAATCGCCCATTCACTTATTGGAGCAATCTCTTAGACACCTCGTGATTCATCTCCTCCTCAGTTTCTGGGATTAGGTGGAGGACATGTGTCATTGGATCTTGATAAGGATTTTGCATATATGACATTTTGAACTTTGTTGACCTTGATTGAGCCATCTAGAAGCAATCTTATGGTGTAGTGAGATTTATATGAAGGATACTATGTTCTTTTTCTTTTACTTTAGCAAATCTATGAACCTTTGTCTTTTACTTTAGCAAATCTATGAACCGTTGTCTTCCTCCTTTGATCTCTTCATCCTCTATTGAAAAGTTTGATCATCCATGGCATCTTCTTCTACTCTGTCAGGGCTTTGAAAAGAGATCCTCCATCACTGAGAAGGTAAGTATTTTAGGGCAAGCAGCCCTTGCTGTGAAGAAGTCCTTGGCCCCCCATAGCATCTCAACATGCTCTTTGCCCACATTAAAGGAGACATGTGGAACTGTTGTTCGTTCATCCACTGCCTCACCTATTTTGAAGATCACCTCACCCTCTGTGATGCCATCCACCATAAGGACTACTACATCTTTTGCTATGCCTTCCACTGCATTGTCTACCGTAGAAGAGAATATCAAGGCTACAAGGGGGCCATTTCCAAAGAATGTGACTATGCTACCGTTGCCTTCAAGTGAGTTCATCTATTTAAGTAGTTTTCATTCTACTCTTGATGATTCTAGTACAAGTATTTTACTAGGTGATCTCGAGGTGAGGATTTGGATTTCTGAATTTATCCTCTAAGAGAAAAATCTCGAGTAGTTGGTCAGCATATTTGGCTTCCAAGATGAAGCTGAGTTAGACTTGTGGGGGGTTGGAGGAAAATAATAAAATCCTTATGGAGAAGTTCAGCTTTGAGTTTTTCACTTGTTAAGAGATATTTGAGAGTGGACTTAGATATATTGTAGATTCTTTCACCCGAGACATTATGAGAGATTGGGACTTAGGTCTATATCAGATTATTCCTAATGCCATGCAGTTCATCTTAGCCTTTCAAACCCTAGCCACTTTAAAAGGTTATTCCCCAATCATAGAAATGTTCAAAGATATCTTCAAGGGTTGTCAAGGTCCCAATATAGGGGTTAGTGGTACTTCACCTCTAAAAAGTAGTATAAACTCTTTGCCTCTAACCCCAGCTCTATTCATGCTTGGAAGGATCATTCTATTAGGGCCTTTTTCAAAGTTGATTTAGGTGTTTTGCATGAGTGGGATAATTCTTTCTTCCATAGGGCTAACCCTAAAATCTCTGCCAAGTCCACCATTTTTTAGTATCTTGGATTGAGGAGGTAGAAGAGATTAGGCCTATGCATTGCTTGGACAGTCCGTGTGAAAATTAGCCCTCAAGGTTCGGGCTTTTTTCACTTTGTAGTAACTTTTCCTTTGGTTTAATAAGGTAATGTTGTGCTTATAGGGATTATTGAGCTTAACATCATAAATAAGCTCTTGAAAGAGCAAGAAGGGGCTCCTTGAGTATCATCAGCTCCGAAGAAGCCCATTGTGCCAAAATTCCCTACTCCTCCTTTGGTTGTAGCCCAAAGCAAAGGGAAGAGGAAAAAAGGAGAGGAGGAGAAGAGTCAAGGAATTGATGAGGAGCAAGCGAAGAAAAGACAAGTGCCACTTTGATCCTCTTCTCCTCCTTGAGCCACCACCTTGGATAACCATGCCTGATTACCTTCTTGTATAGTGAAAAAGGTTGATCACAGCAAGGGAGCTATCTTTGCCCTTGCCTCTCCTCTAGCTTGATCTGCAGCATGGGGGCACTCCCCTTCTGGGCTCTAAGGTGTTTTGAGAGAGATCAATGCTAAAGAGTATTTTCTTGGAGACTTTAGGGACAATGAAAACTCCTCCATTGCCAAGCTCCCAATGACAAACTCTTCCTGGAGGGAGTAAGAGCTTGTTGTGATGTAAGTTTTTTAAAATTTGACTTCTTCAATTATTTTATTTTCTTAATATTCTAATAGTTTTATTTCAGCTATAAGTCCTACATTTTTTTTATTTTTCTGGGTGCTACTTTTATGAAGCCTAGAGGGATACAACCTTCAAGAAGAGTAAGGTTGAAAAGGAGGTGGACCTAATTTACTCTCAACTCGCATCCCTCCAGAGTAGTGTGGAGGAGTCAAAAAGAAAGGCAAAGGAAGAGGAGAACCTTCTTATTGCTGAATGGGACTCAGCCTTGTCAAATATAGAGGTGATGAAAACTAGCATGGAGGCATTGAAGACCCATCACTGGATTGCCCTAGAGGAGACCAAGAACATCAATATTGCCACCTACCTTCGGAGCAAAGAGCACACAAACACTCTGAAGATGATGAAGTTGCATGTCATCACAAAGTTCAAGGCTCATAATGAGTATCTCAGGGATTGTGCCAAGCTCTTCACCTAGGGCTTCACTGAGGGTTACCTCATTTGTAGGGACATAGTGAAGCAAACCTATCATGACTTTAACTTCAACCTAGAAGATCTTCATGTTGAGCTCTACAATAACTTGAGAGTTCAATGCCTTAAGTGGGAGTATGAGATGCTTCTTTAGAGGGAGAAGGAGGTTGTCACAGAGATGGCAAGCAAAGGTCTAAAGGGAGAGGACGCAGTGGAGGCCAAGGTCGAGGTCATTCCAAGGCTCAAGAAGTTGGCACCATTGAATGTCTTTGATTGATTATTTCTTTCCTTTTGTAATAGGAAAGCTTTTGCACTAATCTTTTGCTTCCCATTTTAATAAAATTTTTCTTTCCTTCCGTGTCTTTGTGTTTTTTGAGCTATTTTTTTATTTTTTTAACTTTATCCAATCTTGTCCAAATGTTCCCGATAATTAAGATGGTCACACATTAGAGTATTAGCTCAACTGATGAGTCCTAGGTGTTGGGTGCTCGCAAGCACTTCTTAACACTCCCTTTCATGGTTTGGGAGTCTATAGATCAATCAGGAATCTCTTCAGGAATATTTTTTGATAGGGACACCTTAGTTGTCAGACTTGGCTAAACTGCAAACTAGACTTCACCCTTTGGTGGGTTTGTTGATGCCTTGCATTATGATTTCTTTTGTCCAACATGAAGCATTCCTTAGATTTTGTTTGGACTTGAGCATTTTTCTTAGTATGAGGTTGAATCCTTTGCCTTGTCTAAACTGAGATTCTTGGTGCTTGGCATTGGACTGAGATCTTATGTCTCATCTAATCCAAGGTCTTTGTGTTTGGATTTGGGCTAAGGACTTATGCCTCATCCGATGCAAAGTCTTTGTGCCTTACATTGAGCCGAGGTCTTATTCTTTGTCTGATCTAAGGTCTTTGTGCCTGGTAGTAGCCTGAGATCTTACGCCTCATCTGATCTGAGGTCTTTGTATTTGACATTAGGCCGAGGTCTTATGTCTTATTTAATCTGAGGTCTTTGTGCTGACATTGAATCAAAGTCTTTTGCCTCATTTGATCTGAGGTCTTCATGCCGGCATTAGGCTGAGGTTTTATGTCTCATCTGATCTGATATCTTTATGCTTGACATTAGGCTGAGGTGTTATACCTTGTCTAATCTGAGGTCTTTGTGCCTAGTATTGGACTGAGGTCTTATGCCTTATCTGATCCAAGTTCTTTGTGCTTGGCATTGGACTGAGGTCTTACATTTTATTTAATCCAAGGTCTTTATGCTTGGTATTGGGCCAAGGTCTTATGCCCTATCTGATCTGAGGTTTTTGTGCCTGATATTGGATGAAGGTCTTACACCTCATCTAATCTGAATATGAGGTCTTTGTGTGATCTTCTGGGCAAAGACTTTCACAAAGTACAAATATTATTGGATAATAAATGAGACATAGTTTTAAAGATAGAACCTTCTTAGGTTGTTAATGTGCGATATACTTAGGAGTACTTGGCCATTTGGGTGTTCAATCTTGAAGGTTTCTAGTCTCATTACTCAGGAGACTCTAAATGAGCCAATCCAGTTCAGAGAGATTCCTGGAGGTTCAGTTGATGAGCTTGGCTCGGTGAAGTACCCACTCACTAGGTGGCAATTCTCGACTATGTACCTAGGTATTATAGTAGCGCACCACTCATTGTTGATAATTGGTGATCTAATGCGAGCCTTCTCTTAGACTTGCAAAACTAGGTCCTTCTTAGCCCGACTACTTTCCTTATTTAGCAAGAGATTATAACTTTGGACTCATGGTAAAGTGAGTCTAATTTTCACAGGGATGATTGCCTCGACCCCATAAGTGAGTATATGGGTTGACTCCTCAGTTGTGGTTGAGAATGGTCTGATAGGACCACAAAATTTGTGGTAGCTCTTTGACCCAGCATCTTTTGCCCTCTCAAGATATTTTTTTATCCCTATGAGTAAGGTTTGATTTGTTACCTCAACCAAATCATTGGCTTGAGGATGTGCTACTAATGTGAATCTTTGCTCAATGTGGAGATTAGTGCAATACTCTCTAAACTTTGAGTTGTCAAATTGCTTCCCATTCTTTGTGACTAACACACATGGAAGCCTGAACCTACAAATGACGTTTTGTTAGAGGAACTCCTAGATCTTTTTCTTTGTAATTGTAGTAAGAGGCTCAGCTTCCACCCACTTGGTAAAGTAGTCAATAGTGACTACTAAGAATTTTTTCTATCCCGAGGCTATTAGAATGGGACCCAAGATATTCATTTCCCATTATTCAAAAGGCCACACCACTTGGGTCTATTGGAGCTGAACTAGGGACTATGATAAACTAAGACATGCCTTTGACATTGTTTGCATTTAGATATGAACTTGGATGCTTCGATGACCATGTTGGTCTAGTCATATCCTTACTTGAGGAGCTTGTGTGCAAGGATTTATCCCTCTCTATGGCTTCCATATATCCTCTCATAGACTTCGCAGAGAGCATAAAGAGCTTCTTCAGGTTTCAAGTAGTGGAGTAGTGGTCGCATGAGTGACCTCTTGTATAAGACTCCATTCACCAAGGTGAAGTTTGGAGCTAATCTCATAATTCTTTTGAGCTTCAGTTAGTTTACTAGGAAGTTCCCCTTTTTTTCAAAGAAATAATAATCCATCCATCCAACTTGACTTCAAGTCCACTCATTCACCTCAATGTTTTCTAAATAACTTGGCTACTGGAGATTCTCTAGAAAAGTTTGCCTCAATTTTGGATTTGAAGAGATTGAGGTAAGTATTGCGAGGGCATCTACCTTGGTGTTGCTATTCTAAAGTACACAACAAATTTCAACTCCCTCTATCCTTGCTATGAGCTTCCATGCCTCAACTAGGTATGACACCATGGTTGCTTCTTTTGTCACATACTCCCTAGTAACCTACAAATATATAAGTTTGGAGTCGTCTAATACCTTGCATTCTCTGGCTCCCACCATTGATGCTACATGCAATTTGAGGAGAAAAGCTTTGCAATCCATGGCATTATTCAAAGCCCCAAATTCTAGTCCAGCTAAGTCCTTGGACACTCTTTTGTCTGGGCTTTAGAGGACTGCTCCAATGCCTCATCCTAACTCATAAGATGAGCCATCAACCTGAACCTTCCATGATTCAAATTTTGATCCTGATTGATATGACATTTTCTGTGCTTTGATGGTCTTCTGAGCTTCAAAAGTCACCTAAAACTAACTTAGTTTGATCGACCATTTGAGTAATCTCCCCAAGATCTCTGATTTTTGTAGTGTCTACCAGAGTAGAAGATTGGTGAGTACTATGACTATATGTGCCTAAAAATATAGGCGAAGCTTCCAAGTTGCTAGTACTAGACATATGCAAGCCTTTCTAGTGGAGGATATTGGGGTTCTGTGCTTGTGAGCACGTGACTCACATAGTAGATGGGATGTTTCTTTCCACCTTGGTCACTTATTAGCACCAGAATCACTGCTTTTGTTTGAAGTTGCAATATTAGAGGAGAAGTACCTTGTTTGGCTCAAGCCTTACTAGCAGAGGAGGCTTTCTTTGAAGGATCAGCTATATTCCTCAGTGCATTCAAATTCCAAGCCCTGCTTGAGAGCATTGAAAAGGGGAAGGTATTTTTCTCTCGATCTTGACAAGAAATAACTGAGTGCAGCTAGATGACTCATGATTCTCTGCATCTCTTTAATAAAATTTGGGGGTTTCATCTTCCTTATTGCCCTGTTTTTCTCGAGGTTAGCCTCAATTCCCCACTCAGAGATGAGGTAACTGAGGAAATTCCTGAATCTACTCCAAACATACATTTCTTAGGATTCAGCTTCATTTTAAACTTTTGCAATGTGTTGAAAGTCTCTTCTAAGTCCTTGAAATGCCCTTCTGCATGGAGTCTTGAAGCCCTTATTCACTATTCATTGGTAGGTCACCCCTGCATTTTTTATCCTAAATGGCATAGAGACATAGTAAAAAATACCTTGGTCTATGATGAAAGCTATTTTCTCCTCATCCTTAGGGTGCATCCAAATCTGATAGTAGCCTGAGAATGCATCCAAGAAGCTTAAGAGTTGATGTTTAAGTTTTGAGTCTACTAGTTGATCTATCTTAGTCAAAGGTTAGCTATCTTTTGGGCAAGTCTTATTCAAGTCAGTGAAGTCAACACAAATTCTCTACTTGCCATTGGTCTTTTTTACCATCATCACATTCGCTAACCATTTGGGGTAATAGACTTTTCTGATAAATCCTACATTGAGAAGTTTATTTACCTCTTTGATGATAACCCTTTGATGCTTGGGAGCTAAGTGCCTCTTCTTCTATTTGACTAGTTTGTGATTTTCTACCACTACAAGCTCATGTAGTGTGGCTAAGGGGTCTACACTAGGTAGATCTTCTGGGGACCATGCAAAGATGTCCTAACTCTCCTGCAATAATTCTCCCAATTTGGTGTAAAGGGGCTCCATGAGATTAGCATCGATCTTCAGTATTCTCCTCAAGTCTTCATCAATGACTAAGGTGATGAGATATTCCATAGGTTTGATATACACCTTCTTTGGTTCAGGAGGAGATTCATTGACATCAGTCACTATCAACCCTTTGCCTTTTTGGTCGCCATTGTTTTGCTAATAAGTTGCTTTGCAAGGTTTTGATCACTCCACACTTTACTTGTGCCAAGGTTAGTTGGAAACCTTATAACTAAATGAAAATTCAAAATTACCATTTAGAGTTGATTAAGCACTAGATGACCCAATATTACATTATATGTCGAGTGTGTCCGAACCACCATAAACTATAACTTAATGGTTATGCTCCTACGATTTTATCTGATTGTGAGGAGTAGACCTATTGTGCTGATCAGAGTAACTGAGTCTTCAGTGAATCCCATAAGCATCCCGACATATGGCTCTAATTTTTTCTTGGTTATTTATCTGATTGTAGGCCCTAGTGAATAGAATATTTGTCGAGCCTCCCCTATCAAGCATGACACATTGTGTAGTGTAGCCATCTAGGACCACCGAGATCTCTAGTGCATCATTATGGGGCATCAAAATTCCCTTCAAGTCTTTTGTGGAGAAGACAATATCTCGATACTTAAGCTCAAAATGTTATATCTTCATTGGCTCCTTTGACTCCTCTTGCTCCCTAGTGATGGTTTGGTATTTGCATGTTGACACTGAGGCTTCACTTTGTGCCAGTAGACTCATCAAGATCATATTGAGGTGTCCCTTTACTGAGGGGTTGTGTAATTTTGGGGTGAAATTCCTTTTTGGAGAATCCTAAGGATGAGGTTCTCAGGTATGAGCCTCTTTAGCTTGCTCACCTCAATGAACAAACTATCTGAGGTGCCCTTCTCTAATGAACCTCTCAATTTTATCTTTGAAATGCTTGCATTCATTAGTATCATGATCATGTTCTTGATGAAAATGGTAGTACCTTGATTTGTTGAGATATTACCTAATTGTACGAATTGACAGAGGCCTCCATAGGAAGTCTCGGTGCTTAATTTAAGTAAGAACCTTGGACCTAAAATAATTGAGTGGAGTATAGGCCAAGAACTCCTATCTACACTCCTCAGACCTATAGTCTCTTCACTCGGTTCTTTGTCCCTTTGACTTGAGGACCTTGGTTTCTCAAAGTCTCTTTCCCTGGTTTGCTGAAACCTTCAAATTCTCTTTTGGTTGAAATGACTTCTATGACATCGATGTATTCTCAGACTAGTTGTATGAACTTTGCAAGGTTCTAGGGTGGTCAACAGTCCATTTCATAGGCGACTAGAGCCTACCAAATCCCATTGATTGCCATGGCTAGGATGATGGAGCTACTTGGTAACCTCAAGTTGTGCCTTGTTCAATCAAGCCAAATACTCCCTCAAGCTCTTACCCTCTTTTTGCTTCAAGGTAAGCAAAGGAAAGGGATCCTTACATCAAAATATAAGTAAGATGAACTGCTCTATGAATCTATTTGCTAGATCACCAAAGCATGTGATGGAGTACCTTAGAAGTCTAGAGTACTAGGCTCAAGCTAAAACTTGCAATGTCATGGGAGATGCTTTACACATGGTGAAATCCCATGTGTGTTGGAGGATGATAGCATTGCAGAAAGTACTAACATGGTCAAATGGATCTTTTGAGCCATCATATACCTCATAAGAATATTGTCAAAACTTTAGTTTTACTAAAGAATATGCCACTTTGGTGAACAATGGGGTATCATACCTCACTTAGTTTGGATAAGTCAGTTCCCCTGATAATTCCTAGCATGCATAGGACATGACCTCTCTCTGGGTGCCTCTGGTGGGAATACCTGAAGCTCGACTGATATGTGCGGGGGAGAGGGGGGTGGGGGGTACAATATGTGGCTTCGTCAACTGGATCATATGTGAAGTCATATCCCTCATATTCCCTTGAGACTTGGTATTGCAGAGAAGCTATGGTCGGGGGGTCACATTGACTTTGATGGAGATGCCCACTGAGTTGTGTTGGGTTTGGTATAGCATAATGCTTTGACTCACACTATTAATTTGGTATGGCACCTCGGTTCAGAATTGGGTCACGAGCTAGACTTTGCTATTGAGGATAACGAATCTAGAGATTCTGCATCATTTGAGCTTGATTCTAAAGCTGTTGGACTTATAGGTTCCACATGACTTGTGCTTGAACCTCAAGCAATTGGATTATTTTTTGGATGAAAGTAGTCAGAGCCTGGAACTCATGCCTACTTGCTAAGTTGGAGGGTCTTGGTGGTATCTCAGGTATCATTTGTAGATGGGGTACTTGAGGCTGTTGCAGCATTTGAATTGCCAAGTTGGCCCACTAGGTTAGTTTGTTTGGTTTGTTGGATGAATTATGTGATTCCATCGGTGTCGGGGCCAATTGTCCCCTAGGAGGATGTCGTACTGCTCAAGGAAGCATCACAAGAGGATTGTCAAAGACCTTTTGAATTAACAAAGAAGAGTGACAGAGCATATCTCAATGAAAGAACCATTATTGATAGAGCTTGATTCACTATTGGCTTTGATCCAAGAGGGTCCTTGAGATCTTGATCCGCTAGGACACCCTTCCTTTAATCTACAAAAAGAAGAATCATGAGGGAGACCACTGGGAGCTCTCTGATGATAGTTAATCTAATGCTCAAATTAGTCCACCACTCAGGATTGAAGATAGAATAGGAGATTGGGTATTAGTCCTCTACCTCTTCGATTGTGATATTATTGATAGTGCTCCCAAAGATTTAGCACATCTTCATTTTGTGATCTTGGATAATTATTCCACTAAATTTCTTGTAAAAGAGGGATCATTCTCGGATCCTTCAGAATTGACTTCAAAAATGACTCTGAATTGATTGGCCGATATACTGGTGCTAATAGATAGAGTCTCATGAGTTTAGTTATAGCTAGGCTTTGGGAGGTGGCCGCTCTTTCTTGTGAGTTCATCCATATCTGAAGTTATCAAGCTCATAATGGTTCAGTATATAAATAAATCCCTAGCTTAGTTGTATCTATTCACAACTTGCCTTTTAAGCTCAGCTTCACTAACTTTTTTGACTTAGAAAGTTTGGTTCAGAAATTGCCCTTTAGTTACCTTGGCTAATAGCTTTAACTTTAGTTCGCACTCATCCAATCTTTCCGAACTATCACTTAGTAACTTGATGTATTATCAAATTGGTTCCTTGGATCGATGTCTTCCCTGGGGTTTTGCCCATGTTGCTTGCTATTTTTGGTTTTTGCTCATGTTCCTTGGTGTTTGTTCATTTGGTGCATAGTCCCAATGTTTTTGTTGTTTTTTTGATGAATCTTCTTGAAAGTTGCTATCTTTTTTGATGATCTTATTGTGGTGATAATTTTGAAATTATTTTCCATGGTATTATTATTTTACTTCTCTTTGTGATGGGTTGATATCATCTTGAGAGCATACTCTATGGATTCTAGAGAATACTACGATGGGTTGTTTGTGACTTGTTACTTAAAAGTTCAATAATTTTTTCAGTTGGTTGAGTAGCTTTTAAGCTTAACATTGTTATTTCTTTTAATTTCAACTAATGGTCCACACATTGCTAATGTTGGTCCACATATTGGGTCAACAGCTCCATTGTTTGGCATAGATGCCCCTCATCCAAGTGATAGACAACAACAAATGGGTATGGAGGCCAGGACATAGGAAAGTTGCTTTCCAATCTCATTACTAGTAAAGGATAATTACCCCAATCATTATGATTTTAAAATTTGTTTACATAGATAGTGTGATGATATTGTTAATTTAGGATTTTATGTAAGAATGGTTCATGTATTCCTATGTTCATGATGAAGGTCAAGTATGATGGATATTTTAAGAGGGTCAAGAACACCATAAGGAAGAAATATCATTTGCTAGAAAAAAAACATTAATAGTTGAATCCAAACCATATACTATGGAGATGTTTCTAGAGGATTTGAGTGAGTTCCTTAAGTGGAGAGCTAACAAAAAAATTCAAGATTTCATATTCTTTAAAAGGTGTGTTTACTAAAGCCTATTTAGGTGTAAGCACAACCAAATAATTGCGATCTATTTTTAGGCTTTATGAAAGGGAACAAGAGTGTGATTTCTTCATCACCCTAGAAGATATGAATGAGAATGTCGGATAGAATAGAGCCGGTACCACTATTGTGTTGGATATAACCCCTACAACTTCCACACCAACTCAACCAAGTAGCAACCAATTAAGTGCTCCAAGCATTGTGAGAAGGGTTAGAGATGCATCCTTAAGACCTTCTAAGGTACCAAGTAAAATAAGAAAGCAACTTAGTAGGTTTCACATTTTATATTCTAATGATAGCAGTGAGTGAGGAGGTGATGGTATGCGCAACTTGGACTTTGTGGAGCCATGATCAACCATTCGAGATAGCTAAAGGATTTTGAGAAACAATCTCAAAATAACAAGTCAAACTTGGTTTTATTTTAGTGCGCTATCAAGTATTGTGGAAACATGACTTCCAACAGACATAATTACCTTGGCAATTATTATCAAACTCCTAAAATAAGAAGCCTAAATAATAAAATAGAGACATAAAAAAAAGAACATGGTTTGATAAATTTAAATAGGATTACATGGCTTAGGTAAGTGTATACCCTCATTTATAATTTAAATGATTTACAACATAAGCTGTAAAAAGAAAATTTCATGCTTGCTCATTACCGCGCTCCTATGTGCTTAATCAACTACAATGCAATGAAAACCTATTTGGAACTTGACTTGAATAGATGCTTGGTTTGATCCTTAGAGGATGTCGATAATTTTATTTAATTTTAGGGTGTGACTGATTGCCTTATTTTGTGTCAGTTGACCTTATTAAGGCTTAAAGTATCACTGACGACTTTTTACTTATTGTCAGTTGACTTTTTTTGATCTTTGATTTAAGAGAATGATTAACGGCTTTAGCTTATATTAATCATTCTTGATTTAATAAGTGACAACTTTTAAGATTATTGTCGATTAGGTTTGAAACATCACAAATGGCTTTGTGATGGATTTATGCTTGTGTTGTTGAACCTCCTTTGAGCATGATGTTTGACTGACTAGTTGATCAAGTGCAAGCCAATCTTAGTTTGATTTGGTTTTAAAGATAATTAATAGTTTTTGGCTTGTTGTCAATTTGTCTTTGAATTTAAAATATTATTGACAACTTTGTGCTTATGCTAGTTAACATCCTTTAAATGCGATATTTGGCTAATTGACTGACCAAGTGCAACCATGTTTTAGCTTGATTTGAAATAGTTAGTAGCTTTGGCTTATGCTGACCATCTTTGATTTAATAATTGATGACCTAATGTGTTTGTTTTCAATTAGGCTTGAGGTGTTGTTGATGACTTCATGCTAGTTGTTGACTAACTCCACTTGATTTGAGTTTGATTCAATTTAGACTTGGTTTTGTTCAAGGCTGGTTCAATTTGATTTGGGTTCTTTATTCAAACTTGATTTTGGTTTAAGTTTGATTGGATTTGACTCCATGTTTAGACTTGATCCTTATTGGATCTTAATTTGCCCCTTATTGGATCCTTGTTGGATCTATGATGAATCTTAGATTTACTGTTATTGGGTTCTTATTGGATCCTCGATAGATCTTGGATTTGGTCCTTATAGGATCTTCAATGAGTCCTTATTAGATTTTGGATTTGACCCTTATTGGATCTTTAATATTCCATGATGGATTTTGGATTTGATCCTTATTGGATCTTTGTTAGATTCTTAATGGATTTTAGATCCTTAGATTTTTATTGGATCCTTAATGGATTTTAGTTTAACTCTTATTGGGTTCGTATTGGATCCTTGATGGATCTTGGATTAACTTTTATTGGGTTCTTATTGGATCCTTGATGGATTTAAGATATTATCCTTAATAGGTTCTTAATCGATTTCAAATCCAATTTTTGTGTATCCTTAACGATTTGTATCCAACTCTTATTGGATTTGGGTTTGATACATGTTGGCCCTCATTGGGTCTAGGTTTAGATTTAACTTGATTTTGGTTTAGATTTGACCTGGTTCTAATTCGGATTTAACTTAGTTTTGGTTCAGATTTGACCTGGTATTAGCTCAAGTTTGTCCTGGTTCTAGTTCAAGTTTGGCTTAGTTTTGATTCAAGTTCAACCTGGTCTAGTTTAGGTTCAACTAGATTTAGATTTGGTTTTGGTTTAGGCTTGGGCCTAATTTGGTTTTGTTTTAGGCTTAGGCCTGATTTAATTTTATTTTAGGCTTGGGCCTAATTTGGTTTTAATTGAGGTTTAGACTTGATTTGATTTTGGTTCAGTTGTGAACATGATTTGATTTTGGTTTAGGTTTGAACTTGATTAAGATTTTGGCTTAGATTTGGACTTGATTTGATTTTGGTTTAGGTTTAGACCTACTTTGCCTTTGGTTCAAACTTAGCTTAACTCGATTAAAATTTGGTTCAAAGTTGGTTTGACTCATTTAGGTTTGGTTTAAATCTAGTTTAACTCAATTAGGATTTGGTCTGAACTTAATTTGACCTAATTAGGGTATAGGTCTGTACTAATTTGGTTTGAGTTTGATCTAACCGGCCTCAATTAGGACTTGGGTTTTGGGTTGATTTAATTTGGTTTGTCCCGATTTAAACCTGATTATGGTTGGATCTAAATTGATTAGATTTGATTAGAATTTATGTATAGATTGATTTGATGTGGGTTGATGCAAACTACTTTCGGTCTAGTTTAATTTTATTTTAGTTCATTCACTTTATTTGATCAAATTTGGAACCATTTGATAGTTCACTCAAATTGCTTCAGCTTAACTTAATTAGTTTACTTGATTAGACCAAATTGGCTTAATTTTAATTTGGTTAAGTCAATTATTTTGATCTATTTACTTTAATCGATTCAATTTGATTGATTTGAGAGTCTTTGGGTTGTCTATTAATCTAGTAAATTTTGGATGAACACGTGGGATGGCCTTGAATAGATTTGACTTTTAGACGAGTCTGCAAATTGGTTTTGAGTTAATTTGACTTGTAGGTGAGTTTGTAGGCTAACTTTAAGTCAATTTACATTAGGTCGATGACTTTTGGGCGAGGTTGGAGGTTGACCCTAATTGGCAGAGGCAAATATAGATGAATGAAAATATTGTTTTAATATTTTTTATTTTTTTTTATTTTTCTTTTTTTTTTCTCTCCTTCCATTGATTACAAATCTTTTTTTACTTTTTTTTTTAGTCTTCTACAATTGGCCACCACTTCAATACTTTATTTATTTATTTATTTTTTACTTTCTCTTCTTTTTTCTTTTAGCATCTTTCTCATTTTTTTTCCTCTTCTCTTTTCTCCTTTCTCCTTCTTCCCCTCACTGACCTACTCTTTTCCTCCACCAAACTCTCTTACCCATCTCACGCCTAGATCTAGCTAGCTATGGCCAGGTCTAGGTGGCAGTGATCTGGTGAAAGCTGAGCTAGAGATGTCAACAATACAAGGCTCTGATGAGCGATAAACATGCAAAAGCAATGAAGTAGTGGAGCATGCAAGTGCTGAGTGGCAGTAGCACTATTGAGTAGAGCTAGTGGTGGCCGCTAGCAGAGGTTTGGGTGACCGAACCTTAGGGTTTGGTCCCCTATGCACCATTTGGTTCGAAATCAAAATAAGGATCAGGATCAAGACTAGTAAACTACTTTTGTAAACTAATATTTTTTTATCAAAATTAAAGTTTCAATAATTTAAAGTTTGAAAAACTATTTAATTTTTTATAATAATTTAATTTAATAACAGTATAAAATAAGTAATATTAATTTTATAAGAAAAAAATAAATTTGAAATGGACTGATCCTAATCCTGATCCCAAACTAAATGGGACCCTAAACTGGAGTAGCTGGCTGGGTGGACACATCGTATGTGGTGCAACATAGTGCTTAACTATGACTAATATTGTCCCAATCGGGGTCTAGAGTGATCCGACTAAAACTAGTAGAGTTTTGGCCGAGTTTAAAGGACTTCGACCGAGGCTGGAGGGATGTGGCAGTAATTTGGAGGAGTCTAGCCCTGGATTTGGAAAAGTTTAGCTGGAGCTAGTTGCACTTGACACGAGCAGAATTGGAGGATAGAGAGCGTAGGGTCACTTGAGCTTGAAGGGGCAACCATGCACTGCTACGATAGCAGGGACAAAGTCTCAGATTTATAGGTGCAAGGCAGCTAATGACAGGAACTGGGTGCTTAAGCAGCAGAGCATGAGCATGAACCTCATAAAAAAATGGGGAGAGAGCATAATGGCACACAAAAACAGTGGCAAAGACAAAAAAAGATAACATTTGAATTTACTCATTTTCTCTTCTTTCCCATGCCTATATTTTAGCTTCCTTTCCCTTTGCCTTATGAGTCTTCATAGGTGGGTCAGATTCATTTGAATTTCAAATAGTTGGAGATAATTAAATCTCTTTCAGTCTTGATTTTGGATTATTTATTGAATGGATGTGGATCTATCTGAATTGGACTATATTGGATAAATGGATAAGTTTTTCTTTTCAAATGAATGGATATGGCTATGTTCTAGAATGAAATATGAAATTTCAATTTTGTACTATTTTATTATATCATGTAATTCTGTACATTATTTGTAATTTTTTTAGAGACTAATTTATAATTATCATAAATTCAGGGAACTTTTTGTAAAATTGACCATAAGGATTTATTTGTAAAATTTTGGTCCATATTTTTGATGAGCTTTGAGCCCAATTTTGGTCCATATTTTGGGTCCACTCAGCCCACTTTGAATGAATTCAATAATTTAGTTTCAAATCAATCTCAAATTTTGGTTAAATTCGACCACAATTTAGGTTCAATTAAAATCTATATTTGAGGTATAGTTTAGTGGCATCTAGGCCTCAATTTTAGTCAAATTTTGATCAAAAACTACCTAAATAGACTCAGATGATGAAGATATATTGGTTCTTGAAGACGAAGAAGAAGAAGAAGCAAACTTGTCACAATGGTTATAAGGTGATTTTGCTATTCCTCAAGATAATCTTGATGATGACAATGATTGAGCTTGTGTGGATAGTGATGACAATATGCATTCTTTGTTTAGTACTGATAGTGATTATGCATTTTTATATAATGGTGAGACTTATGAAGTGGACATGGAAAATCCAAGTAGGAATATTGGTGGTATGTATGACGATACCACCCATTTCAGAAGAGCCATGGAGCAATATTGTGTTTTAGGAGAGTTTGAAGTCAGGTTCATTAAAAGTAATTAGTCCAAAATGATTGCAAAATGTGCAAAGGAAGACTCTAGATGGAGTCTCCATGCACCAACCATAAGAGGACAGAGCACATTTTAGGTGTTCATGTTTTGTTAGACATTTTTCCACATTTATTTTCTTGATAACCTTGAGATTAATAATGATTGTTCATGATATTATTTTCAAGCTCGGACAATAGGTAGGCTTCTCACATGCACATCTATGAGAAATTATTGTAATAAGATGGAATTAATGTATTAGCGGCAAATATAATGATTGGATGGCTTAGGAAAGAAGGAGATCTAAGTTCAGTTGACTTGGCAAAAATACTAGAAGATAAGTAAAATTTGAATATACCCTACTATACAATTCAGATAGGAAAAAAAATTACAATGGGGTATATTCATGGAAGATGGGAAGATAATTACACGAAGATGAATGACTTCAAGGAGTTATTGAGAAAAAAAACATAGGGAGTGTGGTGAAAGTAGGAATGGGGAAGATTGAAGATGAAATGCACTCGAAGAGAATTTTCATATGCATTGAAACTTGAAGCACAAGTTTTGTACTTGGATATAGACCCTTCATTGGTTTGCATGAATGCCACCTAAGGGAAAGTATAACGGTATATGATGTAGGACGCTCAAAGGAAGTTCAAAAATATCAAAAGAAGATAATTTAGAAGTCAAGGGACCATGACAAATGATTTGATTCACTCTTTTATTTAACTTATGATTTATCTTACTTAGTATCTTTCTATATTGAAATTCTCTTCATTATGATATCACGAGTCTCTCCTAGTATGAGTCACTTAGGTCTTATTTTCGGATTCCACCAACCCAAGATTAAGTTTGAGTTAAATCCTATTCAGTTTAGGACTTGGGAAGGATGAATTATTATTTAGGATTTTATTTTCATAGGTTAACTTATTTAGGACTTCTATCAACCCAATTAATGGGTTTAAGCTGAGTTGTATTCAGTTTAGGACTTGGGAAGCCAGAAACCTACTCAAATAGGAATTCTGGTATTTGTATAAATAGGCCTTCAGCCTTATGGATAGGGGAACTACTTTTATTCTTAATAAAGTTCTACTTTAGTGAATTTTCTCTCTTTCTTGTGAATTCAAGGAGTTCTTAACAGAGGCAATGGTGTTTTCATCGTCTACCACGCTTGTTACTACGTCAAGTGGTATCAGAGCGAGGCTCTCCTTACTTAATGTCTAACGACGACGCAACCAGCAGCAACCCTAGGGATGGTGCTCCTGTGGGTAATCACATCAGCTGTGAGTATTTTGATTCGACCATGGAGGTAATCCAAAACTCACTTGCAAGCTTGATGCTGAGGATGGATCAACTTGAAGGTCTGAATCAACCAAGTTGACAGATCCATGAAGTGACTCGCGATCCAATTGGTCAAGGAAAGGCTTCGCAAGTGAATCTAAAGGGTTTACAAATCCTTGAAAACTCCAGTGATGAAGAAATTGAAGACATCCTTCATTGACCAGTTTCTGAGCATGATAGACATCATGATTTTCGCTTGAAGATTGATCTCCCATCTTTCAATGGCCAACTTCAGATCGAAGATTTTCTCAATTGGCTTGCTGAAGTGGAATGATTCTTCAACTACATGGAGATTCCATATTCGAATAAAGTGAAGCTTGTTGCTTACTGACTCAAGGGGGTGCATCAGCATGGTGGGAATGCATCCAGTTGGAAAGGACACACCAAAAAAAAGCTCCAATTCGAGCATGGCCACGGATGAAGGCTCTTTTTGAAAAGCAATTTCTTCCCATAGATTATGACCAGGTACTCTTTCAGTAATATCAAAATTGTTGATAGGGTAATCGCAGTGTGAACGCATATGCTGAGGAGTTCTATCGCCTATCAGCACATAATTATCAAGTAGAGACTGAATCTCATCAAGTGGCAAGATTCATCGGTGGGCTATGTATAACCATACAAGATAGGATTTCCTTACAATCTATTTGGACGGTTAATGAGACTATGAGGAGTGCAACTAGTGTGGAGTCCCAATTGGGGCGACCTGTCATCAGAAATCAGGTGGGGAGAATAATTGGTGAGAATTCAAAAGAAGCACAATCTATTCCTAACAGAGGTGCAGCTACACAACCTCCTTGATCTCCCACACAAGTGGTCTTGAAGCTAGACCTACAAGGTCATTAGGAAATACAATATCAGTAAAGAACCCAAGTTCAAATCCTGATTTAAAGTGCTATCGTTATGAAAAATTTGGACATCATTCTAATATTTGTCCAGCACGACAACCTGTGAACCTGGTTATTGAAGATAATTTTGTGGCTGACGATTTACATGATTCAAAAGATGATGACCTAGCTTGTGATCAAGAAAACTATGAAGATGGAATATTCAAGGAGGCTGATGGTGACAAGTCATCTTTAGTAGTTCAGAATCTAATGTACATCCCAAAGCAAGAGGAAAACCTACAACATCACAATATCTTCCGCACTCGATGCACAGTAAATGGCAAGATCTATGACATGATTATTGATGGGGGAAGCAGTAAAAATATCATCTCCAAGACTATGTTCGATAAGCTTCAATTGAAAATAGAATCATATCCCTCTCCCTACAAGATCGGCTGGATTAAAAAGGTTGGTGAAACCAAGGTAATTGAATGGTGTCAAATTTATTTTTCCATTGGAAAATTCTACAAGGATGAGGTAACCTGTGATGTTGTGGAGATGGATGCATGTCATATTCTTCTTGGTAGACCTTGGCAATTTGATAGAGATTCTACACGTTGTGAACGAGACAATCGTTACATCTTCTTCAAAGATGAAAAGAAAATTATCCTTACCCCCATTGGCGAAGAGCATCAACCTAAAATTTTACAAGAAGAGGGTCACTCCTTCCTGATTGTGCAAAATTTTATAAATGAGGCAAAAGAGACAACTCAAATATTTGTTGTGATTGAAAAATAAATGGAGACAATGCCCACTAAAGCTCCAAAAAGCTTGCAACCCTTTCTAGATGAATTCAAGAAAATCATGCCCGATGATCTTCCTGATGAACTACCCCCAATGAGAGATATTCAGCACTATATTGACCTTGTTCCTGGAGTGAGTTTACCAAATCTACCCCACTACAGAATGAGTCCAAAAGAGTCATAAATTTTACAAGACAAGGTTGAAAAGTTGATCAGAAAAGGGATGGTCAGAGTCAGCATGAGCCCATGAGCCATCAATCGAATCACAATAAAGTATAGATTCCCAATTCCTCACTTAGAGGACATGCTGGATATGTTGGAAGGGTCAAAGGTGTTTTCTAAGATAGATTTGAGGAGTGGATACCATTAAATCAGAATTAGACTCGGTGATGAATGGAAAACTGCTTTCAAAACAAAAGTACTTTATGAGTGTCTTGTTATGCCTTTTGGACTCTCAAATGCACCAAGTACTTCATACAATTGATGAACCAGATACTTAAACCTTTCATTGGTCATTTTGTTGTTGTTTACTTTGATGATATTCTGGTGTATAGTTATAATGAAGAAGAACATAAAAGGCATCTAGCAGAAGTACTTACTGTGATGAAGAAGGAGAAGTTGTACATCAACTCAAAGAAATGCCATTTTATGACTGACCACCTGGTGTTCTTGGGATTCGTGATAAGTGCCAAAGGCATTCATGTTGATGAAGAAAAGGTAAAAGCTATTAAGGAATGACCGATACCCAGAAGTGTATCAGAAGTTAGAAGCTTCCATGGTCTGGCGACATTCTATCGAAGGTTTGTCAAAAACTTTAGTTCCATTATGGAACCAATAACCGAGTGTTGAAGCAAAGAAAGTTCTCCTGAACTCAAGAAGCTAATAGATGCTTCAAGTTGATCAAGGAGAAGTTATTTATTGCACCTATTTTGGCATTGCCTAGCTTCGAGAAGTTATTCAAGATAGACTGCGATGCTTCGTACATAAGCATTGGAGCCGTTCTATCCCAAGAAGGAAGAGCAATAGCTTTCTATAGCAAAAAGTTAAGTGAAGCTTGAAAGAAGTGGTCAACATATGAGCTAGAATTTTATGCGATTGTACAAGCAGTTTGTCATTGGAAGCACTATCTAATTCAACGAGAGTTTATTCTATATATTGACCACCAAGCTTTGAAATTCATTGATAGCTAGAAGGACTTGAATCGCATGCATGATCGATAGACATCATTCTTATAGCAATACACTTATGTTTTGAAACACAAATCTGGACAAAAAAATAATGTTGCGGATGCTTTGAGCCACAGGGCAGCCTTGATGGTAACTATAAGAAATGAAGTTGAAGGGTTTGATTATTTGAAGAAATTGTATGTTGAAGATGAATATTTGAAAGAGGAGTTTAGAAAGTGCCAAGAAAGACAAAGAAGTGATTTATATCTCCATGAAGGCCTTCTATTTTAGGGTTCTTGTCTTTGCATTCTAAGGTACTTCTTGAGAGGAAAAGTGGTGAAAGAGCATAGCTGTGGCCTAGCAGGACATCTTGGGCATGACAAGAGCATTGCACTAGTTGAAGAGCGCTACTATTGGCCACAACTTAAGAGGGATGTTGGTCGATTCAGACAAAGGTGCTATGTATGCCAAACAACCAAAGGAAGCTCTCAAAACACTGGCCTTTATACCATATTGCTTGTGCCAAATGCCACATGGGGGGATCTATCGATGGATTTTGTTTTGGGCCTCCCCAGGACTCACGAGGCTTAGATTCAGTATTTGTTATTGTCGACAGATTTTCCAAGATAACACACTTCATTCCATGTAAGAAGATAGTAGATGCAATAAGGGTGGCTAATATATTCTTTTAGGAGATCGTAAGGCTACATGGAGTGCCAGAGACCATCATTTCTGATTGTGACATAAAATTTCTAAGTCACTTTTGGAAGACATTATGAAGGCAATTTGATATGTCTCTACAATTTAGTAGTGCTTATCATCCTCAAACAGATGGACAAACTGAAGTGGTGAATCGAACACTTGGAAATATCATTCAGTGTCTTGCTAGAGACAAACCAAAGCAGTGGGACTATGCACTCGTCAAGCTGAATTCGCTTTCAATAATATGAAGAATAGATCCACGGGAAAATCACCATTTGAAATTGTCAATGGAAGAACCCCAAAGCACCCACTGGACTTGGTGGTGTTGCCCAAATTGCCAGGAACAAGCATAGCTACAGACAATATGGTGGAGAGAATTATTGAAGTGCATACTGAGGTAAAGAAAAAATTAGAAGAATCCAATGTCAAATATAAAATTAAAGTGGACATTCATAAGTGTCCAAAAGAATTTCAAAAAGGAGATCTGGTGATGGTGCACTTGAGGAAGAAACGGTTTCCAGTTGAAACTTACAACAAATTAAAAACAGGAGAAAATTGAGTTACTAAAAATACTAAGAAAGATAAATGACAATACCTATGTCATCAACCTCTCGAAAGATTTGGAAATCTCAAACACTTTTAATATTCAAGATTTGTTTGACTATCATGCACCCGAGGACTGCAAGTTACGACAAAATAACTCAAGGATGAGTTCTTTACAAGAAGGGGACACTGATATAGGACACTCAAAGGAAGTTCGAAAATGTCAAAAGAAGCTAATTTAGAAGTCAAGGGGTCATGACAAATGATCTGATTCACTCTTTTATTTAACTTAGAATTTATCTTACTTAGTACCTTTTTATGTTGAAATTCTCTTCATTATGAGTCAATTAGGTTTTATTTTCGGATTCCACCAACCGAAGATTAACTTTGAGCGGAATTCTATTCAGTTTAGGACTTGGGAAGGATGAATCATTATTTAGGATTTTATTTTCGTAGGTTAAATTATTTAAGACTTCTACCAACCCAATTAATGGGTTCAAGCTGAGTTGTATTTAATTTAGGACTTGAGAAGTTAGAAACCTATTCAAATAGGACTTCTAGTATTTGTATAAATAGGCTTTCAGTCTTATGGACTGAGGAACCACTTTTATTCTCAATAAAGTTCTACTTTAGTGAATTTTCTCTCTTTCTTGTGGATTCAAGGAGTCCTTAACAGAGGCAACGGTGTTTTTCTCATCTACCATACTTGTTGCTACGTCAGTACATTTCTTTCAACCATTGTTCTTGATTGGAACAATGACATGTTCATTGTGACTTATGTGTTGTAGAGTCAGAAAATGAAGCTAATTGGAAGTGATTTTTAAGGGGATTGCAAGAAGCTATTGGGTCTCCATATGGACTTGTTTAGGCAAGTGATGGACAAAAGAGTCTTGAAGAAGCAGTTCCTTGGGTATATTCTAATGCAAAGTATAGGATATGTGTTAAGTACTATTTGAGTCAATTTTGACCGAAAATCAAATTTAATCAAAATTCAGTCAAAATATAGAATTGAATATTGTTGGATTGTAATCTAAATGTGAGTCTCAATTTGACTGAAATCATGATCAAATTCGACCAAAATTGAGTTCAAATTGGATTTAAATTATTGAAAAAATTGGGTTTAAATCAAAGGAAGCTGTTGGGTCAGATATTTGAATCAAAATTGAGTTTAAAATTCATCAAATATTTGAGGCAAAATAAAAATTATAAATTTTTTTATCAATAAGTCTTTGACTGAACTTTTTTTTATAAATAAGTTTCTGAAATGAAAATTTTACGAAAAAATCTTTAAAAATTTTGAAATTTCAAATCGATCTCCAGGAAAATTTAGGATTTGCGAATAGACCCCTCAATTTTTATATCTACAAAAAAATCTCTAAAATTTCTAGCTTTCGCAAATAGACTCTAAAATTCTAACTTTTACAAATAGGCTCCTGAAGATTTTTATTTACAAATAAATTCAAATTTTATTCAAAAAAACTAAGAGTTTTAAAATTTTATAAATAAATTTTTTTTATAAGAAGACCCTGGAGTTTACAAAAACAATATTTTAATTCATTTTTTAAAAAAATTTATAAATAACCTCTAAAATTTAATATTTAAAAATATTATATATTTTAAATATCATTATCAGAAATAAATCGCAATTAATAAATAATATACTATTTATAAAAATGGAAATACAATTTATCATAAACCATAATATTTCAAAATAAGCCAATTACAAAATTTTAAAAATTCAATCAAATTCAAATCAGGCCAATCACCAATTTAATTTCAATTCTCTTCAAAACCTATAAAAGAAATCAAAAACCTGCACATAAACAGAGTGCAAGAGAGACGATAAGAGAAGACGGAGAAAGATTAGCAGGTTATCATGGAGAAGAAAACAGAGAGGGGGAGATCAGGTGAGACATAATCTCTCATCTTTTCTTTTCTTTTCCTTCATTCTTCTCTCTGGTTATCCTCCCAGGGACCAGAATGTCGATTACTCAGAGCTTCGTATGCGCCTGAACCTTGTCGGAGCCCTACCCTGGTCCTGCTCCCCCTGACGCCACCCACTCACTGCTCGTCAACCTCTCCGCCCTCCTCCATTGACCTGCACTGACGGGCAATCCTATGGCCAGCCGCCCTCCGCACATAAGCTCCACCTTACTCCTCCAGTGGCTGTGCTCTGGCACGCCTGCCTGCCTATGCCACCTAAATCGCCATTTGCCTTGTTCAGGCCCGACTCGCCGGCCAGACCTGTCGATTCGCTACTTGGCTCGCACCGTCACCGTAACCGTGGCCCAAATCGTCGAAACGCTCCGCACGGCGCTCTCGAGTGGGTAACCGCCTATCTCATCGCCTCTCACCCTGAGCCGTTGACTTGTCACTGCTCCCGTGCTAGCCGCCATCTAGCTGGAGTACCATCTCGCCCGAAGCCACCCCTATTCACCTTCCCTGTTAGAGGATGCTGGATCTAGCCAAGATTTGGCCAGATCCGATCTTGCACCCGAAGAGGAGGTGTCGCCGGCCCTCATTGTACCCAGCCCGAGCCTCCCAGACGTTGCCCTTGCCTGATTATGACCAGATCCAACTGGATCTAAGTGGATCCACCAAGCTGAGCTGCTCCAACTCCGAGCTTATCGCTCTCAGCCTCAGGCTCCAGCTGGAGTGCCGCCACTTGGCCGGCCACCCTTGCAGGCCTCCTGCCAGTGCCAACAACATGAAGGAGATGGAGCTTGGTCTTGCTCCGGTGGAGAGTAGCATAGGGTTTCCCGGGAGGAAGAGGTCGGTCGAGAGGAGAAGAAACAGCCACAAAGGAGGAGGAAAGAATTAGGGGAAATAAAATAAAATAAAATAAAAAGTTTACTATGTAAAAAAAAGGAAAAAAAAAGAATTTGGCCAATAATATCTTGTCTCGACTACTTTTTACATCAGCACTACTATGGCGACCCGTAATTTTTTGGTATGTTAATAAATTTCACCAACACTATGATTATTTGTAGTTTCTTAAAGACATAAACTTTTAACATTGTTATCATTACTCACAGTCACTCGAAGATGGTGATTCTCGTCACGTCAAGTTACTTTTTGGACTTACACAGTCAATTTTGAGACTCACATTTAACTAATTTTCGAACTCACATTTAATTAACCTTTTGATTTGTATTTAATTAGTCTTTGGGCTTGCATCCTATTGAGCCTTTAGGGTTGCACTAAGCTAGCATTTGGGTTCACACTCAACTAGCATTCAAGTTAGTCTTTTGGCTTACATCCAGCCAATCTTTGAACTTGCAGCCAAACTATTATTTGGGCCGCACTCAGCTAGCCTTTAGGCTCACATCCTAGCCAGCATTTGGCTTGCATCCTATTCAGTCTTCAGTTTAGTATCCAAACTAGTTTTTGGACTTGCACTCAATTAACCATTGGGCTCGCATCCTAGGCAGCCTTCAGACTCACATCAAACTAACATTGGGCTTGTATTCCACCCAGCCTTCGAGCTTGCATCCTAACTACCTTTTAGGTTTATACTTAACTAACCATTGGACTCGCAATTAGGCTTGTACCTCAGCTAGCCTTTGGGTTGACATTCAATCTAGTCTTCGGGCTTGTATCTAAGTCAATCTTTGGGCTTGCACCTCAACCAACCTTTGTATTTGCATTCAAGCTAGACTTCGAGCTTACACTTATCTAGTCTTCAGGCTCGCATTCAAACTCGCACCTCAACCAGCCTTCGGGCTTGCATCTAAGCCAACATTTGGGCTTGTAACTTAGCTAGTCTTCAGGCTTGCACTAAGCTAGCTTTCGACTTTCATGCCCAACTAGTCTTCGGGTTCGCATTTAAGCCAGCTTTCGGACTCGTATTTAGCTAGCCTTCGGGTTTGTATCTAGGCCAATCTTCAGACTCGTACTAAGCCAGCCCTTGGGTGTGCATATTTAATTTTGAACTATGGATCTATCTAAAATTATCATAAATAACCAAATACCCTCAAATTAAATTGATTAACATGAAGTAATTTAATCATATTGAAATTGAACTCAATCACAATAAATGGACAAATACCAAGTTAGATCAAATGGACTTAAATTGATCAAAAAAATACACAAAAATCCAAATCGAGCTGGACTCCAAAAGAATTCCAAATTAAGTTAACCTAAACCAAATAAACTCAGACTCAACCCTAATAGACTCTAGATGGGTTAATTTAAAATCAAGTTGAGTTCAAATTAAATTCAATATTAATTAAACTAAGTTCAAAACAAACCCTAATTAGGTTAAATTAAGTCCAAAGTAAAAAGACAAATTCAAAGTCAAACCGAAACTAAGCCAAACTGAGCTTGAACCAAAACCAAATTCAACTAAATTGACTTGAGCCAAAGTCTAGTAGACTTGAACTCAATAAAGGTTCCACACAAGATTGAACTTGACTCAAGCTAAATGAAATCAAACTCGAACCCTGAACATTAAACTAAATTGGATCAACTTCGAATTAGAATCAATACTACTCCAAATAGAACCAATGATCAATGTTCTTCTAAAAATCGATGTTAAGTTTGGTGGATTGAGTTTATTATTAAACATTCAGTGACTTTGATGTCTCACATAGTTTCTCTGGTTACACTATAAAGTGTCAGTGCGAACCCGATCACCAAAGATTCTGGAAATAGGAAAACTAGAATATAATACTATCTTCTAAGAAGAAGTTAGTGAATTATAATTCAATCAAGTTTTAAATATCAAGTTGAATCAATTTTAAACTCAAATCAAAATTGAGTGTTGAACTAATTCTGAACCAAACTCAAACCTGGGCTATATTAGTCCCGATAAAACTTAATAGGGTCAAATCGAGTTTCACTGGGTGTGTTAAACCTTCGACAATCTTTGAGGCTATGAACAAAGACTGATATTATCATCCTAACCTAAACCAAAATTAGTTCAAATAGAACTAAATAAGGTCAAATTGAGTCTCGCTAGTGTGCTACAAAAACCTTTAACAATACTTCAAAACTATACCCAACCCCATAAGCCATTAGTGATCCTACCAAACCAAATAAGTTAATTGCCAACACACTCAAAGCTGTCGATCACGCTTCAAAGCTACACCTGATCCCCCTCTCCACACTCCCCTCCCCTTCCCTAAGCTATTGGTGATGCTACCAACAAAGTTAAATACCAATATGCTCAATATCATTGGCTACACTATAAGGTAATCAACCCCACAAGTAGTTGATGATGCAACCCTCAAAGCTAGTCAATCTCTCAAGCGATTAATGATGCAGTCCTCAAGTTAGTCAACCTTTGAAGTAGTTGATGACTCGTCCCTCAAGCTTGTCAACCCCAAAAGTAGTTGACAATGCAACCCTCAAGCTAGTCAATCTCACAAGAAGTTGATGATGTAACCCTCAAGCTAGTCAATCCCACAAGTAGTTAATGATGTAGCCCTCAAAACTAGTAAACCTTATAAGCAGTTGATGATGCAGTCCTCAAGCTAGTCAATTATTGAAGTAGTTGATGATGCACCCTTCAAGTTAGTCAACTCTTGAAGTAGTTGATAACATACTCTTCAATCTAGTCAACCTCAGAAGTAGTTGGTGATACACCTTTTGAGCTATTCATCCCTTGAAGTAGTTGATGACGTACCCTTCAAACTAGCCAACCCCAAAAATAGTTGACGATTCGCTCTTCGAACTAGTCAACCCCAGAAACCATTGATGATGCATCCTTGAAGCTAGTCAACCTTAGAAGCTATTGGCGAAGCACCCTTCAAGCTAGCCAACCCTAGAAGTAGTTGATGACGCATTCCTCAAGCTAGTCAACCTCTTGATGATGCCATCAAACTAAATGAAGTTATTGCCAAGGCTCAAAACTATTAGAAACACTTCAAACTCCTCGCATTCCCTTCCATATCCCATTAGATGATGCCCTCAAAACCTGCAAAGACTGAGTCAATTTGAGTTAAACACCATGTGGTCTAGCACAGGAGAGCTGGGAAGCAACACATATCAAAGCTTCTTCTCCATGCCTCCTTTCTCTTTTCCTTTCTTCCTTTCTTTTATGTTTTCTATAATTCAATGTTGAAATTCTTTGTAAAGTGAGGACATACTCTTACTTAAGCCATGTATCATTTCTTAAAATTAATCAAATATTTTCTTCTTTTACTTTTTGTATCTCTATTTTATTAGCTAGGTTTTTAGCTTTAGAAGGTTCTTGAAAATCATCGGGGTAATTAATAATAGGGGTTTGCATTTGTGGAAAGTTAATGTTCTCACAACACTTGATAGTACACTTCAAATTAAAATAAATTTTGATTTGTGACTCGAGGTTGCTCCCAAGGCCTTCGCTATCCTAGGCCATCGAAACTAATCTGACAAGCACATATACAACAATTTCAAGAAAAATTTTAGAGGTGAAATGTTTGACAATATCATTTGTATAGTGACTAGGGTATTCACTCTATCATAATATAATTTTAATGATGAAGCTAGAGTAGTCAAGTAAGGAGGCATACTAAAGACCTTGGCATGTGCATTTGGAGTAGATACCAATTTGGGACTGTTATTAAGTGTAACTACATAATGAACAACTTGCTTGAATGCTTTAATAATTGGATTTCTGAACTAAGACATAAGCCAATTTAAGATCTCTTAGACAACATTAGGATGTAGAGTTGTGATTGACCATCTGAGATAGCTAGAGATCTGGAGAAGCAATCTTAAAATAATAAATAAAATTTAGGATGGATTTGAGTGTGTAATTAGGTATTATGGGAATATAACCCCCAACAGGTGCAAGCCTCTATCGTTAATTTCCTAATAATTATTAAAAACCTCCTAAATCTAAAAAACTAGCTAATAAATAGTGATACAAAGAGAAAAAAAAAGCATAATTTGATTAATTTAAAAAAGGGGTTCATGGCCTAAGTAAGGGCATACACTCACTTTACAAAGAATTTAAATTCATAATATAAAACATATGAAATAAAAAAGGGAATGGAAAAGGAATGATACTCATCTCTGCCTTGCTCCAGTGTACTTAATCTATTGGAATTTGACACGAATGAGTGCTTGGTTTGATCTTTGGTGAATGCTTATAACTTTACTTAATTTCAGAGTGTGACTGACTATATTAACTTGTGTCGGTTTATCCCGTTGGGGTTTGAAGTATTACTGACAGCTTTTTACTTGTTGCTAGTTATTTTTGATTTAAGAGAATAATTAGTGGCCTTAGTTTGTGCTAATTATCTTGATTTGATAATCGATAGCCTCTATGGCTTATTGTCAATTAAGTATAGAGCATCGATAATGGCTCTTGAGCTTATATTGGTTGAGCTTGAAGTGTGATCGATGATTTTTTACTTATTGTTTGTTAACTTCCTTCGAACATGATATTTGGTTGATTGACTAAGCTAGTTTAAGCCTGCCATAGTTTAGTTCAAAATAGTTCAATTTTGATTTGAAGGAATAATTAGTAGCCTATGTTCATGCTAATCATTCTCGATTTGATACTCGATGACCTTTCTTAGCTTGTGTCAATTAGATTTTGAGGTGTTATCAATGACTTTGAGCTTGTTATTGACTAATCCAATTGGTTGAAACTTGATTTGACCTAGACTTTGTTTTGGTTCAAGTTTGACATGGTTTAGTTTAAAGTTCAAACTTGATTTTGGTTTAAGTATGATATGATTTGATTTAATTCAATTTTCAAAACTTAATTTTAATTTAAGTCTGATTTGATTCAAATTGATGTTCAAAACTTAATTTTGATTCAAGTCTGATTTGATTTGCTTCGATCTTCATACTTGGTTATGGTTTAAGTTTGATTTGGTTTTGCTTCAGGTTTGATTTGATTCAATTTGGGTTAGGCTCGACCTTATGTTGGACCCTTATGGGGTTCTTAATGGATCCTTACTGGATCTTAATTCAACTCTTGCTGGGTTCTTGTTGGACCCTTAATGGATCTCAAATCAACTCTTAATAGATTTTTATTAGATTCTTAATGGATATTGGATCTAACTCTTATTTGGTCTAAGTTCAATCCACCTTAATGGATTCAAGTTTGACTAATGTTAGACTCTTATTGGGTGTGAATTTGATCCCTTAATGGATACAAGTTCAAACCATATTAGACCCTTAATAGGTTGGGTTTGATCCCTTAATGGATTTGAGTTTAAACCAAGGTTTCAAGTTTCGGCCGAAACAAATTGGCTCATTTAGTTTCGATTTTAGGGTTTTGCTTTCGTTGGTGGTGAGTAGAGCGGGTGGAGCGAGTGCGACGAGCTCAGCGCGCCCGAGGCAAGCGTGGCGCACCTGCGGTGAGCTCAGTGCACGCGGGGCGAGTGCAGCGTGCGCACGGCATCTTCAGGAAGTCGAGCTCAACTGGCGGCGAGTGTAGCGTGCCGTGGCATCTCTGGGAAGTCGGGCTCAATTGGTGGCGAGCGCAGCACTCTTGCAGTGAGTGTAGCATGCCCGCAGCATCTCCGGGAAGTCGGGCTCAACTAGCGGTGAGCGCAGCGCTCTAGTGGCAAGCGCAGCATCACAGTTGTAGAGTTTACTATTTTTTACTGTTCGTTTGTTTTATTTGGTTAATCACGGGCATGATGACTGTAGTTTGTTACTATTAATTTGTTTTATTTCGTGGGTCATGGGCTAATGGCTGTGGGTCGGTGCAAGTGGATGTGTTGATTGATTGATTATTTATTTGTTAGCAGCAAGTGGATGAGTTTTATCGCTTATATATAGTTAGTGCATACTGCAAAGTTTGCAGATAATATCATTTGAGATTTTCAGGTGTTGTAATAATATTGGTGTTTTAGTTGCAGAGTTTTGTGGATCTATTTCTGTTTCAGTTGTTGAGGTAAGAAATTTTCATATTGATAATTGATGTATCATAAATAATTAGGTTTTCATGGTGAGATTTGAGTTAAAATCAAGAAATTATTTTCCTGCATATTTTTATTATTGGCTTAGAACATGGTATTTGGTCTATCTGAATATTTCTGTCTACGGTTTCTGGAATAGTCTCATTTTGAAGAAGTGCTATATTGAAAAATTTTCTCTTCATTATCACATTATTCATTAACGTTGTGGAAGTTAATATGTTAAAAATCTGTTAATTATGTATTATATATTAAATTATGTATTATGTATTAAATTATGTATTATGTTTCAAATTATGTATTATTTATTAAATTATGTATTAAATTATGTATTGCATATTAAATTATGTATTACGTATTAAATTATGTACTAAATTATGTATTATGTATTAAATTATGTATTATGTATTATGTATCAAATTATGTATTAAATTATGTATTATGTATTCAATTATGCATTAAATTATGTATTACGTATTAAATTATATATTATGTATTAAAATATGTATTAAATTATGTATTAAGTTATGTATTAAATTATATATTATGTATTAAATTATGTATTATGTATTATATATTAAATTATGTATTATGTATTATATTAAATTATGTATTAAATTAATATTTTATGCAAAAATTATGTATTACATTATGTATGAAAATTAATATTTTATGCAAAAATTATGTATTAATTTGAGAATGTCGAAATTAACGTGAAAATTAGCTAATAAATCAAGAAATAGGTTAGTAAATCCTAAATTCTAAACCTTATATCCTAAATATAAAATTATTTATTCCTATGAAAATTAGTTAGTATGTAATTATTTATTAATTAATTTATGTCAAAATAGAGTTTTTTTCTTAATCATAGGTAAATTTTCTTCCGTCAGCATTTGTTCTATTACTGCTACTATTGTATTGCATATTGCTTCAAAGCAAAACACACAACGATTTGTTTCGCGATGACGATATTGCATGGCAACACTGCGAATTAGTGGATGCAGAAAATCGGAAAGTTCGTTACAAATGGTGTGGTCGTGCGCTTAGTTTTGGAATTACAAGATTAAAAGAGCATTTGGGAGGAGTCACCGGCTCAATTCGACCATGTGAGAAAGTTTCGAATGAAGTGAGATAAACATTTTGGGTAATAGTACAAAGTGGCAGAGAAAGTAGAAGAAAGGATAAGGTCAAAAAATCACACTTTGAGCTGAAACTTATCAACCGCTGTAATCTAGATCCCAAGCAAGTTTCTAATGATGAAGACGATGATATTGAGGTTCAGGAAGTAATTCACGAAAGTCAAAGATTGTATGAGGAAACTCAAGGTGGTGCTGTCACTTTCAAGACAATTCGTGATCGATGAATTATTAGTTTTAGAGAACGACGTACATAGCGACACACTGCAGTTTTAGAGGGGATTTTCATTTTTCTGACATCGGATCTATAAATATTTCTCCAATTTACCCATTTCTATTGAAACCAAGAGATGATACTCAAATAAATTTGAGAACAATATCAACTGATTTTTGGAAGGCAAAATAATGGTTGGGTAGAGCAGTATCCAAATTTTTTTCTGTAACCATGTTCCATTTCATTTAGCAGATGGCAGTTACTATCATGGAATGATACGTGCCGCTCAAGAGATTGGCCCAGGAGTTCCTCCACCAAGTGCTTATGAAATTTCTGAAAAGTATCTGAATCTCGAAGTTAAAGAGATGACTACTTTTATCTAGACCTTCCACAAATATTGGGATGAATTTGGGTGTACCTTGAAGTGTGATGGATGAAAGGCACAAAACAGTAAAGATTTGATAAATTTTTTAGTATATTATCCTGAAGGGACCATTTTTCTCAAGTCAGTTGACACATCAGGGGAGTCGAAGACTGGTAATTTGTTATATCGTCTGATTGATAGTGTTATTGAGGAGAGTGGGGAATCAAGAGTGGTACAAGTCATAACTGATAATGCAGCTCCGTTGGTATATGTTGGAAAAAATTTAATGCAAAAAAGAAAACATCTTTTCTGGACACCTTGTGCAACACATTCTATTGACTTAATACTGAAGGATATGAGTAAAGATCTTGATGTTAGAAAAGTTGTTAAGGAAGGTCAGATGTTGATGTCATTTATTTATGACCATGCTTGGTGTCTTGAACTGATGAGAAAGAAAACATCAGGATGAGAGATTATTAGGCCTGACATTACTAAGTTTTCTACACAATTTATCTTCTTGGATTCCCTGTATACTCACCGATAGACACTGAATAGATTATTTACCAGTGAAGAATATGATAAGCATTATTTGAAGTTGAAATGGTCCGAGAAAATTCATTCTGAAAAATTCTATAATCAAGTCTTGAACGAACAATTTTGGGAATCGGTTGAAAATGTAATTAGAATCTTCAGTCCATTAGTTAAAGTACTTCGAATTGTTGAGTCAGATGATCATTCACATATGAGATTCTTATATGAAGCAATAGAATGAGAAAAATTGCAAATAAAATGACATATAGGAACAATTGAATTTCATAAATAGGAGAAGATTATTGATTGTCGTTGGGACAAAACATTATCTAAAGATATTCATGCTACAGGTAATTGAATAAAGAGTAATTTTATAGCACTTTATTAAGTTATAATGATACTATTGTTGATTCATATTTAATCATCTTGTAGGATATTTTTTGAATCCAATATTTCAATATGCTGATGAGGTCAACAATAGTAATACAATTCTTGAAGCGCTACGTTAGATAATCGAGAGAATAGAGCCAGATATGAGAACAAGAATATTGGCATTGCGCGAGATACATTCTAAATCATTATTTTTTTTACATAATTAAGAAAGTTCTTAACTTGAGTACGTTCATTAAACAGACAGACGATTTCAAAAATAAAGTCAAGGACTTCGACACACAATAAGAAATTGTAGCTATTAAGGGTGATACTCCTGGTATAGTTTATGTTTAATAATTATACATATTTGCTAATTAAATTTATATCAACTTATTAATAATTTTTCTCATAAATTATAGTTAGATGGTGGAGTATTTATGGGCAGCATACAACACCTAATCTTGCAAAGATAGCCATTAAAATTTTAAGTTAAACTGTTTCAAGTTCACAATACGAGAGGAATTAGACAACTTTTGGATTGATCCATATGAAGATGAGAAATAGACTTAAAATGAAAAAATTGGAGAAGCTTATTTTCTGTCATTATAACATGCGTTTAAGAGCCCAAAACTTACAGAGGAGAACATTACCAGAGGATGAGATAATCAACTTGTCTGCCTTATTCGAAGATAATGATTCTCTGACAGAGTAGATTTGAGAAAGAAAAGAACCTGTCTTAAATCATTCTCAAACACAAGAAACTATTTATTGTCTCTTAGATGAAGAAGCAGAAGAGAAAGCAGATAAAATGTAAAATACTATTGATACAAGTGATAGTAGCAATAGTGGTACAACTGGTGACGTCAATTTTTAACAATCACAATATGAGGACTCATCTTCATCTTTTCCATAGTATGAAGGAAATGAGTTTTTGGACTCTAATTTATATGGCAGTTATGTGTCATAATATCCATATGCTTCACTTGGTAGACAAGATGTCAATCAAGGTCCAACAGACAATGCGAGCTCTAGCTACTATGACAATTATCATAGTGAGATGTCTTCTTTCAATCCAGGATATCATCAATCAATAAAGGACCATACGATTTCATACTATCCGCATGCTGAACAATATTATCGATCCCAACTCCATTGTACTAATGAGTATGGTGATGAAGAATACCAATTTCTTCAAGATCCACCTTGAAACAGCATGTGGTTATAAGATGTGGATTTATACTATTTATGAAATAATATTTTCATTATTATTTTAAATTGATATCTTATTGTAATTTTATGACATTTAAATTAATGTCTATATGGTTTATTTTATCGTATGATAATTTATCTATTTCATTATCACAATTTATTGTAATTTTTTCTTTTGACGTATTTTCTATTATCTATTTTATATTCATAAATCCTGAAAATTATAAGATATTTTTTTTGGAAATAGATAATTACAAATCTGGATGATTATATTACAATTCCAGACCAAGTTACACTGAAAGCAAGAAGAATAATTTTGTCTATTTTTTGTCAAAAACTTATATTTTATCGTAGAATGATTCTACCTTCGGCCTATGATATACTTAGATAAGCTTTAATTGAGCAGACATTATAAGATTGTGGAAGAGTAAATGATCAAATTTATTGTGCCTCTCAACAAGGTTCACTTAATACTATCAATCAGTGTCTTACCGTAATTTTCTCTGAATACTTCGCACAGTGTGCTATTTATTTCTCATGGGTTATTGGACCACATTTATTATGTATTGTCAATGAATATGGTTATCATTTTTATTTTGGATCTTCGATGTATGGTTATACTTCAGAACCGCTGCTTCGAGATCGCGCAGAGCTAGTTGTTCTGGCTCGTATGCCTACAAATACTCATCCGGATCGTCCACGTACTGAATTTGTAATTCCACACCTAGATGTTCCAGATTCAACTGATGATGATTATGATGATGATGATGATTAGTTGTGTTATCTTATAATTTATAAATTATGCATGTGTGAAGTAAATTTTAATGAAAAGTTAAATTTACTTATGTTAATTTTTAACTTTTAATCATATTCATATTACTTCTTGTATGTTTTTTAATACACTAATATATATTAAAAATAGACTATATTAGTGATTAACTATCAAAATTAATTTTAATTAATTAAAATAATATTTAATATTATGGTAAAATTAAGTATAAATTTCTTTCTAATTTTTCAAATTTTTTCCAATATTTTATCGTATTTTTAATTTGAAGTCAAAGTACAGTCAAAATATATTCAAACTTTGGTCAACACACAATTAATAACTAAAAAAAATCTTTTGCCCGAAACTGAAATGGCCGAAACTGAAACCGAAATGGCTGCAAAGGCCAAAATGTATCGGTTTCGCTGGGTACCAAAACCGAAACTGAAACCGATACTTAAAACCTTGGTTTAAACTATGTTGGGCCCTTATTGGGTTTGAATTCAATCCCTTATCAGATTTGAGTTCAAATCATGTTGGAATCTTATTGGGTTTGGGTTCAAACCTTAATAGACTTGGGTTCAAGTTCAACCTGATTTTGATTTAGGTCCATCCTAGTTCTTATTTAGGTTTGACCTATTTTTGATTCGAGTTTTACCTGTTTTTGGTTTAGGTTTGCCTTGGTTCTAGTTTAGGTTTGATCTAGTTTTAGTTTTGGTTCAGCCTGATTTGGGTTTAAGTTTGACCTAATTTTAGTTCAAGTTTGACTTTGTTGTGATTTTAGTTCTGATTTTGGTTTAGGTTTGACCTAGTTTTAGTTCAGGTTTGACTTGGTTTTGGTTCATATTTGACCTAATTATGGTTTAGGTTTTACATGGTTCTGGTTTAAGTTTGACTTAGTTCTAGTTCAAGTCAGGTTTGGACCTAATTTAAGGTTGGTTTGAACATAATTTAATCTAAATAGAGTTCGATTTGAACATAATTTGACCCAATTAGGGTTTTGACTTGATTTAGTTGGACCCAATTTGAACCTAATTTGAATTGAGTTTGAACCGATTTGACTTAAAATTAGCCTAATTTAGAGTTGGGTCTATTTTAATTTGAATTTAGTACATTAATTAATTTGATCAATTTAGGTCCATTTCATGGCCCATCCGAATTAAGTTGCTTTCCTTAATCAATTTTCTTAATTTATCTTAATTGGCTTAGTTTTAATCTAATTAAGTTAATTATTTTAATTAATTTATTTTAGTTGATTTGATTAATTGATTAGAGAGCTTTTAGGTTGTCCATTAATCAAAACAACTTTTATGTGAGCCTATGGATTGACCTTGAGTCGTTTAATTTTTAGGTGAATTGGCAAACTAGTATTTGGTTGACTTAGGCTTTGGTTGAACCTATGAGCTAACCTTAGGTCTGAATTGACTTTTAGGTAAACCCGCGGGCTAGCTCTAGATTTGAAATAACTTTTAGATGAGCCTACGCATTGGCCATAGGTCGGAATGACTTTCGGGCTAGACTATGGGTTGTCCCAAAATCTAAAATAACTTTTGAGTGTGCCCACAAGCTAACCCTAGGTCGAAATAACTTTTGGGTGAGTCGGCGGACTAGCCCTATGTTTGACTTTTAGGTAAACTCACAAGGTAGCCCTAGTTTTGAATAACTTTTGGGTGAGCTTAGGAGTTAGTCTTAGGTCTCAATGACCTTCGGACGAGCCAGTAGGTTGATTCTAGGTCTGAATTGACTTTCAAAGGATCTCCCAGGCTGACCCTAAGTTTGAATAACTTTTAGGCGAGCTTGTGAGCTTACCTTAGGTTTGAATGACTTTTGGATGAGTTTGTGGACTGGTCTTAAGTTTAAATGACTTTCAAGCGAACATGCGAGCTAGCTCTATGTTTGAATAATTTTTGCACGAGCTTGCAAGTTGACTTTAGGTCTTAATGACTTTTAGGCGAACCTATGGGCCAACCCTAGGTTTAAATGACTTTTAGGTGAGCTCACAGGCTGGTCTTAAATTTGAATGACTTTTAGATGAGCCAGTAGATTGGCTTTAAGCTAGATGACTTTTGCAAGAGCCCTCAAGTAGACACTAGGTTCGAATGACTTTAGGATGACCCTGCAGGCTAGCCCTAGGTCTTAATGACTTTTGGATGAGCTTGTAGGCTGACCTTAGATCTAAATTGACTTTCAGATGAGCTTGTGAGCTAGTTCTAGATTTGAATAACTTTAGGATGAGCTAACGAATTGATCCTAGATCTAAAGCAGGAGGCACGTGAATCGAGATAAAATAAAATATATTTTTTTGTTGCAATAATTTTCTCTTTTTTATTTTTTTACTACAATTTCTTTTTTTATGGCATTTTTTTTCTTACAACTTTTTAAATATTTTTTTACTCTCTCCCTTCTTCTTTTCTACTGGCCCTTTTCCTTTCTTTTTCAAGCTCTTTCATTGCATCAATGGTTGGTGCCTCTCCTCATCTTCTCCCTCTTCTAATTGTAGGCCAAGGTATAGACCAACTGGGTAGGGAAGATGGGGTTAGCACAATCTTTTCCCCTGTGCCAACCCCATCACAAATTTGTTTCTTTTTCAAAAGTTTTAATTTTTTGATGATTCTCCTTCCTCTTTTTTCTAGTCTTTACAGGGCACTTTATAAGACTTGAAGAGATTAGATTGACTTAGATCTCAACTTCTTTTATTTTAAATTTTGAATTATTGATGTAGATGTAGTTTGTTGGATAGATTTGTTTTGGAATTTGATAAGGATGATTTATTTACTGTTGATAAAAAAAATTTAAAATTACACTCACTTGTAATATCGAATTCACAAGGGGGTTATTTATAAATTCTATCAAAAAAATAAATTGTAATTCTAAGAAATCCAAGGATCTTTATGTGGACTTATTTGTAAAATTAAAATTTTAAAGTTCTTTTTGTAAGCTTTTATTTATAAAATAATAAAATTTGGACTTATTTATAAATAAAAATGTTGAGCCGTTTATTTGTAAAAGATAGAAATTCTAGGGTTTTTTGTGAATGGAAATTTTTGAGGAATTTATTTATATACCTTAAATTTTATAAAAAATAATGTGTAATTATTAATCTTTGAGGGGTTTATTTGTAAAACTTGGATTTTATGAGGACTGATTCGCAATCTCAAAATTTTGATAGATTGTTTTGCAAAAATTTTCATCCTAGTGACCTATTGCAAGAAAAGCCTTGTGAGAGATCTTTTTATAAAGATTTATCTAGTGTAGGGACCTACTTGCAAAAGATTTTATATTTTTTATTTTGCCCCAAATTTTGATAAATTTTGATATTTTTTATTTTGATAAGCCTTGGTTCAAATATTTGGCTCACTTAGCCCATTGAGCGGAATACAACTTGAGCTTGGATTCCATAATAATTCAAGTCTAAATGTGATCAATTTTTGGTCAAATTTAATCACAATTTTGGTACAACTAAGACCCACATAAGGGCCATAATCTAGTGGCATCCATGTCTTTGATTTTGGTCAAATTGCTATCAAATTTGATTTTGACAGAAATCACCCAAACATAGGGCACACCTAGGAAAGATATTCAATGACAGAAGGTCAAAGATAGCACAATGCAAAAGCAAGGTAGTGCCCAAGGTTATAGAGAGGGTCAAAAAATTAAGCCATAAGGTAGGGGAGTGGAGTGTCACTAGATATTCTGATTATAGAGTAGAGGTTACTAGGATGTGTGAAGCTATGATTGCCCATCTAGGATAGCTAGATATCCCAGGAAATAATATTAAAATAACAAATAAAATTTGGGTGAATTTGAGTATACAATCATACATTATAAGGAGCATGATTTCCAATAGGTATAAATTACTATTGTTAATTACCTTGATAATTGTTAAACATCTCCTAAAATGAGAAACTTATTTAATAAAATAGAGACATAGAAAAAAAATATAATTTGATTATTTAAATAGAGTTACATGGCTTAAAACAGGATATGTCCTCACTTTTCAATTTAAATGATATAGTTCATAACATAAGATGATGAATAAAAAGAGAATTTCATGCTCGCCCGCTGTCCCACTCTTGTATGCTTGATTGAGTGGGATGCGATGGATGATCTGCTTAGAATTTTACTTGGATGGATCTTTGGTTGATGCTAACAACCTTATTTGGATTTGAAGTGTGGCTGATTGTTTTGGCTTGTTTCTTGATTTTTCTCTTTAGAGCATGGTTAATGACTTTATATTGTGCTAATCATTCTTAATTTGATAATTGATAACTTTTGAGCTTATTGTCGATTAAGGTTGAAATGTTATTGATGACTTTGTGCTTATGTTGATTGAGTCTGAAGCATTACCAAACCAATGGCTTTTATGATTGTGTTAGTTAACTTCCTTTCGAACACAATATTTGGTGGACTATTTAAGCGAGTTCAAGCTACCTTAGTTCAATTTGATTTGAGAGAGCAATTAGTAGTTTTGGCTTATGCTAATTATTCTCAATTTGATAAACCAAATCAATTATCCGTGTTTGAAGGAAGTTAACCAATATAAGCATAAAACTATCAATAACACTCTAAATTCAATCAATAATAAACAAAGGGTCATTTTTTATCAAATCAAGAATAATTATTACAAGTGAAAGCCACCAATCATTCTCTCAAATCAAATAAAAGTAATGAAAACTTGCACTCAATTAGTTAGTTAGCCAAATATTATATTCAAATCATGTTAACTAACAATAACTATCGGTAACATTTCAAATTTATAGATAAATTGCAAGAAGCAGAAGTTGTCAGTCATCTTTAAAAATCAAATTGAACTAATGTAGGCTTGCACTCGATCAGTCAGTCAGCTAAATGTCATGTTCAAAGGAAGTTCACTGGCACAAGTATAAAACTATCAATAATCCTTCAAAGTTAATTGATAACAAGTTAAAGTACTATTGATTATCAAATCAAGAATGATTAATATAAGCCAAAATTGCTAATTATTCTCTCAAATCAAAATCAAACTAAGGTTAGTTTTAAAATCAAAAAAGGTCAACCCAAAGGAAGCAAAAAGCCATCAATGATCCATTAGAATCAAATAGGATCAGTTGACATAAGCAAAAACCATCAACAACATCTAATATCAAGCATGGTTATCAATATCCTCTAAGGATCAAGCCAAGCACCCCTCCAAGTCAAGTTCCAAATTGGTTTTCCATTACATAGCAATCGATCAAGCACACAGGAGTGGGACAACTAGCACGCTTAAAATTTTTCTTATGTCTCATGTTATAAATCATTTAAATCATAAAATGAGGGTATAAGCCATGTAATCCCAAAATTTAATTAATCAAATTATGCCTTTCTTTCTTTGTATCTCTATTTTATTAGTTAGGTTTATTGCTTTAGGAGATTCTTGATAATTTTTAGGGTAATTAACAGTAAAAGTTTACATTTGTTGAAAGTTATATTCCCATAATACTTATAAAGTAAAATTTAATTTGTTGTTTGTAGATTACTTGTCAAGATCTTCAACTATCCCAAGTGGTTGATCGTGACTCTAAAAATCTTCCACACCTAGTGAGACTTCTTCTTTACTTGTGACAAGTCTTTGTTTAGTGAATATTTATACCTTTTAGCATAGACTGGCACAAATTTGGCATGTCCAGTGTGACTTTCTCTTGATTTGTAGTAGGCTCGCATGTGGTCAATTTTTACACCTTCTAGCGCCAGGTGGACATAAATTCTAGCAAGTCCGATAGGACATGACTTCTCTTCCAAGTATAGAAACCTAAGTAATACAATAGAAACACATCAAAAAAAGAAAAGATGAAAACTAATGATATATTCATTATTTTCTATTATAGGAAAAGAAAGATGATATCATCAAATGATCCCCCAGCCCCAATGTACACCATCATCATTGGTGAAGGATCCATGTTACCCTTTCCTCAACCAACAATCATTATAGGGATAGTTGGAGTACATATAAACTATGTAATTATGTTTAACTCCATTTAATTTATGCATGGTGCTCTTGCTTTTAGTAATAGTGTTACTGCTCCTATTATTGTTGTTGCTACCATTCCTACAACTGATTTGGTTGATATCTTAGTTACCCAAAGTACATCAGCTCGTTGCCTTCCATCCAAGGGTCAAAGGCCAAGTCTATCCAGAGGGTAAAGGCCAAACCCATATATGGGGAAAAAAGCTAAATGTCATTGTGTCGAACCTCAATGATGAAACAAAAGGTTCATTAGTACAAGTTAAGACATCCATCTTTCAAAGATTTCGTAATGAATAAAAATCAGCTTTTGACCACTTACAACCTACCCTACAAGTTAAAGAACCTAATACAAGTAATATAAGAAAACAAAGCATCAATGGGGTATTTGGTCAACAATTGATGTTAGTTCAAATCCAAGACCAGCTGTTGTAATCCCCAACTCCAATTCTTTGATATTACTTCAAGAGATAAATAAGAACAAAGAAAAAACATGTGTTCAATCTTCTTTGCTTGAGAAAGGAACAACTTCATTTTCTAATTCTAGAGTATTTAATGAATGAGTAACTAAATCCAAGAAAAAGGATACTCATATCAACTTTATAGCATGAAAGTATCAGATGGTTGCATAAGCCTCAAAGGCATAACAAAAAAAAAAAGAAACAAAAATTAAAAAATAAATTTGTACTTAGCCTATGATGGAACATTTAATCACATCAAAATTGACTACTCAAGAATGTGTTCCATACTGCTTAAGGTAAAACATAAAATAAAAAAAGCACCAAAAAACATAAAACAAAAAATTTACTAAGAATCATAAAACAAACCCATTAAAAAGCATGAAACAAACAATAAATATATAAAATAATAAATAAAAATAAAAGAGAAAAATAAGACACGAAAAATCCACTAAAAATTAAAGTAGAAATCCATTAAAAGAAATGCAACAAATAAAATTGAAGTAAAACAAAATATCTTGTGTCTTACGTATAATGAATTCCTAATACTCAATGTGGTTGGCTAGTTATGTATCTATAAGTAAGACATAAAAGCAAAAAAAAAAAAACTATCAAGAGATAAAGGTAAAAAATAAAAAGTAAAAAATATTTTAAAATTTTTTTAGTATTTAGGCGGACTACTTTCTCTCTTAAAGATTAGGTCTTTGAAAACAAAAGGATAATATTTGAAGGTAAGGTTTATTGATGATGAAAAATGGTGAAGTTGGAATCCGTATACCCCCTATCCTATAATTAACTCCGGGAATGCAAGGCTGAAAGTATGGCAATTAATCTACAATTAACTAGAAACTTGTTAGGAAAGATATTTCAAAGATAAAAATGTAATGATCAAATAATAACATCTTGGGAATCTTCTCCTAGAGACAAAAGATCATTCCCTAAATAAGTAATGAAAAATAAAGTTTCAAATGGACAAATCTCATATGGAAAACTAAGCCAAGAGAGGAAGACTCAAATAGTAAGAACGAATTAGCATTTGCGAGCCAACAAATCTTGGATTCTTAAAAGAAAAATGAGATTGCTAGGTTAAAAAAAATAAAAAAATAAAATAAGGAGAAAATTTAATCGTATGTTGGAATTAGAAGGACTAACGTAGTCTCATCTTGGTTTATTATCGAGTAAGAAAGATTACCCAAAGAATAGGTACCATATGACATCCATAAGTGTATAAACCTTGAAAATTGAGATTCAAAGATATCTGAAGATCAAAGCCAAAGTCAAAAAAATAACTAACCAATAAAAATATGGGAAAAATAGTAAAGTTAGTAGAAAAATAGGTTCCTAAAGAAACATTATACCAGGGGAGATCGATTGATGACCAACCACATTCTAAGGAAAAATCAAGCTTAAACTTCTACAAGTTGAATCAAGTAGGAGACATGAACCACAGATAAAAGGATATATCATCTATTTACTAAAATATTTTTCAAAAGTACTAAAAAAATCTTTAAAAATATTTCAGAAAGAAGTAAAGCAATTAGGAAAATAAAATTAAGAAAATTAAGATGATTAAAAAATGATAAAATAAAAATAAATAAAAGCACATATGTTCTACATAATTAGCTTCTTCTAGCATCACAATCAGAGTATATTGAAAAAAATCACTTCATAGATTAATTCTCTGAAAGTTCATGAAGAAATTAAAAAGTGAATTTTTTCTGTGCCAATATGGCATTGTAGAATATGAGCCCTATCAAAGTAGCAATTTTCTATTTTATTTTTTGATCTACCTCCCTTTACACAATAAGGGATGTCAAATCATATTACATACAACAAGGTAAAGCTTCTAGATTGTCATTAGGATAACCCTCAATGTAACCAAAGTCAAATTGGTTGGACCCATAGGTCAAGTTAGCAACTACTATATAAAGGGATCAAGACTAAGGGCAAATCGCTCCATTCAGCCCTTGATTCTAAAATCACTCTAATATGGGCCAAAATCTCTTCTTCAAACCATTGTTAGGCAGTAGTCTTTCCCATTGTGGATACTGGACTCAAACCTACTAGAAAGGAAAAGTTGAACTCCTTTTGATGGAAATTAGATGTTTCACTTAAAAACAAACACCATACTCCTTTGCTATTATATGCAAAGATAAAAATGATGCTAGTGAGAAAAGCTCATAATCAAAGCTTTTGAAACTATTCAATAGTTTTCTTTCAAAAGCTTATGACAATGATAAGGAACATATCGCCCAAGCATCCATGGTGAATACTCAATCAAACACTAAATCCATTCTCTAATAAAAAAGAAGATGGAAAAGATTAGACATTTTCTCATTTAAATGGTTGAGGAAGAGCATGGTGTTGAAGCATTTGGATTGAATAGTCAATCCATCAAGCTAACACCAAATGAGATTTTCATTCCCTCGTCAAAAGGTTGAAGATAAGAAAATCAAGTTTTGTTGCCCCAAGTAATTTTCATGATGACTAAACTGTATTTAGTAGTTTGTTGAGTTATATCACTTATAGCTTAGCCAATGTCAAAATGAAACTCTAGACCATTTGGAAGCCTCAAATTGAAAATGGATTTGAAGATGAGCAAACAGATTGAGGTTTGATTGTTAATAAATGAACATGGCTTGAAGACTTGTTAATGGCTTAAGGATGGCTCAAGAAATTGGCTCAATTCTATAGGTTTAGACTGTCATCTTTTTTAGTTGACTGAAAGAATTGATTTATGGAATTTATATTTTATAGCTCTTGTTTGACACCTTGATTTAACTTGGAATGCCTTCATCACTTTATTGGTTCTCCAAGTTAAGTTTGAGTTTATGTTAAGATGCTAAAGTAATATATAAACCTGTTGCAGATTTTCCATAAATTTTGGATGCTCAAAAATTATGGTTTGGATGTCTAAACATTACAAAAAATCTTAGTAGGTTTTATTGACAACTTCAGTCATCCGAACCTTACAATTTGGATGCCCAAAGTTAAAAGATAGAAATTTTTATTTTTTAGAATTTATAGACTTTGGTTGTTCATCCTTGAGTTCAAATGCTCAAAGTCGATGATTCAGATGCCTACATAGGTGACATCATCCTGTAACAGTTAGATTTGGATTTGGGTCATCATGAATTAGACTCAAAATGTAACTCTAATTCTTGTCAAACACAAAGTCAGAGTTGGATTATAAAATCTACCCAAACAGTTGTAACATCCAAATGGACATGTAACATTTTCCTTTATACCTATAATTAGCAAATCAACTAAAAATTGTCAAATTCTTAACAAAAACTTCAAATAGACCACTTGTATAGTGAAAAAAAAATCAAACATGATATCTCTAAAATAATGAAATAAAAACACTATCTATATAGTGGTGAAATCAAATATGTTACCCTAAAATGGTAAAAAAAAATACACCACCTCAATAGGGTAAAATCAAGTTTGCCACCTCCAAAATAATAGAAACAAGTACACCACCTCATGAGTGGTAAAATCAATGCATGCCATTTACAAAATGGTCAAATCTAATAGGTCTCTTCCAAAATTTTAAAGTCAAATACACCATCTATAAAGATCACAAAATTAAGCATGTTATCTCTAACATGACGAAACAAAAGTAGCAACTTTCGAAAGAAGCCAAATCAAAGTCCATTTTGTATAGCACATCAAGTCCATATATAAATGAGAAACTAAGTCCACTTTCATATGGTAGAACTATTTTGTGTGATGCATCAGACTTGTATTTAAATGACAAATCAAATTCATTTCTATGTGATAAAGTAAAGTCTATTTTACATGGTGTATTAATTCTACATTTAAATGACAAATTAAATCCACTTTTGTGTAGAAAATTAAAGCCTATTTTGCATAGTGCATCATACCCATATTTAAAATGGTAAATTAAATCCACTTCTACGTGGTCAACCAAGTCAATTTTGTGTGATAGATTAGGCTCATACTAATATGACAAATCAGATCCACTTATATGTAACAAATCAAGTCTACTTTTATATGGCAAATATAATACACTCTCACATGGTAATCAAAATCCTTTCATGTTTCAATCAAAATCCACTTTTATATAGCAATCAAGTCCACTTTAATGTAACAATTAAATAATTTGACTCCTATATAGTAAACTAAATCAAGTTTATTTTTATATGGCAAGTGAAATCCAGCTTCACAAACTAAAATTTCACTCCCCAAAATTTTTTTTTTCATACACTGTAAAAGTATCAAAGCAAGAAACAAGTAATGATGCAAAGTACTGATATAAGAGCTAAATACCTGAAGATTATTCATGCCCTCTCCTCTTATTAGAAGCTCGAGGAGAGGATACAAGGGGTGCACTTTTTTAGATGATTTTTGTTAAGTTAAATATGATAAAAAATCCAACTAAAATTAGAGCTTAGACTATAACTCGAATATGGGTCTTAGTTTGATTTGAATCGTAGTTAATTGAAATTTGAGCTCAATTCAGGCCTAAATTATTGTAGAATTTGGGCTCAAATTGAGATAAGCCCAAGTGGATTGAGTGTATTTAAAATTTAGATCAAAATTGGGCTCCAAACTTATTAAAACTATAGGCCAAAATAAGAAAATAAAAATCGTACAAATAGGTCTCTGGACCAAATAAAATTTTTACAAATAAGTCTCTGACTAGATTTTTCTTTTACGAGTAGTTTTCCCTGGATCAAAAAAGATTTACAAATAAGCCCCTTAATCAAATAAATCTTTCTAAATTAGTCTCTATCTGGATAAAACTTTTACAAAAAAATTCTTAGGTTGAAAATTCTTAAAAAAAGATCTATAAAAGTCTCTAAATTATAAACTGGTCCTCATAAAATCTAAGGTTTACAAAACAATCTAAAAAATTTATAGTTGCAAATAAATATTTAGAATTTTTTACTTTTTATAAATAAACCCTTGATTAGATATTAATTATAAACTCAATATTTTGCAAATTTATAAATAAGCCCTTCAAAAATATTTATTACAAATAAGTCTAAAATTTACCATTTTGCAAAGAAAATTTTACAAAGAGAACCTTAAAAGTTTTTAAGATTTACAAATAAATCTTCATATTCAATTTTTTAAAAAATCACTTAATTCTTTAAAATTAAAAAATGATCCCTAAAATAAAAGAAATTTTGCTAATGCCCTATTGTAATTTGAGAATTCTCAAACAAGTACAAATTTGAAATCTCAAATTATCTTATCCAAAACATCATCAGATCCTAAATACATTTCATCCACTTTTGTTCATCCCTATCCAAAATTTGACCATCAGATCATCATCCATATTCGCAATTAAAATTTTAAATAGAGATTATCCAATATGATGATTTGCTTGTTGTCTATAAAAACATTAAATATCCTACAAAAAAAGGAGGAATAATTCAGAAATCAGAGACCGAAGATGGGAGAAGAGATCAAGAATAAAAGAAGAGATCAGAAACATAGAAGAAGATTGGAAATCTATAAGTTTTGAAACTAATCTTATTTCCGTTCTTCATGTGTTCTTGCATTTTGCTTTAAGCTTATGTACTCCTATAGGCACCCTCATCATTGCCTAACTTGCACCACCATCAAGATACATTGGCTAGACTATAGCTTGGTTTAGTTCAGGGATCTAGATCCCAATGTTTGGTTGCCTAATCTCCATCATAGCCACTACCACTTGCTGCTCTATTGCCTCCCCTGCCACCCCAATGGCATTTGCGGCCGTCAGACTGAGCCTGCCACTAAAGCTGACTGAGTTTGGGTGCTTGAATGCCAAGGTTTGGTCAGACAAACCTACAAATTGAGTCTTGCTATGCCTAGATCTATTGGCTTCCTACCTCCCACTACTATCGGGAGCCATCAAGAGGTAGCTCTCAGCCTCTTATGAGCCACTAGGAGGCAGTCCCTTACTGATGGAGATGTCATGGGGCAGCTCCACATTGCTAAAACCACCAAGGGCAAGCCTCCCACCGCTTCCACCAACCGATTTGGCTAGAGATGGCTAGATCCAATCACCTAATGAAGAAGAAGGGAAAGATGGGGTGTTGATGGTCATGAATGGGTGAAAATAGAAGGAGAAGAGAAAAAAAGTAAAAAAAGTAAAAAATATGTTGTAGTTGCTATCAGTTGAGAGAAAAAAATCGAAAAAAAGAGTAGAAAAGAAGAAAGAAAAATAAAATAAAAGAAAAGAAAAAAGCAAGAGGAAAAAGAAGAAAAAAAACTTTTTTCTTTTACATCAATTTGCCTCCATTAACTAAGGGCTAGCTTATGAACTTGCTCAAAAAGTCATCCAACCTTGAGCCAGCCTGCATGCTCACTTGAAGGTCATTCAACTTAGGGCTAGCTTGTAGACTCACTCGAAAGTTATCTAACTTAGGGCCAACCTGTGAGCTCATAAAAAAGTTATCAACTCAGGACCAGCCTGCAAGCTTGTTCAAAAGTCAAATTGATCAAATTAAATAAATCAAATTGATTCAAGTAAATTGATCAAAATAATTGACTTAATCAATTTGGATTTAAGTTTGTTTGGTCAAATAAAATAAACTGATTAAGTTAAGTCAAACCGATTTGATTCAAATGAATTATCAAATAGACCCAAATTTAAAATAAGATTAATGGACTGAACTAAAATTAAAATGGACTAAAAGCTGTCTGGGTTAACCTAAATCAAATTAACTCAAACTCAAATCCTAATCAGGTCTAATCATATCAAACTCAGACTAGATTTATCTAAACTCAAACCCTAATTGGGTTAAATAAGGTTTGAACCAAAATCAGATCTAGTCTAAACTTGAACCAAAATCAAGTCAAGTCCAAACTTGAACCAAAATAAAATCAAGTCTAAGATAGGTTGACCCCAAGCCCAATAAGGGTCCAACTTGGGTTGATCTTGACCCATTAAGGGATTGAATTCCAAACCCAATAAGGGTCCAATATGGTTGAACCTAAACCCATTATTCAAATCCAATAAGGGTCTAATATGGGTTGAACCTAAACCTATTAAGGGATTGAACCCAGAGTTAGTAAGGGTCTAACTTGGGGCAAACCCAAAAGTATTAAGGGACTAAAACCAAACCCTATAAGGGTCCAATATGGATTGAACCCAAACCCATTAAGGGATCAAAACCAAACCTGATAAGGGTCCAACATAGGTTGAACTTGAACCAATTAAGGGATCGAACCCAAACCTGATAAGGATCCATTTAGGATCAAAACCCAGATCCATTAAGAGTTGGATCCAAAATTCACTAAAGATCCTTTTAGGATCAAATCTAAAATCTAACCAATATCCATTAAGAATTCAATAGCAACCCAATAAAGCTTGAACCAAGATCAGGATCTAATAAGAACCCATTAAGGTTTGAAAACTGAAATTTATTAAGGATCCAATAAAGATCCAATAAGGATTAGATCCAAAATCTATTAAGGATCTATTAGAGATCTAATAAGGATCAGATCAAAAATCCATCAAGAATCCAATAAGGGTCAAATAACCTTTGGATCCAAGATCCTATAAAGTTCATATCCGAAATCTATTAAGGATCTATTAAAGATCCAATAAGGATCAGATCAAAAATCTATTAAAGATCTAATGAGGGTCTAATAAGGATCCATCCAAGATCAAGAAGGATTGGATCCAAATCCATTATGGATCCATTGAAGCTCCAATAAGGATCAAATTCAAAACCCACTAAAGAGCCATCAAGGGCACAATAAAGATTAGAAACAAAATCCATTAAAGATCTAACAAAAATTCAATTAAAAGTCACATCCAAAATCTATTAAGGATCAAAGAAAAATACAACAAGGGTGCTAAGATCTATTAAGGATCCAATAATGACCCAATAGGGGTTGAGCTAAGATCTATTAAAGACCCATTAAGTGTTGGATCCAAGATCCATTAAGAACCTAATAAGGTTTAAACCACAATTTGTTAAGGATCCAATAAGGATTAAATCTATTAAAAATCCAGTAAGAATCAAGTCCAATATATAATAATGATCAAATATGAGATCTAATAAAGATTGAATTTGAGATCTAATAAGGATCAAATCCAAGATCCAGTAAAGGTAAAATCCATTAAGGATCAATATGTATCAAGTCCAAGATCTAATAAGGATCAAATCCAAGATTCAATAATGATATAATATTGATCAAATCTAAGATCCAAATAGAATCAAGTTTGAGATCTAACGATGATCAAATCCAATATCTAATAGGGATCATAAGGATCAAAACCAAGATCCAATAAAGATCAAGTTTGAGGGCCATTAAGAGTTAAGTCTACAACCCAATGAGGATCTATTAAGGGTTAAACTCAAAGTTAGCAAGTATCCATTATAGATCCAATAAGGGTGGAACCCATACCTAGTAAGTTCGGATCCAAACTTGTTATGGGTCAAATTCAAGTCGAAAGAGAATCTAAACAAGTCAAACCAACCCTAATTGAATCAAATCAAACTTGAACTGAAACCAAGTCTAAATATTAAACTAAATTAAATTAGACTTTAACCAAAATCAAGTCTAAATATTGAATCGAATCAAATTGAACCTAACTTAAACCAAAATAATGTTTGAATCGAACAAAACTCAAATTAAGAAGAGTTAGTTAACAATAAGCACAAAGCCATTAACAACACCTCAATCCCAATTAATACAAATTGTAAAGGTCTCGATTATTAAATCAAAGATGGTCAACATAAGCCAAAGCTATTAATAATATTCACTTGTCAAATTAAACTAAGGTAGAGTTGTAACTTGGTCAGTTAGTCGGCCAAATGTTGCATTTGAATAAAGTTCACTAACATAAGCATAAAGCCAACAGTAACACTTTAAACGCAATTGGAAACAAGCTAAAGAGACATCAATTATCAAATCAAGCATAATTATCATAAGCCAATGTCACCAACTATTCTCTTAAATTTAACATTGCGGTCATCTACGACTCTTCATATGATGATGAAACTCCATCAACACTGTGGCCACCTATAGCTTTGCATATAGGTTAGCCTTCAAGCTTGCCGAATCTAGGCTAGTCTTTGGGTCTACTAAAATTATAGGTTAGCCTTTGGGTTTGTCAAAACTATAGGCCAGCCTTAGAACCTGCCGAACCTAGGCTAGCCTTTGGGCCTATCAAACGCAAGTTAGCCTTCAAGTCCTTCGAAATTATAGGCTAGCCTTCGAGCCCACTGAAACCATAGGCCAGCCTTCGAGCCCACTGAAACCATAGGCCAGGTTTTGAGCCCACTGAATCTATAGGCTAACCATCGAGCTTGTCAAAACTATAGGCCAGTCTTCGGACCCACGAAAACTATGGCCAGCCTTTAGGCTGGCTAAAATTATAGGCTAGTCTTCGGGTCTGTCAAAACTATAGGCCGACCTTTGAACCTGCCAAAATTATAGGCCAGCCTTCAAGTCCATTAAAATTATAGGCCAGCCTTCAGGTTTACTGAAGTTATAGGCCGACCTTTGGGCCTATCTAAGCTATAGGCTAGCCTTCGGACTTACTAAATCTAGGTTAGCTCTTAGGTTCGTTGAACCCAAGCCAGCCTTCAGGCCCTGCCAAATTAAAGGCCAGTCTTCGGGCCCATCAACACCCTAAGCTAGCCTTCGGGGCCACTAAAATCAAGTTAGCCTTTGAGTCCACCAAAACTAAAGGCCAACCTTCGGACCAGCCAAAATTATAAGCCAACCTTCGGGCTTGCCAAAACTATAGGTTAGCCTTCGGGCATACTGAAACTATAAGCCACCCTTTAGGTTTGCCAAGTTCAAGCTTGCCTTCGAGCCCACTAAAATCAGACCAACTTTTGGGCCTACCAAATGAAGCTAGCCCTCGTGCTCGCACCTTTAAGCCAACTTTTGAGTTTGTGAACTAAGCAAGCCCTCGGGCTCACACCTCCAAGCTAGCTTTTGAGTTCATGAATCTAGCCAGCACTTAAGCTTGCATATCTAAGACTAACCTACAGGCTCATCCAAAATTATTGTGGCAGTCAAGGACTCTCGATTCAAATTGATTAACATAAGATAACTTAATTACATTGGACTCAGCTAGAATGAATGAATAAAACTAAATTGACTCATATAGACCACCAAATGGACATAAATTGATCAAATAGATGGACTAAAATTAAACTAAATTTAAAATTCAAATTAAGTTAATATGAACCAAATCAGTTTAGACTCAATCCTAATATGGTTCAAGCTTAACTTAAAATCAAGTTAAGTTTAGATCAAATCCAATTTTAGTCAAACTAAGCTCGAATCAAATCCTAATTATGTTAAATCAAGTTCAAACTGAAAGCTAAGTAGGTCAAATTGAACATGAAACCAAATCAAAATTAGGCTGAGCTTGAATTAAACCAAGTTAAATCTAAAACAACTTGAACTTGGACCAAAGTCCATTAAGATGTAAACTCAAACCTGAAGAAGTTCAACACAAGGTTGAATTTGACCAAAGTCAAATGAAATCAGACTTGAGCCAAAATTGAGTTTTAAATATTGAACTGAATCAAGTTAGACTTGAATGGAAATTAGCATTACTCCAACCAGAGTCAATGATCAGTATTTGAACTAAATTCACTATTGCAAATTAAACATTTGCTATCAATACCAATAGTGATTTTGGAATGGATGTTTGGCATGGTTCCCTTGGTCATGCTATAAAGCACAATGTAAACCGAATCACTAGAGGTTCTAGGAATTGAAAATTACAAAGTCTCATTATCTTTCAGGAAGGAGTTAGTGAATTACCATTCAATTAAGTTTTAAACATCGAGTTGAATCAAGTTAGACTCAAATCAAAATTGAGTATTGTACATTAAACTAATTCTAAACTGAACTCAAATTCAAACTATATTAGTCCCAATGGAACTAAGTAGGGTCAAATTGAGTCCTAGGTGTACTGAAATTTCAGTAATGTGTGAAGGCTATGTGAACAATAGGTGATGTTACCATCCTAACTTCAACCATAACTAGTTCAAGTAGAACTAAACTAGGTCAAGCTAAGTTTCTCCATGTGTGCTACAAAAGCCTTTGGCAGTGCTCCAAGACTATGCCCAGCTTCACAAGTAGTGTGTAACGCCACTTTAAAATCAATGAAGTTATCATTTACAGCTCATTGGTTATAGAAATACTTTAAAATCAATGAAGTTATTGCTTACACCCCACGAGATACAAAAACATTTCAAAATAAATAAAGTTATTGCTTACACACCACAGACTATAGAACACTTCAAAATCAACAAAGTTATTGCTCATGCCTCATGGGTTACAAAAATACTTCAAAATCAATAAAGTTATAACTTATGCCCCATGGGCTACAGAAACACTTCAAAATTAACAAAGTTATTGCTTATACCCCACGGGCTATAAAAATACTTCAAAATTAATAAAGTTACTGCTCATGCCTCATTGGCTACAAAAACACTTCAAAATCAATAAAGTTATTGCTTATACCCCACGGGCTATAGAAACACTTCAAAATTAATAAAGTTATTGCTCATGCCTCATTGTCTACATAAATATTTCAAAATTAATAAAGTTATTGCTTATGACTCACAAACTACATAGACACTTTAAAATCAATGAAGTTATTACTTACATCTCGTGAGCTACAAAAATACTTTAAAATTAACAAAGTTATAGCTTACACTCTAAGGGCTACAAAAATATTTTAAAATCAATGAAGTTATTTCTCACACTTTATTAACTACAAAAATGTTTGAAAATTAATGAAATTATTATTTATGTCTCCTTGGCTACAAAAATACTTCAAAATTAATCAAGTTATTGCTTGCACCTCATTAGCTACAAAATACTTCAAAATCAACTAAGTTATTACTTACACCCCATGGACTACGGAAACACTTCAAAACTAAATGAAGTTATTGCTTATGTTTCATTGGCTATAGAAATACTTTAAAATTAGTGAAGTTATTGCTTATACCCCACAAGCTATGGAAACACTTCAAAACCAAATAAAGTTATTGCTTATCCCTTATTGAATATGGAAACACTTTAAAACTATGTGAAGTTATCTCACTTACGCCTTATCGGCTATATAAATACTTCAAAACTAAATGAAGTTATCACCTACGCCTATTTGGCTAATAGAAACACTTCAAAGAAAATGAAGTTATCACCAATATTTTATTAACTAATGTAAACACTTTAAACCCTGAAGTTATCATTGATATCTTATTGACTAATGAAAATACTTCAACCCAAAAGAAGTTATTACCAATACTTAGGTTATTGGAAATACTTCACCCCTCATTCTCTTTCCATATACCACTAGTTAATTCTGCCAAACCAAATCATCAACATCCATCAAGGATTTGGTCAAGACCCATTTGAGTCAAATATCATATGATCCAATGCATGGGATAAGGGCAATAGCACATACTAGAGCTTTTTTGAGGTAATTTTTGCTATAATTAAATTTGATTAAAATTAATACTTATATGCCACTAAATTATAGCTCAAATGAGGATCTTAGTTAGACTTAAATTTTGTCCGAGTTTAGCAGAAAATTGAGCTCAATTTGGACTTGAAATTTTGAAAAATTCAGGCTCAAATCAAAATGGGCTACGTGGGCTGGATGGTTGGACCCAAAACTGGGGCTAAAACTCATCTAAAATCTAGACCAAAATAACAAAATATAAAAAATTTATAAATAAGTCCCTAAACTGAATAAATATTCATAAATGGATTCTTGGTCGAATTTTTCTTACAAATAGGTTTGTGGAATAAGAAATTTACGAAAAAGTCAAATATAATCCTAAATTTATAAATAAGCCTTGCAAAATTTAGGATTTACAAATAGATCCCTTAAAAGATCAATAATTATAATTTGATCATTATGAAATATAGGATTTGAGAATAAATCCCTCCAAAATTTCTTATTTACAAACAAACCCCTAGAGTTTTAACTTTTCATAAATAAGTTCCTCAAAAATTTTTTATTTATGGATAAGTCCAAATTTTGTTGAAAAAAGACCTTGAAAGTTTCAAAACTTTATAAACAAGTCCTTTTTACAAAAAGGTCTCCTAAAAATTATAAAATTTTAATTTAGCCCAATTTTCAAAAAATTACAAATAATCTCTCTATAAATTTAATATCTGAGATAAGTATAACTTTCAAATTACTATTATCTACAAAAATAAATACTCATCCATATCCTTCCATAGAGTTATCCAATATCAAAAAGAACCACATCCATATCCATCCATGACTATCCAATCTAAACAAAACTCATCCAAAATAAATAGATGAGATCTTTGATTCAAATTTGAACAAGATTTATTCTAAACCAACTTCATCTCTTCAAACCCTATATAAACTTGTTAACATAAAAAAGAGAGATCAGTTGAAGCATGTAGAGAGGATCAAAGGTAGGATATCATCGTGAAAAGATATCAAGGAGAAAAATTGAGAAATAATGAAACCAAGGGAAGAAAGAGTCCTTGCCATTGTCTCCCATCTCGGACCTACGCTCGGGACCTCAATCCTGAGCCCACTGCCACCCACACAGGCCATAGTAGCCTCCCACACACTAGTTTTCATCCAAACTTTGCCCTCAGCTAGTTCACACTACCCCACTAGAGCTCCATGCATACCCACTACTTGCATCGACCATATCCATAGCTGCCTCCCATATGCTGGCCACCATCCGAGCTCCACAATCAAGTGCTCCACCCATTGCTCCATCGCCTAGCGGTCCCCTCCACCTTGCTACCGAGAAGATAGGCTACATCCAATCATTTCCAGCCAGATCTGGCTGGGAAGAAGGTTGGGCCACTAAGGCCCGGTGTTGTTTCGAGAAGAAGAGAAGAAGAATTGGGGAAGAAGGAGATAAGAGAAAAAATAAAATAAAATAAGAGTTGTGGCCCTAAAAGAAAAGGCAAAATTTGGGCAAATAAAAGAAAAGGGAAAGAAGTTGATCTACTAAAAATAATAAAAATAAAATAAAAAATAAAGAAAGGCAGAAGGAAGGCATTGGAGGGGCATTAGAGGAGAAGATTTAAAGGGATGAGGAATTAGTTTGCCCTATGCTTGTGGCCACTTACAGTCTTGCTCATCTCTGCTACATCCTTGTTTGCACAATTATCATCTTTATGCTTGTGGCTACCCACGGTCCCTTTTGTGCATCGATGAATTTGATCACTATCACAGCCACTCATAGTCTTGCATGTCCTAGATCATTAAAACAGGCTAGCCTTCAAGTCCGTGAAAATTAAGCCAACCTTCGGGCCAGCCAAAACTTAGCCAACCTTCGAGATCGCCAAAACTTGGCTAGACTTTGGATCTATTGAAACCAGTCTAGCCTTTAGGTCCACCAACAATATATGCTAGTCTTTGGGCTCGCCAAAACTAGACTGGCATTCGGGTCTACCAAAACTAGGCTAGCCTTTGAGTGTGCTGAATCAAACTAGCCCTTGGGTCCACATTTTAAATTGGTCTTCAAACTCACACTTCTAAACCAACCCTCGAGATCGTATTTCTCAAGCCAGTCTTCAGACTCACACTTCTAAGAATAGCCCACATACTTGCCCAAAGTTTTCATGATAGTTCAAAGGCTCTCGAATTGAGCCAAATTCAATAAGCAAAAATAAACTAACTCAAATGGACCACCAAATGGACTAAAACTTAAGTTGAATAGGACCCAATCTAAATTGAGTTAATCTAAACCAAATTTTTTCAGACCCAACCCCAAATGGGTCAAATTGAGTCAATCTAAAAGTAAATCAAATTCAAATCAAACCATAATTGGGTTAAATCAAATTCAAAACTGAAAGTCAAGCAGGACAAATTAAACCCAAAGTCAAATAAGAACTAGGCTAATCCTAAACTAAAACTAAGTTGAACCCAAATAACTTGAATTTGAACCAAAGTCCAAACCCAGACCTAATAAGAGTCTAACACAAGATCAAACTAGATCTGAATCGAATCAATCAAACTCAAGCCAAAATCAAGTTTTGAATATTGAATTGAATCAAATTAGACTTGGATCAAAATCAATGTTACTCTTGCTAGAGTTAATGATCAGTATTTGATAAATATTTTTCTGAAAAATAATGCCAAGCTTTGTGAATTCAATTCATTATTGCAAATTGAATATTCATGGTCAATGCCAACAGTGATTCTACGAATGGATATTTCACATGGTTCCCCTAGTTATGCTCTAAGGCATTAGTTCAAATTTAACCACCAAAGGTTGTGAGAAGAAGAAATCAAAAGGAGTTAATGAATCATAATTCAATCAAGTTCTAGATATTGAACCAAATCAAATCAAATTAAAGTCAAAATTGAGTTCTAAATATTAATCTAAATCAAATTAAATTTAAAACCAAACTGAGTCTAGATTTCAAATCAAACTGAACTAAGATAGGTTTAAACTCATTTAGCCAATTGGCCATGATACCTTGTGCAAATGAAATTATCGCCTACACCTTATCGGCTATGAAAATACTTCAAACTATGAAATTATAACCTATGCTTTATTAGCTATGAGAATATTGAGTTTTGAGTGTCTCAAACTCGGATTAGAGTTTGAGTTAAAGTGGAAATCCAAAGTTGGATTTAGACTTATGATTGATTTGTAATATTATGAATTATAATTAGAGTAAAACTTAGACTCAATAAGGGTCTATAAATATACTATAATACATAGGACTTAGTTGTGGTATAGCATTGAGGTTGAACTAGAGAGAAATAGAGAGAATGGAGAGAAGAGAAAGAGAGAGAGTGTCGACTCTCATGTGTGGGTCTTTCTAGTGCTTCTCGATGGTCTCTCATGGTGTTCTCTTGGAGATTCTCTCTGAAGGTGGAGGCGTTGTTAAGGCTTGGTAAAGAGTTTAGTTGAGTAAGAAAGATTGCAGTCTTTCTTATAGACTCTTGTAAAATCTGTTGATAGTGAATCTCTCACTGTCTTGTCTTGTTATTTTCTTTTATCTTATATTATTTCTCATTTCTTGTGTTATTTGAGAATAAGGTGATTCGTGAATCTTTCGCTGTGAATCCCAACAATTGATATCAGAGCTAAGGAACAAACAACCAAGATGGCAAAATCCTTACTTGAGGTGGAAAAGTTTGATGACAAGATAAATTTTACTTTATGACAGAAGAAGATGAAGGTAGTTCTTACTTATCAAGGTCTACAAAAGACATTAGATGGTAAAGAAAAAAGGTCGATCAAGATAACCAATGAAGACTGGGAGAAGATAGATTAGCAGGCATTGAATTTAATTATTCTAAGCTTGACTGAAGAGATATTGCAAAATGTCATTGACGAAGAGATGACAATGGACATCTGGACAAAACTCAAGAAGTTGTAGTTGTCAAAAAGTCTCACGAACAAGTTTCACCTGAAATAACAGCTGTACGGACTGCATATAAATGAAGGTACAACTATATTACATCATCTGAATGCCTTCAATAAGATTATCAATGATTTACTAAAAGTTGATGTGAAGTTTGAAGATAATGATAAGACATTGATTCTCTTGATGTCTCTTCCTACTTCGTATGATCATATTGTAACTATAATTCTTTATGGCAAAGAAACTCTCAAGATGGAAGATGTGACTGCTAGTCTTCTTTCTAATGAGAAAAGGAGAAACCCCAATATTAATATAGAGTTTGATGAAGGATTGGTGGCTCATGAAAGAGAAAGATTAAGAGAACATGGAGAAGGCAACCAACAGTCCAAATTAAAATTGAAGGTGAAAGTACAATGTTATTGATATAAGAAGTATAGCCACATTAGATGGCATTGCCTTGAACATGGGAAGACAGAATCTTTCAATATGGCGATGGCAATAGCGGATGATACTTTTGAAAATAGTGCTGATGGAGACATTCTTGTAGTATCCACAGAAATTGGCACTTCTAGTAAATGGATTTTATATTCTGGTAATTCTTATCATATTTTCTGTAGGAAGAATTGGTTTACTTCTTATGAGGAGAATAAGAAGAAAGGTACTATTTGGTTAGGTGATAATTCAGCCTATAAAATCGTTGGTGTGGGAACAGTCAAAATCTAGATATTTGATGGAGCAATTTGTACTCTTACTGGGGTAAGGCATGTCCCCAAGATACGAAGAAATATAATTCACTTGGCATACTAGACTCGAAAGACTATAATTATTCAGCAAGAGATGGAGTCATGAAGGTGACACGTGGTATTAGAATCCTGATGAAAGGAGAGAAATGCGACAATGTTTATAGATTAGTAGAGAACACCATTGCAGGTGGAGTTCCGATGGCTACAGTAGCGAAGAGGAAGTATGATACTCGGAGTGATTTGATGGGAGATAAATGTTCTTCTTGAGTTACTTTTGCTATAGCAACAGACACAGGTCATCTGAAAAGCTTCCAAAAGTACAAGATTGTAGGCGTGAAGAGTGAATTCGAGGTTGGCTCGAGCTTGCATCTTGCGATTAGCTGAATAAGTTAGTAGCCCAGGGACAGGGGCTGGATGAGAGATGATGGCTGAAGCTTCATGATGGTGGCATGCTCGAGTTCAAGCCAAGGTGGATATTATTGAGTTTTGAGTGTTTCAAACTCGGATTAGAGCTTAAGTTGTAGTAGGAATCTAAAGTTGGATTTAGACTTATGATTGATTTGTAATATTATGAGTTATAATTAGAGTAAAATTTAGACTCAATAAAGGTCTATTAATATACTATAATACAAAGGACTTAGTTATGGTGTAGTATTGAGGATGAACTAGAGAGAAATAGAGAGAGAGGAATAGAGAGAATAGAGAGAAGAGAAAGAGAGAGTGTGTCGAATCTCGTGTGTGGGTCTTTCTAGTGCTTCTCAATGGTCTCTCATTATTGTAGTTCCTCGTGGTATTCTTTTGGAGATTCTCTCTGAAGATGGAGGCATTGTTAAGGCTTGGTAAAGAGTTTAGTTGAATAAGAAAGAGTGTAGTATTTCTTATAGTGAATCTCTCGCTGTCTTGTCTTGTTATTTTTTAATCTTGTATTACTTCTCATTCGTTGTGTTATTTGAGAATAAGGTGATTCGTGAATCTTCTATTATGAATCCCAATATGAAAATACTTTACAAATCAAACTGAACTAAGGTAGGCTTGAATTTGCTTAGTTAGTCAATCATAATGCTTTATTCAAATAAAGTTATCATCTACACTTTATTGGCTATAAAAAATACTTCAAACGAAGTTCTTACCTACACTTTATTTGCTATAAAAATAATTTAAACAAACTTATCATCTACACCTTATTGGATATGAAAATACTTTAAATAACAAAGTTATTGCCTACGCCTTATTGGCTATGGAAATACTTCACAAATTAAATCAAACTAAGGTAGGCTTGAACTTAGTTAGTTAGTCAGCCACAATACTTTATTCAAATAAAGTTGTTACCTATGAATTATTGGCTATGAAAATACTTCAAATGAAGTTATCACTTATGCCTTATTGACTATAGAAATACTTCAAACTATGAATTTATTTCCTATGCCTTATTGGCTATGAAAATACTTCAAATAACAAAGTTATCACCTATGCCTTATCGCTATGGAAACACTTCGAACAACAAAGTTATTGCCTATATCTTATCAGTTATAGAAATACTTCAAACAAAGTCATCACCTATGTATTATTGGCTATAAAAACACTTCAAAATTAGTGAAGTTATTATCTATGCCTTATTGGTTATGGAAATACTTCAAACAAAGAAGTTATTATAAATGCCTTATTGCCTACTGGAAATACTTTAAATCACAAAGTTACCACCAAAGCTCAAAGCTATCAGAAATACTTCAGTCTAATCCCAATAAGCTACTGGCAATGACATCCAATGGAGTTATCACCAAAGCTCAAAGTTATTTGAAAAACTTTAAACTCCTCTTATTGCTTTTCATATTCTATCAGATGATACCATTAAATCAAATCATCAACATTCACCAACGACAAATCAGGACCTACCTGAACCAAACTTTGCATGATCTAGCACATGGGAGCAGGGTAGGAACAAACATTAAGCTCTTCTTATTCTCTTCTCTTGTTTCATGTTTTTTATATATTCAAATCCATTAAAATATAAAGTGATATTATTCTCTTACTTAAGCCATGTATCCTTTTTTTTAAAAAAAAGTTAATCAAATGATGCTTTCTTCTTTTCTTTTGCGTCTCTATCTTTATTATCCAGATCTCTTACTTTAGGAGGTTCCTAATAATCGTCGAGGTAATTAACACCAGGGGCTACACCTATTGGAAGTTATATTCTCACAACATCTGTTTGCACATTCAAACCACACATTTTGATTTGTTATTTTGAGATTATTCCTTAGAGCCAATTTTGATCCCACAGAGCTCCTTCTTTCTCTTTCCCTTTTCTTTATTTCTTTCATATTTTCTATGATTCCATTTTGGAGTTCATTGTAAAGTGAGGGACCCTTACTTAAGCCATATATCATTTCTTAAAATCAACCGGATCCTTTTTTTTCTTTTTTTGGTGTCTTTATTTTAGGAGGTTCCTGACAATTATCAGGTAGTTAACAATAGGGGCTTATACCTATTAAAAGTCAATATTTTCATAGTACTTGATAGCACACTCAAAATTAAAATAAATTTTATTTTGTGAATTGAGGTTGCTCCCAAAGTATCCACTACTCTCGGATTGCCAAAATCGATCCCACATTGTCTTATTCAAACAAAGCCAACCAATAATATGCTTAAAAGCTATTGGTCACACTTCAATGCTAAGTCAAACCAAAAGCATTGGTAACACTTCAAATTCAATTGACAACACAACTTAGAGGCCAGCGATTGTCAAATCGATCTGAATTAAGGTAGGCTTGAACTTGCTTAGTCAGTCAGCTAGGTTCCTTATTTAAATGAAGTCAACTAACAATATACTTAAAAGCTGTCATCCACACTTCAAAGCTAAACCAACCTAAAAGCATTGACATCACTTTAAAGTCAATTGACAATACACATTAGACATCATCAATTATCCAATAGAACTAAATTAAAGGTAGGCTTGAACTCACTTAGTCACCAAAATACCTTCTTTAAATGAAGTCAACCAATAATATATGTAAAGCCATTGGGCATACTTCAAAGCTGATGATACACTCTTCAAGCTAGTCAACCTCAAAAACCATTAATGATGCACTCTTCAAACTAGTCAACTGTATAAGCCATTGATGATGCACTCTTCAAGATAGTCAACCCTAAAAGCCATTGACAATACACCTTTTGATCTAAGCCAACCCAAAAGTATTACCAATGCTCCAAATTTAATCAATAACATGCCTAAGAGGCCATCGATATCAAATTCAAAATGGTTAGCATATGCCAAGATAGCTAACCATATCAAATTGAACTAAAGGTAGGCTTGAAATTACTTAGTCAATCATCCAAATGCCTTATTCAAAAGAAGTTCATAATCATCAACTCTCAAAGCTATCGATAACACTTTGAGCTAAACTCGACACACTTTCGGTAACTCTATCAAAGAAAGTTAATCACCAATACACTCAAAGATATCGGCTACCCTTGAAGCCTATCCCACTTCCTCTCTCATCTTCTTTCATGTTCCACTGGATGACACTATCAAACTAGGTTATCAACATTCACTAATAATCAAGTCAAGACCCATTTGACTCAAATTTCACACTTCAAAGTGAATTTAATTTGTTGCATATAAGTGCACTTGATTTTCCACGAAAAGTGTGTATGATTCATGTCACAAAAGTGGGCTTAATATGTTACACAAAAGTTTAATTGGTTTTTGCATAGAAGCATATATTATTTGCTGCACAAAAGTGGATTTAATTTGCCACATAGAAGTGGACTTACTTTTTCATATAGAAATATGCTTGGTCCACCACATGCAAATGATTTTATTTACCACATGACAATAGGATTGATTCACTATGTAAAAGTGAACTTAATTCACCATATGAAGTGAGCTTGATTTGCCACATAAAGGTACACTTGATTTGATATGCAAAAATGGATTTAATTTATTACAAAGAAGTAGGTTTAGTTTACCACATGGTAGTGGACTTCACTTGCCACAAAAAAATAAACTTAATTTGCCACATAAATGTGGGATTGATTCACTATGCAAAAGTGTACTTATTTTTTCACATAGAAGTGGAGTTGGTTTGCCAGATAAAGGTGGACAAGATTTACCATGCTAAAGTAGACTTAATTTTCACATGGTAGTGGACTTAGTATGTAACATAAAGGCTGATTTGTTTCACTGCACAAAAGTGGATTCAATTTCTCATGTGAAGGTGGAAACATTTTGCCACATGAGAGTGGACTCCACATAAAAATGGGAATAATTTGTTGTGCACAAGTGGGCTAGATGTGTTACATGAGGGTGGAGTTAATTTTTCACATAAAATGGGCTTGATTCACTATGCAAAAATGGACTTAATTTTTTACATAAAAGCATATTTTATTTGCACATGAAAGTAGGTTGGATATATATGTGAGATTGGATTTAATTTTTCAAATAAAATCAAGCTTGATTTACCATGTGAAAGTGGATATGGTTTACCATATAAACACAAGTTTGATTCACTATACAAAAGTGGACTTAGTTTACTATACAGAAGTTGCTTTTATTCATCATACAAGAATGGATTTGATTTGTCATATAAAAGTGAACTTAATTTTCTATATGAAAGTGGATTTGATTTTATTATTTCATGTAAAATTGGTGACATTGATATCACAATTTTAGACAAGATACACTTTAGAGATGGTGTATTTCATTAAACCATTTTTGAAGTGGCATATTTGATTTCACCACTTTAAATGCAGCACATGTGAGATTTTGTCAATAGTTTCATGAATTTCAATTTGACTTGTCACTTTTGGAGGTGAAGGGAAGCATCAAATTCAATAATATCCTTTTACTATTGTGAGAATAAACACCACAACTACCCATCCACCATGTATTGGAAACACTTTATTTTATAGGTGATGATACACCAAGCTAAAAATAACTAAGTCAAAAGCATATGGGGGCCCAACATGAGGACTAATCTTCAAGTTGAAGTAACCAAGGTATAGATCGTGAAGTTGACACCTGAGACACAATCACCAAAGTCAAGTAGGCTTGACGACATGAGCAATGCACACCCTACAAAGTACATATCCTAAGGCATACAAGAAAATATAGTAGGCCTGATGCATATTTGAATATAGCTGAGTATTCAAGGAAACTAGGGAATAAGAATATTGGAGAGATCCTTGACATAGAATCTAGGAGTGATAGAAATCAAATAAGAAGAGTCAAACATAATTAAGACTAAAATCACGGAGTCCCGGATTCATAGAAAGACCTCCTTAACCTATAAAATAGGTGACAACCTACAAATGTAAGGGACCTTGACTTTTCTCTGTCTCTCTCTCCAATACTCTCCCAAAGAAAATTGATGGGACCTTTTTTGACTTGAACGTCGAAGTGACCATCATTGGAAGCTCGCGATGGTTCTATTTATGATTCATGTTTTCTCTTGCAAATTAGCAAAGGGGGTCTCACAGATCTAATCTCGAGGAGCCTCCTAGACTAGAACTGGTATCTAAACTAGGCTCCATTAATAACTTGGTACTTTCATTGAGATCTGCTTCTCCTCTCTTCTTTGCTAATCAAGGAAGCATCCAATGATCTTCGGACCATGCCTTTGAGAGCAACACATACCTCCTCATCAAAGAACCCACCTGAGAGAAAGGCAACCCTAGCATTGGTAAAGTCATATAACTCATTCTACAGACCAAACCGACCAATGTAATCAGACACCTCAGTAACTTGGGCCTAGCTGCAACCCAAAAAATTCTTTTGCAAGTGGTCCTAGAAGTGCCAGTAGGTCTCTCCAATTTGGTAGGATGACAAGGTTTCCAAACTTTGACCACTATTGTTCAATGAATGACATAGTTGCTTGAGACATAAACACAAGCTATGTAGAGCCTATAGGCCTAACAACTATAAAATTGAACCATGAAAAGCCTCTAGGTTCACAATGCCCAGCAGTAGTGGGCTTTGGAATAGGCTATGTCATTCGTCCAAGGTGCTGTAGTGAATTAGCACCACAGCTCATAGACACACTTCGGCCTCCATGTAGGAAACCATCAATAAAGCCCTCATAACCTCTTAACAATAATTTTGCTCTAGGACCAATCTTCGAGGGATTATGATGGAGATCCAACTTATGATCAGACTAAAGAAGCCACCTATTAAACACATGCCAGCTAGGTTTCAGATGTCAGAGCATCAAAATTCTAGAGGGATGATATGCTACATCTAGTTTGGGGAAGGTCATAGACACCAAGTCATCCTGACTAGCTAAAGTATGATACTCCTTTAATCCCTAAAATAGCATACTCACTAGTTGACTATGTTGGTACCTTCAAGAACACCATGATTTAGCAAGAGGTCTAGGACTTAATCATATGAAAAGCAATCTCGATGATGCTACAAGGCTCAACCAGAACATGGTATTTCAGACTCCCAAGGTACACAATAACTTATTTTGATGACTTGGCAGATAGGTTTATTAAATAATCTATCTTGCTGGTCCCTCAATGAAAGGACCCTTCTACTATCCTCATATTGAAGAAAGGAGAAGGAGAAAGCCTAAAATATTATCTAGCTTAATCTAACAAAGCGTTGCTAGAAGTTACTAAGGTGGATAGTTTTATTGTCCTCACCGCTACCATCAATGGAATTAGATAAGCTCAAGTTGCCTATGAAATACCCCGCCATGCCATATATAGCTTGACGAAGTTCATCCAACTAGCCCGTGAGTATACAGATGATGAGAAAGTGATCAAGGCAAAGAAAGAGTCTGAAGGCAAGGAGAGGGAGTCTTGTGAGAATAAACCCCCAAGCCAAAGAGGCAAAAATCAAAAGGAGAAAGTGGAGGCCAAAATTTCAAGCCTACACTTGCTAAACAATTCAAGGTCCAAAGTCTTGGTACGAATTGAGTATGGAGAATTCTTACAAAGACCCCAACCCATCTGCACTACCAAGCCAAACCTCGACAAATCATGTGTAGTCACCTTAAGGATGAAATCAAGAGGCTCATCAAAGAAGGCCTCCTTAGGTAGTTTGTCTATTGAGATAAACGAGCTAGAAAAACTCACATGTGGGAAATCATCAATGCTCCCCCTAAAGGGACTCTACTCCCAAATTGCAAAACCCTCCAATCAAAGGCAACCTCAACATGATCTAGGTGAGCTCACTCACTCAAAATGATGCTTTACTATCAACTAGCAAATGTTGAATCTTTGCTAGGGGGTAGGAGGGCTCAAGTGAGGAGGTAAAAAAGAGATAACATTGTGAGCCTAATCATAGGGACATAGTCTTCTCCTCTAAGGACTTAGAAGAAATTTTCACACTCCACAATAATGCATTGGTAATATCGGTGGTCCTAGATAGCTACACCACTCACCATATCATAATAGCTATGGGAAGTTTGGTGAATATCTTATTCATCCAAGCCTATGACCAAATGAGATTGACTAGAAACTAGAGTGATACGTCTAGATGCTCATTGGATTCATGGAGAACTCAATTACCCCACTTGCTATGATCAGCTTGCTCCTCACCATTACAGAAGATCCTAGAAACACCACCATCAAATCAAAGTTCATGGTAGTTCTGATACGTTTCGCCTATAATGTGATATTGGGGTAATTGGTGCTTAATCAGCTCTATGCAATAATTTCAAGTTTCATTTGGTAATGACCTTTTCTACTAAACTTGGCATAGGTAAAGCATAGGGAAACTAAAGTCTCACTAAAAAGTGTGAAGCAACCTACTGGCAAAATAGCCTCAGGAAAAAAGTAAGGGACCAGCAATAGGGGAGATCAATGAAACTACTTTTGAATCCAAAGGTAGACATATCGAACTTGTGAAGTGACTCATTAGCCCTGATCATTGATGAAGGCTCTGAGAGAGCACTGAAGTTAGGGATGAACCTTACAGAACCCTTGTGTACCAAATTACAAGAGCTTCTCAAGAGGAGTCAAGGCATCTTTGCATGGACCCTTGAGGACCTCCTAGGTATTGACCCTTCGGTGGCTCAATATGTGCTTTGGGTTGTGGAAAATCATAAGCTAGTCAAGCAAAAGAAAAGGAATTTTGCCACTAAATGCCAAAACATTATCACTACAGAGGTGAGTAAACTTCTTAATATAAGATTTATAAGTAAAGCTTACTATCTCAAGTGGTTTATGAATGTGGTGATGATAAAAACATCCAATGAAAAATGAAGAATATGTGTTGACTTCATTGACCTGAATAAAACTTGCTTGAAGGACAACTATCCTCTACCAAAAATCGACTAGCTCATTGACTCTGCCTCCGCTCATCAACTCCTAAGTTTCTTGGATGCATCTTGAGCTACCCTTAGATTTAGATGCATCCCAAAGATGTGGAGAAAAAAGCCTTCATCATATATCAAGGTACCTTTTGTTATGTTGCAATGCCTTTTGGATTAAAAAATATAGGGGCAATGTAACAAAGAATAGTGAACAACATTTTGGAGCCCCAACTTAGGAGGAATGTGGAGGTATATGTTAATGATATGCTCATAAGAGCTTCCATGCTGATGAGCACATGAAAGATCTAGAAGAGACTTTTGATATACTTCAAAAGTTTAGAATAAAGTTGAAACTCAAGAAGTGTGCTTTTTAGATAAGCTCAGGAAAGTTCTTCAGCTACCTTATCTCATAGTGAGGAATAGAAGCCAACCTAGAAAGATTAAAGTAATTATGGGAATAAAGCCTCTGTGGTCCATCAAAGAAATACAGAGGCTTAGGGGTCTCTTGGCAATGCTCCATCACTTTCTATCCAGATTTGGGGAGAAGTGCCTTCTCTTTTTAAGGTGCTCAAGCAAAGCCCTAGATTTGAATGGATAGAGGAATGTAAGTGAGCCTTTGAAGACCTCAAAAAGCACCTAACTAAACCACTTTTGCTAGTAAGACCCAAACCAAATGAGGTATTATTCGTCTATATAGCCACTTTAGACCAAGCGATCAATTCAGTATTAATAAGTGACCGAGATGGAAAGTAACATCCTACATACTATGTGAGTCATGTACTCATAGAAGTGGAGGTTTGGTACCTTCCATTTGAAAAACTAGCATATATTGTGATGTTAGCAACTCAAAAGCTCTGCCCTTACTTTCAATCACATCTAGTTACGGTACTCGCCAATCTCTGCTTTGTCAAACATTGCAAAAACTAGAGATCTTGGGAAGATTGCTCAAGTGATCAATAGAGTTAAGTGAATTCAATGTGACTTTCATGGCTCAAAAGTCTATCAAAGCCTAGGCTTTAGTAGACTTCTTGCTAGAAACTACCTCATACCTTGTAGGACTAGAGTCCAAACTATGGGTGGTTTGAGTACAAGGCTCATCTTGTGAGTCAGATTGTGGGATTGGTGCTATCCTTTAGAGTTTGGATAGGAAAGTGCTACATATTCAGCTCAACTCGAGTTTAAAGCCTCAAACAATGCCATGGAGTACAAGACATTCCTCCTCAGATTATGCATAGTGTTAGCAACTGGAGCCAAAAAGTTGAAGGCATTTAGCAACTTCTAGCTTGTGTTTTTGTATATTACTGGAGAGTACAAGGTGAAAGATATGACCATGGCCCAGTACTTAGCTAAGGAACATAACCTTATTGTAAAAATGGACTAGGAAGAAGTTTGCTAGGTACCCCGAGATACCAATGTAGAGGTAGATGCTCTAGCTTAGCTAGCTTCAACTTCTTCAAGTTCAGTACCTAGGAAAATATTTATGGAGAACCTTCAACAATCTAGCTATTCAGAGATCACTGAAGTGAATACGGTGGATGTGGGGCTCAACTGAATGGATCCTATTATATCCTACCTCAAAAATGGATGACTTTTTGAGGACCCAAAAGAAGTCCAGAGGATAAGAAAGCTAGCCCTAAACTTCATCTTGCTAAAAGGGGTTTTATATAAAAGATTCCTCACATAGCCCCTTCTTCACTGCCTAGGACTCAAGAAAGCCAATTATGCCTTTCAAGAGGTTCATGGTGGGAAATATAGAAGTCATAGTGGAGGACTGGCCCTTGTAGAAAAGCACCTTAGATAGGAGTATTATTGGCTCAATATGGCTTCCAAGGCATCCAAGTTCATCTCCAAGTGCGAATAATACCAGAGATATGCCTTATTGCATTATAGCCCAATGATTTAGCTCTAACATACTTAATCTATATGGCCTTTCAACTAGTAGGGATGGATATCTTAGGTCCATTCTCGATGGTGTCAAGACAAAGAAAATTCTTAGTGGTCACTATCGACTACTTTACTAAATAGGTGAAAGTTGAACCCCTAACCATGATCATTGAGAGAAAGATTCATGATTTCCTATAGTAGAGCATAACCTATAGGTTTGGGCTACCTTGTATGCTAGTTATTGACATTAGAAAATAGTTTAATAACTCAAGATTCAAAGAGTACTATCGTAGCCTCTACATAGAGTAGAAGTTTACCTTCATGGCACACCCCCAATCCAATGGCTTAGCTGAGGTAATTAATCATGCACTACTTTTAAGCATAAAGAAATAACTTGAAAAATTCAAAGGTGTCTGGGTCGAGGAACTACCACATTTCCTGTGGTCTTACCGAACCACACCTAGGACAACCACCAAGGAGTCACCATTCAAGCTAGCTTACTGCATCAAAGCTATGTTCCAGTGGAAATTAGTCTTACTTCACCTCGAGTTAACACCTATGGCTCTGATGCAAATGAGACAAACATCTAAGCTAAGAAGGACCTCATGTTTGATGTTTGAGAGAATGCTGGTGGCAGAGTTGCTGAGTACTAGTGGCAAATGGTCTGATACTATAATGCATGAGTGCATGACCAAGGATTGTGATCATATGACTAGATACTTGATAGGATAAACTCACTGATCAAGTTTTAAGCAAACTATCTCCAAATTGGATACATCCATTCAGAATTTACAGGGTCATGTGGCTAGGGATGTTCAAGATCAAACATTCCAATGGTAAAGCACTTCCCATGACATGGCATTTAGACAATCTCAGAAGATTTTATCTTTAGTTTATCTTTAGAATAAATTATATCTTTATTATCTACTTAGATATTGGCAAGTCTTTCCTAGAAAATCATCATAAAGACCTTTATTCACTATAGGGCATAAGACCTTGGTATTATGTTACACATAAAGACCTTGGTCCATCCGGGGTATAAGACCTCAACATTACACCAAACATAAAGGCCTCGCTATAAGACATTGATATTACACTAGGTATAAAGACCTCAGTTCACTCAAGGCATAAGGCTTCATTTACCTAAGGCATAAGACCTCAACATTATGCTAGGTATAAAGAGCTCGGTTCACCAAGGGCATAAGACCTTAGCATTACGTCAAGCATAAGATCTCAGTTCACCTAGGGCATAAGACCTTGACATTTTATAAAGCATAAAGATCTCAGTTTACCTGGGGCATAATACCACAATTCACCTAAGATATAAGACTTTGGTATTATGTCAGGCATAAAGGCCTTGGTTTACCAGAGGCATAGGACCTCTATTCCCACAGGGCATATGACCTCAGTTCACCCAGGGCGTAAGACCTTGGTTCACGTAGAGCATAAGGCCTTGGCTTTACACCAAGCATAAAGACCTTAGTTCTACACTAAGCATAAGACTTCAGCTATCAGCCAATCATGAAAGCTCATAATTTTGCCATGATAGAAAGATCTTTGCACAAAGATTCATCTCAAGTCTTACACTTTTATGGGGGCTTCACCCTCTTAACAGACCCCTTTTTCTCCCAAGATAGCTTTCTTGGATCCCAATGAGAGGACAACTACCCTTCATATCAAGTTGAAGTGCCTTCACTTGAAACAACTTTGAAGCTAATAAGTTGCAATAGCAAACTATGACTTGTTAGATGAAAAGATATCTTTATCATTGTAGAGGTGCAAAATTGCACACTACCCATGGGCAAATTGAAGGCCAAAGGACCTCCAAGCAAGCTTGGGCAATGTCACATAGAAGAAAGACACAAGCCAAAATTGTAAAGGAAAAGATGTAGGTAAAAGAAAAAAATCCCTTTTATTTATATCATATCCGATGAGAAACTTCATTATAAAAATATTTTGCAAAGAGGAAGAAGAAGCAAGATCATGTGGAAGATGATAAAGGCTAGCCAAGGTCTTTAGAAGGAACAAGCTGGGGGTTGGCTTCACCTTGCTCAACATCCTCCTTCTCCCTCTAAATGATCTCCTTGTACTCTTTATTGAGGCAGTGGATACACAAATTATCATAGAGCTCCATTCAAAGATCATCAGGCTCAGAGTCAAGATCACAATAAGTTAGTTTTATCAATCATGTCCTTACACTATAGATAGCTCTCGGAGAAGGAATTGGCATAGAGGAGGCCCAGTTCTTGAAGATAGTCATCACTAACTTTGAATTCAAGGATAGCTTGCATCTTGACCAGCCTTAAAGTCTATGTATTCCAAGCTTTGACAAAATGTAGCCACCCACTCCTCCTTAGCCTAGACCAATTTAACCTTCTGCTTATCCTCAAGTTCTTTGAGTCTCATCAAGGCTGAATCTCGATCCACTTGAAGGATATTTCTCTCCTCCTTTGCCTCCCTCTTCATCTTCTTGACCTTGAGCTCGAGTAACTCAAGCTAAGAGTGGAGGAGGTTCACATCCTCCTCAACCTTACTAGCCTTATTCTTTTCAAAGGTTCTTTACCTCTAAGCCTCATAAAAGTGCCAATCTACATAACGAAAAAACTATAGTGCCTACAACCAAACCAAAGGACCAGCAAAAAAGAAGAAAAAGAAGCAATGTTGACAAAAGAAGTTCAAAGGACTTACATCGGCATAAGTCTAGGCCCACTTTATGAAGACCTAATCTATAGGAAGTAGCTCAATATAGAGGCCTCCACTATCCCCAAAGTCCTCAAGGAAATGCTCCTCAACATTCGTCTCCTCCTCTAAGGTGCCCTCATGGCAAGAAGAATGCTTCACATATGCTTTGGTATGAGGAGGAGGAGATACAAGTGTGAAAGTCACAACCGATCTCTTCGCCCAGTTGGTGGATTGTGTAGTGGAGGAACTCGATGCTCAAGTGGCAACTCTCATGGATTCAACTCTACAATGGTTGACTCAATAAAGGGACTTTGAAGGGTGAGGTATCTCCTATCCCTTCCTTATCTAACCTCCCTCCTCTATCCTCCTCTTCTCTAGATCCGGATGGACTCCTGAGTAGGAGCATTGCTTTTTTACTTCAAGAGGCCTCTTTCAAGATGACGAGATAGGGGACACCCAAGCAGTGTCTGCCTACTAGCTCAAAAACTTGTTTATAAATAAGTTCTAGGTCAACCTTACATAAAGCCAAACCTACAGTCAGATTGAGGAGAAAGCAACTGAAAAATCAAAAGCACAAAAGTTTAAAGTGCATATTAACTTTCTAAGCCACAGACAAGTCATGCTCTAGCAAATAGGCCTCGTCTGACCATGGGAGGGCAGGCCTAATATCCTTAACCTCATCTATCCAAGAGATTAGGAGTTGGTGAACTTTAGATAGACTTTGGGCTAGCTCAGTGGGAGGAAGAATTGCTCAACTACAAGAAAATCCTTGGTCTACCTTGGTAAAAATTCTAAGAGAATTGTCTTTCTAGGAGTGGATGGAATTAGGGTTTGAGGCAAAAAACCTACACCACTTCTTGGTAGAAAAGATGACTAACAGTGTTTGAACCCTAACAACCTTTGAAGGCATCCCTAAATATTTCTATAGTAGGGGGCGAAGCCTTTGAACTAAGCTACAGTTAGAAAGGGAGTGATAAATTTCATAGCATTAGGTATAATTTGGTTAGGAGCAAGGTCCCAATCTCGTAGAATATCATGGGTGAAGCTATCCATGGGGTATCTAAAGTCACTCTCAAATATCTCCTAGTAGGTACTGAACTTGAACCCAAACTCCTCTTTAAATTTTTGCTGTCCTCCTCTAATCTCCACAAGTCTAACTTGGTCCTATATGAAAAGTTGAACATACAGACTAAGTTCTCAAGGTGTTTCTCCTAGAGAGTGGATTCAGAAACCTAAACTCTCACCTCAAGGACACCTAATGAAGTACAAAGTTAGGTCCCACTCTCTAAAACCAAACAAGGTTATCCAATCCAAAAATAAAAAACCATAATGATTGAAAAGGGTCAAAAATGACACTTACTCTGGGTCAACTTCTCACCAGTACTTGGAGCCGTTGTCATGGGAATAGTAGGTAGTTGGGAACCAATCCTCATAGAAGAGGATGAGATAATTAGAGGAGCAAGTCCCTTGAAAGATACAATAGTGGTGGAGAGTGTAGAGCTCGACTCACCAACAATAGGAGCCTTGGCAGAAGGCACCATCAACCTTAAGACAATTGGAGTCACTACCACTTTGAAGGATAGAGATGTGGCTATAGGGAATGATAGAGTGGTAGGTCCCTTATGAGAAAATGACCCCTTTCTAGAGGAGGAAGGAGCAGAAGGGGATTGCCATTTTGAAAAACCAAAACTTAGCGAATATAGAAAGAAAGGAAGTAAAAGTGGGAAAAAGCTACAAGATGCAAAAAAACCCAAAAATGGATGAAAAGGGATGAAGAATCCTTTAAGTAGCCTTCCCTAAATCATCATCATTGCCACGTGTAACAAGAAAGCGTAAAAAGTAAGAGCCAAAGATTGCTGCACTAATTGCAAGGGATATGTGTCCACATCAGGGACAATCTTTATATCTAAAGGGATGCCTTCAGACTATCACCTTGATACAAGATGGTGGCTTATCTCCTGAAAGGTTATGTTCGTTGGAAACTCATGCCCGGCATGAAGCTACGAATTGGTGGCTCACCATATGAAGAGTCATGACAATTGGTGCCCCTCATGATTCAATGAAAGTGGTAGACTTAAACCTTGAAAATTCAAAATAATGCATTTGAAGACTCAGTTTAGATCAATGCACCTAAGTGAAGTGTAGGAAATAACTCCATTCATCGAGTTGTTTGAACTAAAAATAGTTGAGCTAAAAGTGAATAGGGACCTGATGTGAGGATTGATCCTCAGGCCAAGGTAACCAAGGTACAGGTTGTGAAGCTGACACCTGAGACAAAACCACTAAAGTCAAGTAGGCTAGTAGCACGAGTGGTGTATACCTTGTAAAGTACATATCTTGAGGCATACGAAAATATAGCAAGCTTGACCCATATTTGAATATGGCTAGGTATTCAAGAAATCTTAGAGAGATCCTTGACATAGAATTCAGAAGCGATAGCAACCAAATAAGAAGAGTCTAGCATAATTAGGACTAAAATCACGAAGTCCCTTATTCACAAAAAGACCTCTTTAACCTATAAAATAGTGGATAACCCAGAAAGATAATGGACCTCGACTTCTCCTTGCCTCTCTCTCCAATACTCTCTTGAAGGGAATTGATGAGAATTTTTCTAACTTGAACATCGGAGTGGTCACCATTAAAGAGCTCCCAATGGTCCTCCTTGCAATTCATATTTTATCTGGTAGATTGGTGGAAGGGCAGCATAGCAGATCTAAACTTAAGAAGCCTCCTGGATCAGAATGAATGTCTAAATTGGGCTCCATCAACAACAGGCATTGAGGGGAGAAGTTTCATCTATTTGCCCCCAACATTTCAATATAAGGAAAAATCTTTGATCATTTCTTCACTTATAATGCTGCAACTATATGTCCCCTTTGGGAGCATCAGAGGATGAAAAACTTTCTTTTCTTGTTTGTAACTTTTGATTTTTAGGAAATAAAATTTAGTTTGGTCTTAGCACAATTGATTAATTGTTCATTCCAAATGCTTAGATATCACACCTTTTTTAGAGTATTCAAGAGTGGGAATGTGTGACCCCACTTTTCCAATTTTCTAATTTGAGAAAATGAATTTGATATTTTATTGAATATCCACTTATGCCCCCTATTCTTATCATGAGTTTTGGAAAGACAGATTTTGTAGGTTTTCATATTTTATCATAAAACTATTCATTCTAAATATTTCAACTATGAGCAGTACTCACTTAGCATTATCTTTATCTTTTCAAGGTATATAAAGGAAGTATGGTATTTATTTTGTTCATAGGAATCAAGAGAAGAAATGTATAAAGTGATGTGACTCTTTTACTATTTTTTCAATGCGCTTTAATTGTGGCATTGGATAAAACAAATAATGCAAGAAAAAGTATTTTTATTTGTTATTATTTTTTCTATTTTATATTTTCTTAGTTTTTTTTTCTTTTCCAATTGCTTTACTTTTTTTACTTTTTTTAACTTTTATTTTAATGTATTGTTTGGAAATGCGATAGTAGAAACATGATATATCCTTTTATTTTTTGCTAAGGCCTTCAACTTCTATTGACTTTTGATTTGACCCCTATAGATCTCATCCTTATTTTTTCAGTGATCTTTCTTGCTCAATAATTTATTGAGATAAAACTAGATTAGTCTTCCTAATTTCAGCATGCAATATAATTTTCTCGCACTCTTTTTCTCTTTTTGTCTTTATATTTTTTTTTAAAAATGATCTTCTTTTAGGATCTCGTTCCTCTTCTGAGGATCCAATATTTGTTGGCTCACAAATGCCAACTCATTCTTACACTTTGAAACCCACATCTCTTTTTTTGTTGTCCCATGTGAAGTTCGTCCCTTTGGAAGTTTGCCTTCTATTATTTCTTGGTGGTAATTTTTTGCCTCTAAGAAGAACTTTACAAGAGACTATCATTCAATCATTGCACCTTCGTGTTTCACATATTTCTAGTTATTTGGAGATCAATCGCTTTACTTTCATACTTGCACTCCCAAAGTTATCTCAGGTGGATGGAAAAGGCACATGGATCTCAACTTCACTCTATTTTATCATTGACCATCTTTAATTTCAAATATTACTATTATTGATGGAGTCAAACTTGCCATTAGTTTTTAATTGGGAGACTCCTTGAGATCAAATCCACAGGGCTGATCGACATTGCGTGACCTACAAGATGGAGACATCATGAGGGGGATCGCCGAAGTCTGATGACCTCTTTGAAACTTAAGCCAGTATCGTTATTTGAGAGAAAATCAATAATAAAATTTAGAAGAGGAAAGAATCATAGAATTCAGAGCCTGAGAGCCTCTATTTTTATATATAAGAGATAGAGATATTCTTCTTTTTATATCTTAATAGACCGCACTTTATAGGAATAGAATTCCTGATTTTTAGAAGATTTGGCATAATTATCTTTCTAGAATATAGTTACATTTATATAATGGATTCTTTCTGGATTTAGTTTCAGGCCGACTTAGTAGACCCTGACTGAACCAATTCGTGGGCTCATTGTATCATCAGACACTGAACTCTAGGCATCGAGTCCTTGTGACTCAGTGAATGGAGTTAACTCCATATTTTTCTTGTGTTATATCTTTGAGCAAGCATTCTATTCGGTCAAATTTGTTGTTTGTTAGTGAGTTGCTTTTGCCCCTTAGTCAAGTTGAATGGCATCAGTTGTCCTAAAAGCTGAACTACCGTAGGTCATGCTAAGGATAGTGTCATTTGTTCTCGAGGCCAAACAACAGAGATCATGCGTAGAATTGTGTTGCTTGTCTTGAAGAGCAAATTGTGAAGCCGTACCTAGGATTGTGTTGCTTGTCCTAGAGGCTGAACTATAGGAGATCTTGTCTAGGATTGCTTTGCTTGCTCTGGAGATCTAACTGCAGAAGGCTGTATCTAAGATTGCATTGCTTGTCTTGGACATGCTGGTGATTTCTCAAATCAGCAGCAAGACGGTGAAGCATGTTTCAATAAAAATACTATTATTAATGGAGTTAAACTCACCATTAATTTTAAATTGGAAAACTCTTTGAGATCAGATTCACTAGGCCGATCCACACCGCGCAACCTATAAGATGGAGATACCGTGAGGGAAACAACCGAAGTTTGACGGCTCCTTTGAAACTTAAGTCAGTATCGCTATTTGAGAGAAATCAATAATAAAATTTAGAGTGGAAAAGAATCATAGAATTTAGGGCCTAAAAGCCTCTATTTTTTTTCATATAAGAGATAGAGATATCCTTCTATTTATACCTTAATGAACAGTGCTTTATAGAAATAAAATCCCTGATTTTTAGGAGATTTGATATGATTATCTTTTTGGAATATAATTACTCATATAATAAATTCTTCCTAGATTTAATTTTAGGTCGTCTTATTAGACCATGATTGAACTAATTCAAGGGTTTATTGTATCATCAACTTCCATTCAAAGACTATATCCCAATAACAAAAATAATTTTTCTAAATCTTGATAGAATTTTAAGTTTTTCTTTGTTGTTGTTGTTTGTTATGTGTGTGTATATATATATGTAGTATTTTTCATTATATTTTAATAGGATTTTTTATGTACAACCCTAGGATATGCTGTATTTACGGAAAACCCCTTGTAATTTCGATATTTATATGCAACTCTCTCCTTTCTCAATTTTATAAGCTACAACATCCTAACTTAATTTTAACTAAATTTTAAGCCAAAAATTTTCTACTTACACTTAAATCAATTTTTACTTAAGCTCTAAATTTTTTAAGTTTTGTATGAATCACAATTATCTTAAAAATTTATAAAAAAATTCTTCATTTATGAAAAGAGCCTCCATTCTTAAAAATTTTGCAGAAAACTCTTATTTTTTAAAAAATTTGTAGAACAACTCTTATTTTTTAAAATCTTTATAGATATTAATTTTACAAAGTGTTATATTTCTATTTTTTTTATATCTTTTGATACAAAATAGACCAAAAATATTTGCCTACAAAATTAAATATTTATTTTGACAATTATCTTAGGGGGCTATATGTAATAATCCCTTGTTCATTTCTAAAAAATAAAAAATATATTATAAGTTGTAGAATGCAAATAAAAAATGAGGATTTTCAGAATTTTTTAAGAAAATGAGGGCTTTTTGTTAATTTTATATAAAATTTGGGCTTTTATATAAATTTTAAGAAAAATAGATTTTTTGCAAAATTCTTTAAAATGAGGACTTTCTATAAATTTCTGATAAACCAAGCATTTCGGTATAAATTTTTTAAAAAATGATGATTTTGTGAGAATTTTTATGCAAACAATGACTTCTCAGCATATTTTTTGGAAATAAGGATTTTTTTTACAAATATTTAATAAAATAAGCACATTTTTGTAAAAATTTAAAAATATAATAGTTTTTTGTAAATCTATAAGAAAATAAGAATTTTGCTATACATTTTTAAAAAATCGAGCTCTTTTGTAAATTTTCAAGAAGATTGAACTTTTTTTTAAAACTTTTAACAAATTGATGAATTTTCGACAAAATTTAAAGAAATGTTTTTTGTATAAAATTTAAAATGATTTTATTAATTTTTATCAAAATTTTAAGAAATTCAGAGTTTTCTTTAAATTGTTAAAAATATATGGGTTTTGTTAAAAAACCCTAATGTCCTTAATTTTACAAATTAGTCTCTCGAGTTTCACATTTTTGAAAATACCACATTCAATATCATTCAATATGTGATTTCGTAATTTTGTACAAATTTAAAATTTTGATTCAAAAATAAAACTGAATCTGGTCATCCGCTCTAAAATTTACCAAAAAATAGAAATTAAATCACATTTATGCACACACAGTCATTTAAATTTTTAAAAAATAAGATTAACATGATTTAATCAACTTCCCTGACCTATAAAAGCATTAGAATCCTGCAAAGCGAAAAAATAAAATCAGAGATAAGGAATTTGCCGGAGATAAAAAATATCAGAATTTCGGAAAATCAAGAGGACCAATAGAAGAAAAAGATTAATAAGTTTTTAATTTTTTTTTTCTTTATTTCTGTCCTATCTTGCACCTACCCCTTTGCTCTTTCTTTCTGGAGAGGTGTTTTATTTTTGTCGCTACTCGTCGACCATAGCTCCCTCGTGCACTCGCTACGTCCGCCCACTACAGGCCCGTATACCCGTTCACCCATTGCTTCCAACCGGCCCCCCATGTCGACCCTATGACAACAAGTTCCTACATAGCAGCCCTTGCTATCTCAAACTCGCTGCAGTTAGTGCTCCATCGCATCGTCACCTGCTAATGGCTGTCCCCACCACATCATCACTCTACGGTGGCTGTTTATGCGGCCTTCAATCGCCCCACGCTGTACCCATGTTCGCGGCCTGCAGTCACCCCATGGTCGCACTCCACTGCGCCAGCTGCTGCCATGTAATCTCCACCACTTACAACCGCCAAGCAGCCAACTTCCACCATCGCCGCTGATGTACGTTGCTCACGCTGCTTACTTACCTCCGCTGCCCACAATGGCAACCCTTGCCGCTTTGCTTTCACCCTTGCCATCGGCGAACCTGCTGCCACCTTTGCCACTGCCCGTGCTGCTCCAACAATCTTGCACGCCACCCTACTGCCTTCTAGGCGGCCGTGGCCACCTTTACTCCTCTCCAAGTGGTTGTCCACGCCGTCGTCTTTTGTCATACCACCACCAACCAAATTTGGTGAAGGTGGATGGATCCGGCCGACAACGGGAAGAGAGAGCTCAGGAAGTAGAAGAAAAGGAGAAGTGGAATTGAAGGAGAAAAAGAAGATGGTTGTGGTGGGAAAAAAAGAAGAAAAAAAGGAAAAAAAATAAAAAAAGGGAAAAAAAATGACAAGAAAAAAGGAAGTGGCAGCCAGGACAAGGAAGTTGGAAAAAATAAAAAAAGAAAAGGAAAGGAATGGCTGCTGTGAGAGAAAAAGAGATAAAATGAAAAGAGGTAAAAAAAAGGAAAAAGGAGATCTTCGTTATAGAAAATATTTAGATAATTTTGACTTATAGGTAAACGATGTGATTGTGTTTTTTGATCTAAGGATTTTATGCGGGACTCTAATCACCGTTTCATTGTTTCTAGCTCTAAGAGCATCATTCGGGATTTCAATTGCCATTTCACAATCTAAGGATTTCATGCGGGACTTCGACGATCATTTTTTAGCTTGAGAGTATTCTTAAAGATCCTGACTGCCATTTCTGGACCTAAGTGCATCCCTCGGGATCTCAACTACCATTTTTTGGTATAAAAGAATCCAGTAGTAATCACCATCCTTAGTGTAAGGGTATACTTGGGGACTATGAACACCATTCCTCATTCTAATGGCTTCTTTAGGGAATTCAACTACCGTATTTGGTCTACAGACCTTTTTTAAGATTTTGACTGTCACATTCAGCCTAAGATCTCTTTTGGGACTCTGACCTCCATATTCGGCTTAAGGAAATCGCTTGGGATCTTGACTACCACTCAAAGTAAGGGCATCCTTTAGGACCATAGTTAATGGTGATCAATTAAGTTGATCAATCAACTTGATCATCCAAGTGAAAGCAAGTCAGTCTGGAATAATAAAATTAAACAAAATCAACTAAAATATATTAAAAAATATTATATTTTGTAGTTTTGATGATGAATAAAATTTATATTTGATCATATCTTGAGCATGTATACCTTGTAACCAAGTTGAGTCCAAAAAGATATCAAGTTCATTTGAAAGCTTCAAATATAGATGGACATAAAGAAAATATTGAAGACAAGACGTGATGGTTGATCAATAAATGAAACTTGAAGAATTAAAGGTAGCTTCAAAAAACCTCAAGAGATCAAGTCGATTCACTAGGTTTAGAATTTTTATTTATTGTTTGAGTCAAATATTTGCTATTTGAATTCTTAATTTAGAGTTTTAGTTAACACTTAAATTCATCTTAGAATGTCTTTACCGGCCTATCATTTTATCCAAAATTAGTCTTTAGAAGATGTCAAATTGGGAACTGAAGTTGTAATGACCCAGTAGATTTTTTTATTAACTTTGGATTCCCAAACTGTAGAGTTAGCTTGTTGAATCTCGTAGAAATACTTATGGGATAACTAACGACTTTGGATGCCTAAACCCTTTGGTTCAAAGCCCAAAGACTAAAAGGTTGTAAACTTCAGAGTTCTCATTTTTTTTGAATCAGTCATCCTATACATGTTTTGGTCGTTTAAACAACGTTAGTTTGGACTCTCAAACTTGATGGCAAGTCATTTGAACCTATGATATCAATTATAATAACTAGTTAAATTTGACAGTTGGAATATTTTGAACGCATGAATCTCGTGGTCAGAATGCTCGAACATGTAGAGCATAGGCAATAATGGCTAGTTCTCTCTCCAATGGGTATTTAAGAGCTTGGAGCTTATTCAATAGAGAACTTTTATATCTTTGATTATCTTTGTGAGAAAGAACAAGTTTTTCCAAGCCCTCTAACCTTACAAGAGCTCTAAATTTAAAATTTAAATTCATATCTTCTAGCCCTTATACTATTTTTAAGAGGCTATTATAGATAGACCAAAATTGTAAGTCATTTTATCTTTACTATTTGTAAACATTCTTAAGATGTTAAGTGTGTAAGGGAAAAATCTTTAGTACAGGAGTTGGCTATTGCTCAGTTGGAGAAAGAGTTGTACAGGCATGGCTTTATCCAAAGAAAGTAATACTCATGAGGTATGAGTTAGTGTAAAGGCTTGGTTTCATTTTAAGAAGTGAAAACTCTAGTGGAGAGTCCAATTTATCAAGATCGAGATAAGGTTTGCAGAGTTGGCTTAGTTGGTCATCAAACTATGTAAAAATCATGGTGTTATTCTTTCTTTTCTCTATTTAAAGTATAGTAGTCATGATTGATTTTTTGCTTGTGGGCTTGTATTGTTGCTATTGGTTTGTGAATTTAGTTTTTAATTACAAAAGTGATTAATATTCCTTTTAAACCTAATTCATCCACTCTCTTAGGTTGCTATCTTGGGCTTCAATTAGTATCAAAGCTCGGTACTTGAATTTTTATTTTAACAATATTAAATTTTTTATTAATTTCTATTATGGCAACTTTTGATATTTCTCCTTACTTTCAAGAGAGTCAATCTATTTGTCATTGCCCATATTTTGATAGAAACAAGTTTTAATATTTTGAAAATCTATTTTAGGATTTTTTATTAAGAGTATTGACTTTAATCTTTGGAACTTGATCAAAAATGAATATTCTCCATCTATCAAGATAATTGATGGTGTGGAGGTTTCTAAATCATCCTAAGAGTGAACTAGTAAAGAGAAAAGGCTAGAGTCCACAAATACCAAATCCATGAATATATTATATTGTACTCGTAATGAAATTTACTTTAAAAAAAATTTCATCATTTAAAATTGCTTATGATATTTGGAATTACTTATTACTCACTTATGAGTGGATTGACAAAATAAAAAATTTGAAAATTTCAATGCTTATAAATAGACTTGAGTTTTTCAAAATGTACTCTTTTGAATTGATATCGGATATGTTGACACACCTTATGAAAATTTTTAATGGCCTACATTTGTTAGACAAATGTTAAACTAATGAAGATATTATGAAAACGGTTGTTGGTATTTGCTAAGCTTATGGAAGCCAAAAATGATGGTTATTCAAGAAGCAAAGGGTCTCAAGACACTTTCACTTGAATAGCACATAGGCTCATTATTAACCAATGAGATGAGCCTCAAAGAATTGGAAATGGATGATGATAAAGAGTAAAAGAAGATGGAAAAGAAAAAAGACTCAAGGAAGAAGAAAGTAGAAACCAAAGATTCATCTTCTCAAGCTTAAGAGAAGAAAAAAAAAGAAGAAAAAAAAAAAGAAAAAGTCTGTATGGGAAAGCATGGATGATGATTTCTAGAATCACAACATCAACCTTTATCTCATGGCAAAGGATTATGAAAAAATGAGAATGCGGTATGTGATTTAAATTTCAAAAAATTGGAAGAAATATTTGAGGACTTATATAGTAGATATGAGAAATTACTTTATAGGTATTCTTCTTTAAAAAATAAATTTGTTGAACAAGGGCTTCAAATTCTTCTTTTAAACCTGATGCCCCTCCCCTCTTAGGTTGTCATCTTGGGCTTCAAAAAGGAATCAATTGAATTCCATCATACCAACCTAAATCAATTAATCAAGTTAGTTCACAAGAAATTAGTTTTAGACCAAGAAAAATTAAAATGGAGTCTGAACCTAAGTCATAATTAGATCAGGTTCATACCAAAATCAAATCCAAACCATAGTTAAACCATATTCAAACTGGAACTCAATAGAGTTCAAACTAGAACTAAATCAGGTTCAAACTTGAACCAAACTAGAATCAAATAAAAACAATACTAGGTTCAAATTCAAGTCAGTTCCAATTCAAATTGAACCCAAATCAAACGGTTTAAATCTAGATAATAATCATGTCAAAATCAGATCTCACTCAAATTAAATTGGTTCAGATCTAATTGTGATCCAATTAGGGTCAAGCAAGAACCCAATTAGGATCCAAATAGGCTAGAACCCAAACCAAATAACAGTCCAATAAGGGACGAATTCAAACCCAATTAAGGATCCAATTAGGGTTATACCTAAATCCAATTCATGATCCACTTAATTTTGAAGCCAAATCCATTGCTACTTCAATTAAGGATCAAATAAAAGTCAAACCTAAATTCAATAAGGATCTAATTAAGGTCAAACTCAAATCTAATAAGCATCTAATTTGGGTTGAATTAAATCCAATTAGGGTTGAACTCAAATCCAATAACGATCCAATTAGGGTTGAACCTGAATCTGATTCAAGATCCATTTAGGGTTGAATGTGAATCCCATAGGATCCATTAAGGGTCAAATCTAAACCAAACTAGGGTCCAATTATGATAAATCCTAAACCTAATAAAGGGTAAACCTAGACCCAATAAGGGTTGAACCCAAAATTCAATTAACGATCCAATAAGAGTCAAATGCAAATTCTAGTTAATGATATAATAAGAGTCAAACTCAAACCTAGTAAGGACCAATTAGGGCTGAAGCCAATCCAGTATAGATCAAACCTGGATCCAATAAATGTCTAACAAGGGTCAAATCTAAGCCTTGATCAAGTCCAAATCCACTTTCCAACATAGGTTAAATCAAGGTTTTGATCTAATTCCCAAAGCATGTTCGATCAAGGTTTAAATCCAATCCCCAAAGTGAGTTTAATCAATTTTGAACCCAACCCTTAAATTAAGTTGAATCAAGATTTTAACCCCATCCCCAAAGCAAAGTAACTCAAGATTCAAATCCAATTCCCAAAGCAGGATAACTCAAGATTCAAACCTAATCCCCAAAACAAGTAGAATCAAGTTCAAACCTAATCCCCAAAGTGAGCCCCGTCAAATTCAAACCAAAATAAAGTCTAAATCAGACCAAGTTTGAACTAGAATGAACCAAGTCGAATCGGAACTAAATCTAAGTATAAGTTAAACCAAGTTCAAATCAAAACTAGACCTAAAATAGGGCTAGGTTAAAATTGAATAAACCAAAACTAGACTTGAATCAAAATTAAGTATGAAATAAACCAAGTTTGAGCAAAAAAACTCGAACCAAAATCTAGTCTAAATTGCATCAAGTTCAAACCAAAATCTGACTTGAACAAAAATTAAGTCTTAATTAAACTAAGTTCCAACTAAATCAAAATTGAACCACAACCAAGTCTGAACCAAAATCAAAGACCTGAAGAAGGTTCAAACCAAATTAAGCAACCTGAATCAAGTCAAGATAGAAGGTAAACTAATTCAAGTCAAACTCAAAATGGACTCAATAAAGATGAGTCAAATCAATTTACATTAGATTAAGCTAGAAGAAACCAAGTAATCCTAGCCAAATTCAAATCAAAGCTAGATAGTTCATGTTAGCTTCAACCAAGACATGCTAATGTGAGGTCAATTAAGTTAGATTAAATTCACATCAAGCCAAGACCATCAATTATCCGTAAATCAAGTAATCTCCAAACAAGAATGATTAGCATAATTCAAGGCCATTAACTATCACTTTCAACTAGATTGAGCTAAGTTAGACTGGCGCGTAGTTCGACAATCAGGTAAATGCCAAGTTTAAGACAAAATTAGATGGATCCAGCCAACAACAAGTAGAAGGCTGTGGGTGATATTTCAAAACCAAACAAGATTAACTAACATAAGTCACAATAGTGAGTAACACCTTGAAATCAAACAAGGTTATCAACATTCTTCTAGCATCAAACTAAGCATCCAATCTAGCTAAAAGTCAAATCTAATTGAGTCCATCTATCATATCATACTTGATCACGTAGGAGTAGGGAAGCATGCAAACATGAAGCCTACTTAATCCCTCCTTTCTTTTCCTCTTTTTCTCTTTACATCATGAATTTAAATCATTTAAATATAAAGTAAGGTATGCCCTTACTTATGTTATGTAATAAAAAATTTATTAAATAAAATCATGTTTTCTTTTTTTGCCTCTATTTATATTAGTTAGGTTTCTTAGCTTAGGAGGTTCCTAATAATTGTCAATAACAAATAATATGAACTTATATCTATTGGAAGTCATAAATTCACAATAACTTGAAAACCCTCCAGAACACTATGTTGATTGATTTGTGTTACAAGATTACTTCTCAAGATTTTTTAGCCATTCTGAATGGTTGATCACAACTCCATAATGCCTTAGAATCTCATGTAACCATTAGTTCGTGGCTAGGATCTCTTCACTTTTTTGTGCTACAGATTTAACATGAGAATTGTTTTATGTGGCTTGTTTACCCATTCACTAATAAATCTTGCATGAGAAAATGGTGTTCCTTTCTTGACAATTGAAGAAGATTTTATCCATGTTCTATCATGCCCCAAACTGAGATGCAATAGACACTACTATATACCCACTTTTACGATAGATATACAAGGCAAACCTAGACATATAATAGATAAAGTGCATCTTCCATGAAAGGCTCTCCTATGAGGTTTGCTAAAATAAAGGATAAACAACAACTAGCTAACAATATGCACTCACACACACACGTATATAAATATAGGAACATGAATCCTAAAATGTATGATACAAACACTCCTCAAATATGAGATTTTTAATTTTACATTTTGGTCCAAAAGACACAAATTTAGAAGGAGGCCATCTAGGTACATATATTATAAAATTATACATGGGAAGATGAGCTACACAAGGACAAATGACACATCACTCACCCCAATTCTTGTACAAAACTCTTAAGTCAACTTAGAAGAGAATGAGTGATCTAATGCTAATTAACACTTTTTTTGTACATATGATATATATAAAAGTCAAGTTTTGTAAAACTCGATCATAGAAGCAAAAATCTAGTTGAAACCATCTAATGCTAGCATTATATACCTATGTTAAAATTGGCAACAAATCTTGAACGTAACTATCACATTAGTAATTTTTTTTATCTATTTTCAACATTGCAAAAATAGCACAAAATAGTATGACAGGTATCTCCAAATAGGGCACACACAAACATAGTGACCCAAACTAGAATAGAATGGCCATGGTAAAACTAATGGTAGAATCATGGAGTATAACCAGGGGACCACATCGCTATTCTGATACCCACGGATGGAATTCTCATGCATGAATATAGATACATGTCAACATAACTATGGCAACTCCCCATGGCTGGGCCAAGACAAGAATTGGGATGGAGACCACACAGTCAACACTAATAAATCACAAGAATCACAATACTTTTGCAAATACAAGAAATATTAATAGACACACACACATGCATGATTTTTCAAAATAATAAAAAAATGAATGCAAAGATGTGTGTGTGTGTGTGTGTGTATGTGTGTATGTCCAAAGATGTGTGTGTATATATATATATATATATATATATTCATTTTTGAAATCATGGTTACTTTGTAAAAACACATATATGATTTTTTTTCCTCATTTTCAAGCCATGTGATTTCCCATAGATGACTCCATAGAATGCCAATGAAACATCAAAAAATAATATCAAGCATCGTGGTGCAAGAAAACATCATACTTATCAATATGGATAATATCATCAAAATAACTATTTCTTAATATTATTGGGAGCTACTAATTCGCTTACCTGACTTGAAGATCACATCAAATAGAAAGGAAAAGCTCGATCCTCCTTGTCTAGATCTACAATATGAAATAATTGATTTCATAATCTAATTCTATTGCCAATATTACATCATTCTAATCAACACTCTTAACCTTGAAAATGTAATGTAGAACATGAAGAATTGGATTTAAAACATAATCTAGAGTTGTCTCATGATTCACAAGAATAGACTAATGTAGATGAAATCCAAGATATTAGAGTATCCTAGATTCAAATATGTAAGTCAATTACCATTCACAACACAATTTGACATTGAAATCGATTGCTTTTCTATCAAAATAAGAGTAAAGAAAACTACATTTTGAACCTTAACTTCCACATCTTTCTTGTTTCAACACATTTTCTCTGCTCTAATTGCAAGAATTTACAAAAGTAAAGTTTGGTCAAAACCAAAGTGAATAAAAGGGAATAGCAATAGCATGAATATTGAATGAAGATGAATGGAAAAATAGCTCAAAGATCAAGTGTTAAAACCACAACAAATTCTAAATAGAAAAACTAAAACTTGATAAAGAACCAAAGTAGATTCCAAATACCCAAGTCAAACCTCTGCAAAACACCAAAGCAAATTGGAACACCAAGATTTAAACCCAAACATTTCCAAGCTTCAAAACAAAGTACAAGACATAGCCAAAACCTAATTAGAAGCTGAGGTGTTGAACATTCCCTATCTTCACAATTAGTTTGGGGGCTTAGTCTAGTAAAACTTCAATGAAGAGAAAGGCCCAACTCTAAATTTTTAATTATGATATTAACAAATACTGGTGGCTGCAAAAAGTTAGGAGAAGTTGTCAACGAACTCTCTATTTTCTTGTCATATTAATATCTTTATATGGAAGCAATATTCCAAGAACAATCATAACCTCTAGAGAGAACCTTAAAATAATGGTTTCAATTTTAGATTTGAAGCATCAAGACCACAATTTGTAGGGTTTGAAAATAGGTTCAATTTTTTTGAGTAAAAAACACAAGGAACTCCCCTTTCTAACAGCAAATAAGACCTAAGACTTCACCAATCTCAGCTAAAGAACATGTCCATGATTTGGCACCAAAATGTTTCAACAAGACCCCATTTTAGTACCAAAAAATTTCAGTAATTCCAGATCACTTGGCAGTCCAAAATTTTCAGCAAAACACCATTCATTAGCTAGAAACAAATCTGAATTTTTGCTCTTATTCTTGATCAGCAGAAGGAAGGAGAGAGAGAGAGAGACAGAGAGAGAGAATTCAGCTCCTGTCCTTGATCACCGAGAATGGGAAGCACTTGAGTTGCAGCTTCCCAATCTTGCTACTATTTAGCAAGAAGAAAAAGGATTTGGATTTCAATAAAGAAAAGAAGCGGGCCCAAATCATCGCCTTCTTGCTCTTGTTTGCCCCAAAAAGAAAAGAAAAAAAAAATCAAGGAAAGGGGCCCTTGCTGGCCTGGGGTAAACATGGAGGAGAAACAGGAGAAAAGAACAACCTAAATTTGCACCTTTGTCAAAATTTGCCTTCTCAAACCCTAATTGCTACTGCTCCCTTTTTCTTTCACTTTTGCTGCTATTTCTTCTACTCATGCAAAGAAAGAAGAAGATAAGAACATGGGAAAAGAATGTCAAAGTCTATGTTTGAATTATTTGCAAAAAGCCCCTTGAGCTCTTCTATTTAATATTTAGGTCCTTCTTGAGCTACTTGTCCTCTTCCTTTTTGTTTTGTTTTCTCCTTCATTAAGTAAATTTGTTTGTTGTGGTTGGGTATCACTAATATTTGACAACCATAGGTTCTTAGGTTCGAATCTTAGCTTGGATTTGTCATTCTATCTTGGATTTGGTTCTTCTGGTTCTTACATGTTCTTCCCTTGTTCTTTTTTACATTTTATTTTGGTGTCAAGGGGTTGAATGTAGGGATTGGTCTTAGCTTTGAATTGGCATTTCATAGTCGACTGAACACCCCACCACCTTCCTTTATTTTCTTTACTTGTACCAATTTACTTGTTCTCTAGAGCTGGATGTAAATGGTCAAAAACTAAACTTTGCCAATTACCCAATCATTGAAAGATTGATACTCTAATTTATGTCAATTGTCCAAACTTTTAAAGATTGATATCATAGCTTTTGTTGATGGATCCTCTATTTCATCACCAAGGTTCAGCACAATGATATTTGGTCTTTTCTCCCTAGATGAATTTGGCCTTTGCTTTATGGTGGGTCTCAAGAAGTTGATTCATGTTTACTAGTTGGAATTTCAACTTATTCAATGGTAGTAGCAGCAATGGTCATGGTAATGGGAGCAACAACAACAATAGTAAAAGCAAAGGTGTGCATAAATTTGATGGAATTAGGCATGATTTTGCAACTTATATGTGTTTCGGTTTCTCCCAGAATAATCATTGGTTGAACAAAGTGGACTATAGACCCTTCATTGAGAATGATATTGTAAGTTGGCGCAAGAGGATCATTTGCTGATACCATTTATTTTGGTTTTGGAAATTAATTAATCAATTGTTATTTTTCTACTTTTCATCATTGGTTGATCTATGTTGTATTAATTAGGATTCTATATTTGGAGAAGTCATGTCCCATGGAGCATTCTGGAATTTGTAGAGTCGTGATCGACCATACAAGATGGCTGAAGAATCTCGAGAGTCAATCTTGAAATGCAAATCAATTTGAGTTGGTTTTAGTGCACTTTCCTATTATGTGGATTTATGACTTTCAATAATTACAAGCCCCTATTATTAATAATCCTGAAAATCATTAATAATTTGCTAAAATAAAAAACATGGCTAATGTAAAATAGAGACAAGAGAAAGAGAACATGATTTTTTAAAAATAGATTTTGGATTACATAGCCTAAAAAAGGGCATGCCCTCATTTTGTAAATGAAATATTTAGGACTTTTGATAGAAGGAAAACAAGAGTGGGATTGGGAAGCCCTGGTGCTAGCCCATTGTCCTACTCTCGTGTGCTTATATAGATGTGATGTGGTAGACGAACTAGCTTGAACTTGATTTGAACGGATCTTGGTGCTGATGACTTGGGCTAATGTTAGCCTAACACCATTGATTTTTGAAGTGCTACTGACAACTTCTCATGTTAGTTAGCTTATTCTCGAAGTGTTGTTGACAAGCTTGTCTTGTTGTTGGTTAACTTCACTTGATTTGATGTGAACTGAAAATTAGCTAATTGTCAAACTGCGAATAAGTCTATCTTAGTTCTAATTTATTTAAAGACATAGTTAGCAGCCTTGACTTGTGCTAACTAGCCTTATGTGAATAATCAGAGACCTTAATTTATTGTTGATTAGCTTTACCTAGTTCTTAAATTGTTGCCAACTAAATCCACTTTGATTTTTGTTTGGGCTGGGCGTTTGGCTCATTATCTGACCACATGGAAGCTTGTCTTCATTCGATTTGATTTAAAGGAGTCATGGCTTTAGCCTAGGCTAACCATCCTTGGGTTGAATTGATTTGATTTAAGGAAATTGACAACTTCCACTTGTCTTTGTGTTGACCTTGAGTTGGGATTACTTGGCTAATTTTTTTGCTGCTCAAGTTAATTTGATTTGACTCACTTTAAGTGTTGTACACTATTTGAACTTAAATTGAATTGATCTACTTTCCATCTTGACCTGATTTATGTTGATTTGATTTGGTCTTGAGACAATCAAGATTTGATTGGGTCTTGGTTTGGATCTTGTTTAAGTCTTTGACCTAGTTCTATTTTAGGCTTGGTTATGATTCAAATCTAATTTGGTTCAAACTTGTTTTAGTGTAGACACTATTTGGGGCATCCACTAGCAGGATTAATAATCAAATGAGTTATTAATTATTTTTCAGATAAGACTTCCATGGATGCATGTCCACCAATGTAATCTATGTGTAGTGGCTCATCATGGTTGAGTACGAGATTTGTGTTTAAGCCTCTATTCAAGCATAAGACATGAAAACCTTCTCAAACATGTAACTTGTAACTCCAATCTTCATCCAAGCATGAAAGGCATAGCTTGTAACTTAAGGCCAAACATCAAACACATAATTTGTAACTTTGATCTTTGTCGTAGTGTCAACCATGTAGCTTGTAACTCTAGTTTTGATATAGGCATCAAGTGCATGGCTTGTAACTCTGGTCTTCATCTCGATGCCAAGCTTGTAACTTGTAACTCTAGGTTAGGGATCAAGTGCATAGCTTGTAACTTTGGTCTTCATCTATACGTCAAGCACGTAACTTATAACTATGGGTCAAACATAAAGCATGTAGTTTGCAACTCCTATGTTCATCTAGGAATCAAGTACGTAACTTGTAACTCTTAGTTGAGCATCAAATAAATAGTTTCTCACTTTGGTCCTCATCTAGCATCAAGCACGTAGCTTATAACTCTAGACTGAATGTCAAACACGTAGCTTGTAACTTTAGGGTGGGCATCAAGCATTTAGCTTATAATTCAGCAACAAACTATAATGAGAGTTAGCAGAAAAAACTAGTGATTTCATTTCATTGATAAAACTTATGTAAATTATATACATTTCATGTTCTAGGAAGCAACATGTCTTCTCTATGCTCAAGCTTGTATATGCCTTTACCTACATCATAAATAACCTTGTATGGTCCTTCCCAATTTGGAGTAAGTTAATGGAGGATTAGTTAGTGATGTCAATGTTGCATAAGACTAAGTAGCCAACGTGCAAGAATTGATTGCGAACTCAGTTTGATAATAATGTGCTACAAATTATTGATAGGCTACAACTTAGGCTCTAGACTTCTCCCTGCTTCTATTAGTAGATTCTTCTCTACTTGAGGGTCTCTTCATTTATTTAAGGATTATGATCTTGAATCCAAAGTGTGGGAATTTGCATTTCAATAGAAATGACTATCTCCATCCCATAAGTTAACATGAAAGGGGACTTTCCTATTGTGGACCTATGGGTGATATTATATGACCAAAGGATGTGCAGAAAATCTTCTACCTATGATCTTTTTGCACCCTCTATGCACTTCTTTAGCCTTTGTAGAATAGTTTGGTTTGTTACTTCAACATGTCCATTTGTCTGTGGATGAGCTTCCATAGTGAATTTTTGCTTTATATTCAATTCCTCACAAAGCACCAAGAACCTTTTTTTTTTAGCAATTAGGATTTACCATTAAAGCCTCACTTTAAAGCAAGGTTCGAATCAATGACCCCTCACATAGAAGAGGTTGGTACAACCACCAACCACCAAGAACCTTTTGTTGTTGAACTATTTCCTATTATCGGGTGACTAACACCATTGGGATCCCAAACCTACAAATCACATTCTATCAAAAGAATTTCTTAATGTTATATTGGGCAAGTAATAGCCTTGATGACATAGTTTATGTGCTAGGACTCAGCCACTTGATGACTCCCACATATGCCCTCATGCACTTCTTATACTGCATACATTGCATTTGTGGGGGTCAAGCACCTAAGCAATGGGCATGTCAAAGATCTCTTATATAGACTTCTATCCTATAAGATGAAACTTGGTGAGGCTCACTCAATCTGGAAGCTTGGATGGGGCCTTCAGACAACTTTTCATGCAGGAGGTATCCCACAAATGGATTGATCTAATTTAATTCCTTTGTAGTTACATTAACTTTGGCTTTCATGACTTGTAGAACTCAAGATTTCAACATAGATTGTGGGAGTGCATCCATAATGAGTTGTTGACGATAGGTGGGCTAATGAATCCACTTCTATATTCTCCTCATGAGGAATTTTCTTGACTTTATAGATTTCATGGTTTCCATTATTATCGACACTTCAACAAGGTATCCATCCAGTGTTGCTTCTCAGACTTCATAGAGACCATTAATTTAACTAGTCACTAATTATGAATTGCTAAAGAGTTGAAGTTTTTAGACCCTTGCAATTTGCACCAGCCCAAGCCCTAATAGTATTCCCTTGTACTATGTCATGTTATTTGAAGCCTTGAATTCAAATCTTAGTGAATAATTTGCTACCTCTATATTAGGGTTAATTATCACTACTCTTGCGCCACCTCCCATCTTGCAGGAGAATCCATCAACATAAATTTTCCATGCAAAAATTTGTCCCACTCTTGAGGTGGGATTCCTATCTCCACAAGGAATTTAGAGAGCAATTGTGCCTTAATGGCTACCCAAGTTTTGGAGTATATGTTTAATTATCCTAGCTCCATTGTCCACTTGAACGGTCTGCCCAAATTTTTGGTTTCCATAGCATTTGATGGAGTGGTAACATGTGAAACCATGCACAAAATGGGCAACAAAATATGGGCAGAGTTTGCAAAAGAAAATAATTAGGATATAGGTTAGCTTTTTTATAATGCGATATCATATTTCAGCCCCTGTTAATACATGACTTACATAGTATATGGGGTATTGCTTCTTCTCTTGGTTGCTTACCAATATCAAACTCAAAGAGTGGTCTCTAGCTAAAAGATAGAGATAGAGGACTTCATGGGTCATTAATTTTACAACTAATAGAGGAGTGACTAAGTATTCTTTCGAAGCTTCGAAAGCTTGTTTACATGCATCATCCAATTTTAAACCCTATCTATTTCTAATGCTTTGAAAAGGATAAACACCTTTCACTAGACTTTGACAAAAATGGTTGAGAACCGCTAATCTCATAGTAATATTGGAGCTCCTTAACCAAGGTGAAGGGCTTCATTTCCAACATTGCCTTGATCTTCTTAGAATTTGCTCTAATCCTACATTACCATATATCCTAGGAACTTTCTCCTAGCTACCTCAAATATGCATTTTTCAAGATTCAATTTTATTCTGTATTTGGTAGGATGCTGAAAGTTTCAGAGGTCTACCACATGATTCAAAGTTTGAATGATCTTCTCTAGAATATAATTTGTAAGAGCCACCATATTTCTTCAAAGTTGTAACTTGAAAACTTGATTTATCATCCTCTAATATGTGGCCCTACATTCTTCAACCTGAAAGGCATAGCTTTATATCAAAATATCCCCTTATACATGATAAAGGTGGTTTTTCTCCATCTTTTAGATGCATCTAGATCCAATGATATCCCAAGAAAGCAAAGCTTAGAAGCTGGTGTTTGGTAGTAGAATCTACTAATTGGTCAATCATTAGAAGTGGATAACTATCCTTGGGACATTCCTTGTTAGGATTGATGAAGTTCACACACATTTTCTGTTTGTCATTGTTTTTCCTAGCCATTACAACATTGGCCAACCATTCTAAGTACTAAACTTCTGACCAAAATCTTGCATTCAAGAGCTTCACCACTTCCTCAATTATAGCCTTTTGACATTTTTTCTACTTCATAGGCTTCACTCCTTCTACAATAGACAACATGTGTTCTATTGTTATAATGTCAAGTATGATAAATTAATCTCACATCAGATATTAGATAGATAGAGTCCAATATATATGGTGAAAAAGACTCATATCCCATGAGCTTAAGTTTTTGGGTTTGTTTGGTGTCCAGCCCAATCTATTGATCAGATTTGACAATCTTTTGACACCTTTAACAAGTGGTATCAAACCTTCAGGTGAAATTACTGTGATTATGTAACTGAATTGAGTCACATGTTAGTATCTCTTTTTAAAAAATCAAAAATTGAGACAAGAACCCGTTAGTATGGGTCACATGATAAAATTGGTTAAGTAAAAGAGTACTATGATGATGCGACTAAGTTGAATAACATATTAGTCTCTTTTAAAAAAATCAAAAGAATAAGACAAAAATTCATTAGTATGGGTCACACGGTGGAACTAGTTGAATAAAAGAGTTCTTAATTAATAGTGTTAATATTGATGTGGTGAAATCACACTTGAAGGGGGAGATTGTTATAATGTCAAGTGTGATAAATTAATCCCATATCAGAAATTGGATAGATAGAGTCCAATATATAGTAAAAAAAGGCTCATATCCTATGAGTTTAAACTTTTGGAATGGTTTGGTGTCTGGCCCACTATATTGATCTAGTTTGACATTCTTTCAACTCCTCCAACATTCTATGACTCATGAATCAATCCTTGGAAGGTTATCAAGAGACAAAGCAAAGACATCTTGATTGGTCCTTAAAAGGTCTTGTGGCTTGGTGAGGACAAGATCTAATAATTTAGCTCCAGTCACTATGCCACGATTGGCGTTTTGATCCAACACTATACTCATGATTTCTAGGGCTTCACCCATCCCAAATTTCATCAAGAATTGTATAACTAGATGATATGTGGAGATTGTCACCTAGAGGTGATTTAGTGATGGTCTTCTCAATATTGCATGCTCCTAACACACTAGGTGTGTTTGCATATAAATTGAAGAAAAAAGTTTATAAATTTGCCTCTTTACAATAGCCTCTTAAGTTTGAGTACAAGGGTATGAAGATTTGAAAGTGAAATCTAGATGTAGAGCTTTTATTAAGCTAGAGGGCTTGAGAAAGCTTATTATCTCTCTTAAAGATAATCAAAGATATAAATGTTAATTTAGAACAAACTCCAAGCTCTTCTATAATTGTTGGGGAGAAAACTAGCCATTATGGCTATTTTCTACCATGTTTAGGCATCCAAAACTAAATTTGGTCATTCAAACCACTCCAATGGTTGAATAAGACTAGTCCTTAAAAGGTTGTCATACTTTTAGGTGCCTAAAACATAGGTTTGAACCTTCGAACCCTCAACTTTGAGCATCTGAAGTTGAGGATGGATAACCAAAGTTACAAATAGTGGAGAGTGAAAATCTCTATCTGAGAACATTGGGCATTTGAAGCTATTAGTAAACCTAGTCATTTTTTAATAGGTTTGGATGTTTGAACCATAAGGTTCAAATGATTGCAAATGACATAAAACTTGCACTAGAATGACATATGGAAGGTTGACCTAACAACCAGTCAAAAGTAGTATAACCTTCCATATGATAAATATTGGTCGCTTGACAATGAACCATGCACTGGTATAACCTTACATATGTCATTCGGGCATCCTACACTATGATAAATATTGGTCATCATGTGTTGGAGAATGACATGTGGAAGGTTGACCTGACGGCTAGTCAAAAGGTAGTAAATAAAATACAACTTCATATAAGATACTTTATTTTGATGCCCACCTTTCGGAAGGATAGTCTAGGATAGAATATGGTGGGGGATGTAAGAATGAGGTGGGAGTAAATTAGCAGCTATTTTGACCATGACCACTTCAAAGTTTGCCTCAAAGACAATCTAAATAGCATTAGGATAAGTGATGGGTAGATTCACCTTTTTCCAGGATTGGACAATGAACAACCTATCACCATTAGTAGGAGTATGGAGAATGATTTCATAGCAAAGGGTGAGGGTAGAGGTTCTATAGTCAAAAGGGGCATTCGAATAAAAATTTAGACATTCTCATCTCTAACTAAAGGCAACCAACCTTGAGAAGCAAAAATAGGGGATAAATTGAAAGAAGCTAGAAATTCAAAATCAACAATTCGAGGAGGAATAATATGAGAAGAACAAAATTGATCTTGATACTTCATGGAAGCAGTAGGGAATTAATGACAGTGGGGATATTTAATGCCTCAATAGAAGTTTAAGTGGAATCCCTATGTCTCTTCCTTGCCACATGCTTTTCTCATGGGATGGTGAAGAAGGAGACGGAAAGGGCATAGAAACAAAAGAGGGAAGGGTGGAAAATGATATTTAGAGGCCTTCTAAAGCTTAGAACTTGTGGAAAAAGCTTGCGGGAGGAAGGATGCATGCAACTAAGGGAGAGAAATTGCAGGTTCAGTTGGTCAACCTAGGGTTTTTAAAAGAAGAAATTGCAGAAAATTCAAATTTAAGTGTTTAAACTTTTAGGTTCGGGCATCCAAACTTCACCAAACAGAGAGTTCATTTTTGTTATTAGAGTTTGAATGTCCAAACTATCCTGGTTAGACGTTCAAACTAGTTAGTCAATAGAAATAACAAAAGAAATCCATAAATCAACTCACTCAATTGTTAAAAATCCAACATCATTTTGAATAATGCAAAATTAGAATCTCATTGAAAAATCATTAATCAACACAAGCAAACACTCCCCATTCCTATGGTATTAATAGCATTATACTCTATCAATGTATATTAAATAATATATATCATATGAAGATCATTGCATTGAAGGAAAGTCAAAAGATCTAGAAGAGATTATATTACTTCATGTGATTTAGTACCCTTTGGAGCTTATAGAGATGTCATCTAAGTGGGCTTTCTCTTTACAATTTATAAAGTAAATATATATTTCTATACAAAAAGGATTATTAATATAGCAAAATATCACAAATGAAGGTTATGAAAAGTTTCAACAAAAGTTTATTGCAAAAAAAAATTCAAATGAAAGTGAGAAACCCTACTTAAGCTAACTAAGTTAGAGGATAATTAAAACATAAAACTTTTTTCCAAAATGTCATCCCTTGCTAACAAGAATTGCTTAAGTGGTAGAGGATTTTGTCACCCAAACTTATTTGAATCCCCCAAGTTTATGAATCATATTTTTTGGTACCCAAATTTATTCAAAAGTAGTACTTTTCATAATTGGGCAATAAGTGGAGACATGTTCATGAAGGCTACAATAGTGATATCTTAATTTTTATCATTTTACATTTGAAGTCTTTACAAGTAGATTTTGTTCCCTTATATTTTGAAGATGAAATAAAACTAAGTCTAAATTTATTCAAAATATTCTACTAGTATTTCAAAATTTTATTCGAAGTATGATTTTTATGAAAGAAAATCACCAAGGTCTTTTCAAAATACAATTCTCTTTTTGAAACATGTAAAGATCCTTTTACAATCACAAAAAGTTTTGGAAGATTTCAAAATAATGTTTTCCTTTTGATGAACCTCAATGTCCTTTTTCCAATTACAATAACTTTTAGAAGACTTTTAAGGAATCAAAATCATTCTCAAGTGAAATCATTTTCTCTTTCAATGTAGCTTGCTTGAGAAGTAATTTTCATGCCTTGAATATAAATTTTCAAGAGCTTCTGGCAATTTCTCAAAAGGTAAATCACAAACCTCATCCTCATTAGTTTCACAATCCTTTGACATAATACAAAGGTTGAGGTCATAATCTTCAAAGCCATCATCCATGCTATTCCATTTAGGCTTTCTCCTTCTTTTCTTCTTTTTCTTCTTCTTCTCTTGACCATGAGAAGGTGATTCCTTGGCTTCTACTTTCTTCTTCTTTGAGAACTTTCTCTTCACCTTCTTCTCATCTTTATCAACATCCTCCTTCTAACTTATTTTCTTTTTTATTCCACTCTTGAGATGATTTAAGAACCTTTAGATCATCAATCATCTTAGTGAGTAGAGAGTACCCATTTTCAACTAAATGTCAAACATCAAAATCAATGCTCTTAACAAAACTTTGAAAAATTTTCCAAATATTAAAATTATTTCCATCAAAATATAGGGGATGTAAAATAGATTGATCTTCTAAAAAATAATGAGAAGTAGCGAAAGTTATCATCAAGAAAATGGATCAAATACTTGAGGATATTAGTTCTAAAGAATGAGCACAAGGCTCAAATACCAATTGCAAGCCCAAATAGACAATCTAAGAGGGAGAGTGAATTAGGTTTTACAATAAATCATACTATTTTTTTGGCAAATTAAAAATCCAATTTAATTCTCAAAATTACAATCAATACTATGCTTTAAAATTTTGGCCAAAATATTTCGATTTCAGCCTGTGCCGAACCATTTCAGTCTTCAAAAGTTTCGATTCTAGGGTTTAAAGTGAGCAGTGAGTAGTACGCGGAGCAGCGATGGTGGAGCAACGACGGCGGATCAGCAAGTAGTGCATGGAGCAGGGAGTAGTTGCATAGTAGAAGCAACGAGCAGCAAGAAGCAATAGAACAGTGAGCAATAGTGGAGCAGAAGTGAATGAGCAGTGAGCGACAACAGAGCAACGAGCAGTGGCAGAGCAAAAGTAACGAGCAGCAAGCAGCAGTTCGTAGTGAGCCTCTATTGAAGAAGAACAAGTCTAATAGTTTATTCTAGCCCAATACTAGCATCCTTGCTTTTATGCTTATTAAAAGTATGAAAAATTTCTTTGCTTCTCTATTTTTGAGCAACGGCGGAGCTGATCAATAGGAGAACAAAAGCAATGAGTAGCGGTGGAGCAGTGAGCAACGATGGAGGGAATACATCCTCTCGGAGGCAAAGCGAGCACATCCACCCAAAGTTAGCGTGAGCAGTGGCACTCTTGGTCATAGAGAGCTCTTAGGACCCCTCTATTGACGTGCTCATCATCCCAAGCATGGAGGAGGTCTTCATCTTCTCTTGTTCCCTCTCCAATTAGGATAAAGACTGCCACGAAGTGTCCGAGTGGTACAAGCATTCTTCCACCTTCTTCGTCTCCACCATTGAGTCCATCGATGGGATCTAGCAGTAGGACGGGATCTAGAGCACCATTGCTTACTATAAGGCTCCTGCGATACAAACAAAGGTACTTTGCAAGTGCCCCTATTCATGGTGTTATTCACGATTTTTTTCATGGTGTTGAAGCTATGTAAGAGTGGATTTGTCACTGGTTTGGTGCATGCCTGAATTTTTTTTAATTTTTTTTTAATAATTGAGATCAATAGTTAGTAGGTTTTGGTCTCTAGTTTAGGCCTTTAGGGTGTGGTGTGTTTTATTTGCTATGGGATAATAGTGGCATGACAATGTGCATGTGCCTTTAGGGTGTGATGTGAGTGTTTGTTATTTTTTCCCAACATTTGTAGTAATGATATGATTAAAGTGACTATTAAACCATAATTGATATCCATTATATAAAACAAGAGCAAGCAGATTCAAGAAGTAAGCACGAGCAAGAACAAGTTTTTTTTTCTGCTGTAGGCTACAATCAGATTCAAGAAGGTAAGAAATTTTATGTACTTCTGAATTATTATATGTGTTATATATAAAATTATAGAATTACTATATGTTTCCTACAATTTATCTTTCATTTTAGATAATTTTATACCATAAAATTATAAATTTAATAATTTTCTAAAAATGTAAATTTTTTTCATAATTGTGTAAATCATAAAATATTTTAAAACTTAAATTAAAGAAGAGGTAAAAAATTATAAAATAATTTAATCAAAATCTAAATGAAATTGATTTATTTGTTAGTAAATTTGAATGAAAATGGAGTTTTTTTAGTTTTTTCCAAAAATTAAAATTTTATGTCAAAATTAAGTAGTAAATCGAGAATATTTAAATTTATGCAAAAAATTAGTTAGTAAATCGAAAAAATTTAAACTTATGCAAAAATTAGGTAGTATTTGTTAGTAAATTTGTGCGAAAATGGAGTTTTTTTTATTTTTTTCAAAAAATTAAGATTTTATGTGACAATTAGGTTGTAAATCAAGAATATTTAAATTTATACAAAAATTAGTTAGTAAATCGAAAAAATTTAAAGTCATGCAAAAATTAGCTAGCATTTGTTAGTAAATTTGTACGAAATGGAGTATTTTTAAAATTTTCAAAAATTAAGATTTTATGTGAAAATTAGATAGTAAATCCAGAATATTTAAATTTATGCAAAAAATATTTAGTAAATTGGAAAATTTTGAAGTTATGTAAAAATTAGCTAGTATTTGTTAGTAAGTTTGTACGAAAATGAAGCTTTATCATTGCTTCAAAAATTAAGATTTTATGTGAAAATTAGGTAGTAAATCAAAAATATATAAATTTATGCGAGAATTAGTTAGAAAATAAAAAAATTTTGAAGTTATGCAAAAATTAATTAACATTTGTTAGTAAATTTGTGCGAAACAGAGTTTTTCAAATTTTTTTTACATCAATATTTTATGTGAAAATTAGGTAGTAAATCGAGAATACTTAAATTTATGCAAAAAATAGTTAGTAAATCAACGAAATTTAAAATTATGCAAAAATTCGATAGTATTTGTTAGTAAATTTGTGCGAAAATGGAGTTCTTTTTTTAAAAAATTAAAATTTTAAGTGAAAATTAGTAGTAAATTGAAAATATTTAAATTTATGAGGGAATTAGTTAGTAAATAGAAAAATTTGAAGTTATGCAAAAATTAGCTAGCATTTGTTAGTAAATCTGTGTGAAAATAGAGTTTTTTCAATTTTTTTCAAAAATTAAGATTTTATTTGAAAATTAGGTAATAAATCGAGAATATCTAAATTTATGTAAAAATCAGTTAGTTAATCGAGAAAATTTGAAGTTATGCAAAAAATATCAAGTATTTGTTAGTCAATTTGTATGAAAATAGAGTTTTTTTTATTTTTTTTTCTAAAATTAAGATTTTATGTGAAAATTAGGTAGCAAATTAAAATATTTAAATTTGTTTCAAAATTACTTAGTAAATCAGAAAATTTTGAAGTTATGCAGAAATTAATTAGTATTTGTTAGTAAATTTGTGTGAAAATAGAGTTTTTTAAATTTTTTTAAAAATTAAAATTTTATGTGAAAATTATGTAGTAAATTGAGAATATTTAAATTTATGCAAAAATTAGTTAGTATTTCTTAGTAAATTTATGCGAAAATGGAGTTTATTTACTTTTTCAAAAATTAAGATTTTATGTGATAATTATGTAGTAAAACAAGAATATTGAAATTTATGTAAAAATTAGTTAGTAGATCTCGAAAATTTGAAGTTATGTAAAAACTAGCTAGTATTTATTTGTAAATTAGGGTGAAAATAGACTTTTTTATGTTTTACAAATTAAAATTTCATGCGAAAATTAGATTGTAAATTGAGAATATTAAAGTTTATGCAAAAATTAGTTAGGAAATCGTAAAAATTTGAAGCTATACAAAAAATAGCTAGTATTTATTAGTAAATATATGCGAAAATGGAGCTTTTTATTATTTCAAAATTTTAAATTTTATGTGAAAATTAGGTAGTAAATAAAAAATAATTAAATTTATGAGGCAATTAGTTACTAAATTGAAAAATAATTTATGTTGTGTAGAAATTAGCTAGTATTTGTTAGTAAATTTTTATGAAAATGGAGTTTTTTAAAAATTAAGATTTTACGTAAAAATTAAGTAGTCAATCGAGTATATTTAAATTTATGCTAAAATTAGTTATTAAATCAAGAAAATTTAAGGTTATACCAAAATTAGATAGTATTTGTTAGTAAATTTATGTGAAAATGGATTTTCTTTTTCTTCTTTTTTAAAAAATTTTAATTTTAAGTGAAAATTAGGTAGTAAATCGAAAATATCTAAATTTATGCAGGAATTAGTTAGTAAATCGGAAAATTTTGAAGTTATACAAAAATTAGTTAGTATTTGTAAATAAATTTGTGCAAAAATAGAGTTTCTTTTAATTTTTTTTCGAAACTATGATTTTATGTGAAAATAAGGTAGTAAATTGAAATTTTTTAAATCTTTGCGAAAATTAGAAAGAAAATCGAGAAATTTTGAAATTATGTAGAAATTAGCAAGTATTTGTTAGCAAAACTCGTGCAAAAATGGAGTTTTTTTATTTTTTTTTCAAAAATCAAAATTTTATGTGAAAATTAGTTAGTAAATAAAAATATTTAAATTTATGTGGGAATTAGTTTGTAAAACAGAAAATTTTCAACTTGTGCAGAACTTAGCTAGTATTTATTAGTAAATTTGTGCAAAAATAGTTTTTTAAAAATAAGATTTTATGTGAAATTAGGTAGTAAATCGAGAATATTTAAATTTTGTGAAAATTAGTTAGAAAATCAGAAAATTTTGATGTGATGCAAAATTAGCGAGTATTTGTTAGTAAATTTGTGTGAAAATAGAGTTTTTTATTTTTTTCTAAAAATTAAGATTTTATGTGAAAACTAGGTAACAAATAAAAAATATTTAAATTTATGCAGGAATTAATTAGTAAATCGGAAAATTTTAAAGTTATGGAAAAATTAGCTAGTATTTTTTAGTAAAATTGTGCCAAAATAGAATTTTTTATAATTTGTTTAAAATTAAAATTTTATGTGAAAATTAGGAAGTAAATCGAGAATATCTAAATTTATGCAAAAATTAGTTAGTAAATTAGAAAATTTTGACCTTATGCAAAAATTAGTTAGCATTTGTTTGAAAATTTGTGTGAAAATGGAGTTTTTTTTCAAAAAAGTAAAATTTTATGTGAAATTTGGTAGTAATTGTAAAAAATTAAAATTTATACGGGAATCAGTTACCAAATAAAAAAATTAGAACTTATTTAGAAATCAACTAGTGTTTGTAGGCAAATTTGTGCAAAAATGGAGTTTTTTATTTTTTGAAAAAATAAGATTTTATGTAAAATTTAGGTAGTAAATCGAGAATATTTAAATTTATACAAAAATTAGTTAGTAAATAAGGAAAATTTCGAGTTATGCAAAAATTATCTAGTATTTGTTAGTAAATTTGTGCAAAAATATAGTTTTTTATTTTTCAAAAATTAAGATTTTATGTGAAAATTAGGAAGTAAATTGGAAATATTCAAATTTGTGTGAAAATTAGTTAGTAAATTGGAAAATTTTGAAGTTATGAAAAAATTAGCTAGTTTTTGTTAGTAAATTTGTGCGAAAATGGAGTTTTCTACTTTTTCAAAAGCTAGGATTTTATGTGAAAATTAGGTAGTAAATCAAAAATATTAAAATTTGTGCGAGAATTAGTTATTAAATTGGAAAAAATTGAGGTAATGAAAAAATTAGCTAGTATTTATTAGTAAATTTGCGCAAAAATGGACTTTTTTAAATTTTTGTCAGAAATTCGAATTTTATGTGAAAAATTATGTAGTGAATTGAGAATATTTAAATTTATGTGACAATTTATTAGTAAATCAGAGAAATTCTGAGATACAGAAAAATTAACAAGTATTTGTAAGCAAATTTGTGCGAAAATAGAGTTTTTCTATTTTTTTTAAAAAATTAAGACTTTATGTGAAAATCAGATAGTAAATCGAGAATATTTAAATTTTGTGAAAATTAGTTAGCAAATCGTAAAATTTTGAATTTATGCAAGAATTATCTAGTATTTGTTTGTAAATTTGTATGAAAATAGTGTTTTTTATTTTTTTTCCAGAATTAAACTTTTATGTGAAAATTATGTAGTAAATCGAGAATATTTAAATTTATGCAAAAATTAGTTAATAAATTGGGAAAATTCGATGCTATGCAAAAATTAGCAAGTATTTGTTCATAAATTTGTGTGAACATGGAGAATTTTTGTATTTTCCAAAAATTAAGATTTTATGTGAAAAGTAGACTGTAAATTGAGAATATTTGAATTTATGCAAAAATTAGTTTCTAGATCGAGAAAATTTGACGTGATGCAAAAATTAACTAGTATTTGTCAGTAAATTTTGTGGGGAAATGGAATTTTTTTCTCTTTTTTTTCAAAAATTAACATTTTATGTGAAAATTAGGCAATAAATTAAGAACATTTAAATTTATTTAAAAATTAGTTTGTAAATCGAGAAAATTTGAAGAGATGCAAAAATTAGCTAGTATTTGTTAGTAAACTTGTGGGAAAGTGGAGTTTTTTTATTTTTTTCAAAAATTAAGATTTTATGTTACAATTAGGTGGTAAATCGATAATATTTCAATTTATGCAAAAATTAGTTTGTAAATCAATAAAATTTAAAGTTATGCAAAAATTAGGGAATATTTATTGAAAAATTTATGTGAAAATGTAGTTATCTAAATTTTCTTAGAAATTATGATTTTATGTAAAAATTAGCTAGTAAATCGAGAATATTTAAATTTATACAAAAATTAGTCAGTAAATCGGCAAAATTTGATGTGATGCAAAAATTAGATGGCGTTTGTTAGTAAATTTGTGCGAAATGGAGTTCTTTACTTTTTTCAAAAAATTTAAATTTTATGTGAAAATTTTATGATAAATTGAAAATATTAAAATTTATACGGAGTTAGTTAGCGAATTGAAAAAAATTGAAGCTATGCAAAAATTACCTTTTATTTGTCAGTAAATTTGGGGAAAATAGAGTTTTTTTATTTTTCTCAAAAATTAAGATTTTAAATGAAAATTGTGCACTAAATCAAGAATATTTAAATTGATTTAAAATTTAGTTTGTAAATCGAGAAAAATTGAAGTGATGCAAAAATTAGCTAGTATTTGTTAGTAAATTTGTGGGAAAATGGAGTTTTTTTTGTTCGTTTTAAAAAATTAATATTTTATGTGAAGATTTTGTTGTAAATCAAGAATATTTAAATTTATACCAACATTAGTTAGTAAATCAGGAAACTTGAAGTTACGCAAAAATTAGCAACTGTTTGATAGTAAATTCATGGGAAAATAGAGTTTTTTTTATTTTTATCAAAAATTAAGATTTTATGATACAGTTAGATAGTAAATTGAGGATATTTAAATTTATGCAAAAATTAGTTTGTAAATCAATAAAATTTGAAGTTATGCAAAAATTAGCCACTATTTGCTACAAAATTTATGCGAAAATGTAGTTTTTAAAATTTTTCTGAAAATTAAGATTTGATTTAAAATTTAGGTAGTAAATCGAGAATATTTAATTTTATGTGAAAATTAGTTAGTAAATCGGGAAAATTTGAAGTTATGCAAAAATTAGATTTATTAGTAAATTTGCACGAAAATCGAGCTTTTTATATTTTTAAACAAATGAAAATTTTATGTGAAAATTTGGTAGTAAATCGAAAATATTAAAATTTATATGGGAATTAGTTAGCAAATCGGAAAAAATTGAAGTTCAGCAAAAATTAGCTTGTATTTGTCGATAAATTTATGGGAAAATGGATTTTTTATTTTTTTTTAAACTAAGATTTTATGTGAAAATTAGGTAGTAAATCAAGAATATTTAAATTAATTTAAAATTTATTTGTAAATCGAGAAAATTTGAAGTGATGAAAGAATTAGCTAGTATTTGTTAGTAAATTTGTGGGAAAATGGATTTTTTTCTAATTTTTAAAAAATTAACATTTTATGTGGAAATCCCATGTAGTAAATTAGGAATATTTAAATTTATGCCAAAATTAGTTAGTAAATTGGGAAAATTTGAAGTTATGTGAAAATTAGCTAGTATTTGTTAGAAAATTTGTGTGAAAATGCAATTTGTTTATTTTTTAAAAAAAATTAATATTTTAAATGAAAATTAGGTAGTAAATCGAGAATATTTAAATTTATGCAAGAATTAGTAAGTAAATTGGAAAAGTTTGAGGTTATGAAAAAATTAGCTAGTATTTGTTAGTAAATTTGTGCAAAAATGGAGTTTTTTTTACTTTCTCAAAAATTACGATTTTAGGTGAAAATTAGGTAGTTAATAGAAAATGTTTAAATTTGTGCGAGAATTTGTTAGTAAAATACAATATTTTGAGGTTATGAAAAAAATTAGCTAGTATTTGTTAGTAAATTTGTGCAAAAATGGACTTTTTAAAATTTTTTCAGAAATTCAGATTTTATGTGAAAAATTAGATAGTAAATTGAGAATATCTAAATTTATGTGACAATTTGTTAGTAAATCGGAGAAATTCTAAGATATGGAAAAATTAGCAATTATTTGTAAGTAAATTTATGGAAAAATGGAGTTTTTCTATTTTTTTTGAAGAATTAAGATTTTATATGGAAATCATATAGTAAATCGAGAATATTTAAATTTTGTGAAAATTAGTTACCAAATTGGGAAATTTTGAACTTATGCAAGAATTATCTAGTATTTGTTAGTAAATTTGTACAAAAAAAGAGTTTTTTTTGAAAAATTAAATTTTTCTATGAAAATTAGGTAGTCAATCGAGACTATTTAAATTTATGTAAAAATTAGTTAATAAATAGGAAAATTTTGAAGCTACGCAAAAATTAGCAAGTATTTGTTAGTAAATTTGTGTGAATATGGAGTTCTTTTATGTTTTCCAAAAGCTAAGATTTTATGTGAAAATTAGGGTGTAAATTGAGAATATTCGAATTTATGCAAAAATTAGTTTGTAAATCGAGAAAATTTGAAGTGATGCACAAATTAGCTAGTATTTGTCAGTAAATTTGTGGGAAAATAGAGTTTTTTTATTTTTTTTCTCAAAAATTAATATTTTATGTGAAAATTAGGCAGCAAATGGAGAATATTTGAATTTATGCAAAAATTAGTTTGGAAATCAAGAAAATTTGAAGTTATGCAAAAACTAGCTAGTATTTGTTAGTAAATTTGCGGAAAAATGGAGCATTTTTTTTACCTTTTCAAAAATTAGGATTTTACGTGAAAATAAGGTAGTAAATAAAAAATATTTGAATTTGTACGAAAATTAGTTAGTAAATTAGAAAATCTGAGGTTATGAAAAAAGTAGCTAGTATTTGTTAATAAATTTGTTCAAAAATGGATTTTTTTTATTTTTTTTCAGAAATTCAGATTTTATGTGACAATTTGTTAGTAAATCGGAGAAATTCAAAGATATGGAAAAATTAGCAAGTATTTGTACGTAAATTTATGCAAAAAATGGGGTTTTTCTATTTTTTATGAAAAATTAAAATTTTATGTGAAAATTAGATAGTAAATCGAGAATATTTAAATTTTGTGAAAATTAGTGGGCAAATTGGGAAAATTTGAAGTTATGTAAGAATTATCTAGTATTTATTGGTAAATTTATACGAAAATAGAGTTTTTTCTTTTAGAAAATTAAAGTTTATGTGAAAATTAGGTAGTAAGTCGAGACTATCTAAATTTCTATAAAAATTTGTTAGCAAATTGGGAAAATTTGAATTTATGCAAGAATTATCTCGTATTTGTTGGTAAATTTGTGCAGAAATAGAGTTTTTTATTTTTTTAAGAAACAAAATTTTATGTGATAATTAGGTAGGAAATTGAGAATATTTGAATTTATGCAAAAATTAGTTTGTAAATGAAGAAAATTTGAAGGGATGCAAAAATTAGCTAGTATTTGTCAGTAAATTTGCGGGAAAATGGAGTTTTTTTTTTCAAAAATTAACATTTTATGTGAAAATTAGGCAGTAAATCGAGAATATTTGAACTTATTGAAAAATTAGTTTGTAAATCGAGAAAATGTGAAGTTATGAAAAAATTAACTAGTATTTGTTAGTAAATTTGTGGAAAAGTGGAGTTTTTTGTTATCTTTTCAAAAATTAGGATTTTACTTGAAAATTAGGTAGTAAATTGAAAATATTTAAATTTGTGCGAGAATTAGTTAGTAATTTGAAACTTTTGAGTTATGAAAAGAGCAAATAAGGTAAATAAAAGGCCCATTTTCTACATAAAAAAGTCTATCAATTCTCTTCTAGATTGTTGATTTAGGTGTCAGAGAGGTCATCATCAAAAAACTCTCAACGGTCCATTTCATGATCTCTATCTTGTAGATCGCCGTAACTAGCCTAGTAGATTCCAATATCAAGAAGTCCCTTGAGTTGAAGTTAGTGGTGAGTTTGATTTCATCAACAATTTTGATGGAGAGAAGACAAGAGAGGGATTCAACATAGAAAGGGTTCATGTTGTTGGAACTTGAAACACTATTAATGATGAACAAGAGCTAAAGAAAAACAATTATGTCATGCCCTAAACTAAGACATAACGAGTGTTGCATACTCGCCTACACGATAGATATACAAGGAAGACTTGGACAAGTATAAATCTATCTCATTTATAAACACACACTTTTATCAAGATTCATAGCCTATGAAGAAGTTTCTATACAAGTATAAGTCACAATCTCCAAAGATTCTATATATATACACACACACACACACACAAATAGTTATTTCAGAATCAAATCTCTAACATTTGAACACAATAGGTGTCCTCAAAACCTAGAGTTTGGGATTGCATCCTAGCCAAAATACACAAATAAAACATTATGACATTCTATATAGGTACATCAGACTCTAATCTTGGGAAAGGATCTAAGGCAACATAGTAATGCATCACACATCCCGGCCCTAAGCAAATCCCTATGATCAGAATCTGCAAGAGAATGAGTGATCCCATATTAAGCAAGTGTTTAAGTGATTTTTGGTAACCTAAACTCTAAGTTCGAGTTTGACAAGAGATAGGGTTGGACTTTGAGTCCAATTCATGGAGAATGAGGTCCAATTTGAAGTGGAAAAGGGTGGAAAAATTGGGCCCAGGTCACAATACTCATTCGGGTAATTGAACCCCAGAGGTTTGGGTGCCCGAACCTTATAGGCTAGGTGCAATTTGTAGAAATAAAAATAGAATCTCTTTGAATCTATCAAAAGGATTTTCAAATAAGGAAGGTGTAATCTTAGAATATATCGATCAAGGATTCAAATATGAGATTTATGGTAAAAATAGATTCATCAAATCTCAAAATCAAATCAATTAAAGATCTAAATTGGAGATTCTGTCAACCCTATAAAAAGGAGGCTAAAGCATATGAATTGAAGAGAGATCAGTAGTCAATTCTTGGGTGAAATTTTGCATGAATTGAAGAGGGAGAACTCGACATCAAGGATGAGGCCAAGAAAGCATTGTCAAGGAGTTAAAAAAAAGATGCAAGTCCTCATCTCATCTCCATCCTTTTGTTCCTTTGTTTCTTTTGTTCCTCCTCTATCTCTTGCAACGTATTGGCATCCCTTTGCTTCTATAGTTGTCCCCACAGCACCCCCCCACCCCCGCTCTATCCCTCCACTTCCAAGCTCATGCCACCCATGGCCTTGTTCTCATCAAGTAATCATCTATAAATTGCACAACTATTTGAGTTGGGATGACTAAACCTAGGAGACCGGGTGCCAAACCACACCACAATGCTTATCAACATCGTGATCACCTATGATCTCACTTCACAATCACTCGGTCTTCTGCATTTAGATGACCAAAGTAAGATGGACAAGATGTCCGAACCACACCATGGACACCCATCAGCATCGTAGCCATCCATGGCCTTGCTTCATGTACCACTTGGTTCCTCGTGTTCAAATGACTGTACCTTGAAGGATTAGACACTCAAAACTTCACAACAGACATCTCTTTCCCCCATCAACACCATGGCCACCCATAGTCCCATGCATAGGCAAATCACCATCATCGCTATTGCCATCCTCAACCCCAATTAGTTGAACTTGAACAAGAGAGAAGAAAACTAAAATAACTAAAACTCGCAATCTTTTGAACTACAAGACACCCTTTGGGCCTGCAGAATCAAGCTAGCATTCAGACTCGTAGAACCAAGCTAGCCCTGGGTTTATAAAACTAACCCAACCTTCAGGCTTATAGAAACAAGCTAGCCTTTGGGCTCAGCTCTTAGGCTCACATAACCAAGCCAGCCTTTGGACTTTCCTAACCAAGCCAACCTTCAGGCCCACAAAGCCAAGATAGCCTTTGTGCTTGTAGAATCAAGCCAACTTTTAGGCTCGTAGAATTCAGCCAACCTTCTAGTTTGTAAAATCAGGATAGCCTTTGAGCTCGCAAAACAAAGACAATCTTCAAGCACACAAAACCAAGCCAATCTTTGGGCTCATAGAGCCAGCCAACCTTCGAGCTTGAAGAACTAAGCTAGCCTTTAGCTAGCATAAACAGGCCAACCTTCAGGCTTGCAAAGCCAAGCTAACCTTCAAGCTTGTAAAAATAAGCTAGCCTTCGGGCTTGCAAAACTAAACTAGCCTTTGGACTCATAAAAATGGGCTAGCCTTTAGGATCATAGAATTAAGCTAGCTTTCTGGCTCGCAGAACCAAGCCAGCCTTTGGGCTCATAGAATCAAGCCAACCTTTGGACTAGCAGAATCAAGCCAACCTTTGGGCAAGCAAAATCAAGCCAACCTTCAGGCTCGTAGAATCAAGCTAGCCTTCGGGTTCGTAGAAACAAGCCAACCTTTGAGCTCAGAGAACTAAGCCAGTTTTTGGGCTCATAGAATCAAGCTAGTCTTCAGGCTCACAAAACTAAGCCAACCTTTAGCCTTATGGAAATAGGCCAGTATTTGGGTTCATAGAACCATGCTAGCTTTTGGTCTCACAGAACCAAGCCAGCCTTCAGGCTTATAGAACCAAGCTAGCTTTTAGGCTCACAGAAATAGGATAGTCTTCGGGCTCGCAAAATTGAGCTAGCCTTTGAGCTCGTAGAACCAAGTTAGGCTAGTAGAATAAGCCTGCTTTTGGGCTTGCAAAACCAAGCCGGCCTTCAATTTCGCAGAATCAAGCTAGCCTTCAGGCTCACAACATTAAGCCAACCTTCAAGCTCATAGAATCAAGCTAGCCTTTAGGCTTGCAGATCCATACTATCCTTCAAGCTTGTCGAATCAAGCTAGCCTTCAGGCTCAAAAAACCAATTTAGCTTTCAGGCTTGACAAACTAAGCAAGCCATTGGGCTTGCTGAACTAATCCAGCTTTTAGGCTTGCCCAATATTTATTAGCTAGCCTTTAGGTTCCCAATCAATTAGACATAAGCTAGCCCTCAAGCTTGCCAAATATTTATTAGCCAGCCTTTAGGTTCATAATCAATTAGCCTATAAGCTAGCCCTTGAGCTTGCCAAATATGTATAAGCTAGTCTTCAGGCTTATGATCACTTGGACCACAAGCCAACCTTTGGGCCTATGGTAATGTCATCATAATAGCTTGAGGCTCTTGAATCGACCAAGACAACTTAGGATGGAAACAAAGTTCACATTGAATTCCAATCGAGTTAAATAATATTCAAACTAAATCAAAACAAACTTAAACCAAACTCTAATTAAGTTAAGCCACAACAAGCTTGAATTGAAGGTTGGTTGAGTCAAAAGCTATTTGAACTAAGCTTGAATGAAACCTAATCAGAGAAATATGAATTTGAATGGAACCAAGTTAAGGAAAATCCAAGCCAAACCCAACTAGGTCAACACAAGTTGGGCTAAATCGAGTTCAAACTAAACTCAAGCGTAGCGGAGTCAAACTCAAAGCCATAACACAAGTCAAACCTAACCTAGACAAGTTCAAGTAGAATTAAATCAAACTAAGCTAAATCCCACTCAGTGTCCTAAAACTTTGATTGCACTATAAAGCTACAACCAAATCCATGATTAGTGAGTAATGCTACCATACTAACCAAACTAGAATTAGTTCAAATAGAACTAAACTAGGTCAGACTGAGTCTTACTAAGTATGCTACAAAAGTCTTTGGCATTACTCCAAAGCCATGCCCAACTCCATAAATAGTGGCTAATGCTCACTTTAAATTGATGAAGTTATCGCCTACACCTTATTGGCTATGAAAATACTTCAAAATCAATGAAGTTATTACTCATGCCTCATTGGCTTTGAAAATACTTTGAAATCAACAAAATTATTATCTACACCTCACTATGAAAACACTTCAAATAATAAAATTATTGTGTATGCCTTATTTGCTATGAAAATACTTCAAAGTCAATGAAGTTATCACCTATGTTTTATTATCTATAAAAATACTTCAAAATTAATGAAGTTATGACCTACACCTTATTGGCTATGAAAATATATCAAAACTAATGAATTTATTATCTATGCCTCATTGACTATGGGAAGCACTTTAAAATCAATGAAGTTATTGCCTATGCCTCATTGACTATGAAAATACTTCAAATCAATAAAGTTATTGCCTACACTTTATTGGCCATGAAAATACTTCAAAATCAATAAAGTTATTAGCTTGGCTTATTGGCTATGGAAACAATCAATGATTTATCACCTACCTTATTGACAACAGAAATACTTCAAAATCAATAAAGTTATTGCCTAGGCCCATTAGCTATGGAAATACATTAAAATCAATGAAGTTATCGTCTATGCCTCATTGGCTATGGAAATACTTCAAAATCAATGAAGTTATTGCCTATGCCATATTGGCTATGAAAATACTTCAAAATTAACTAATTTATTACCTACTTTTCATTGGTTATAAAAATACTTCAAATTAATAAAGCTATTGCCTTTGCTTTATTCACTATAAAAATACCTCAAAATCAATGAAGTTATCACCTATACCTTATTGGCTATGGAAATACTTCAAAATCAATGAAGTTATTGCCTATGTCATATTGGCTATGAAAACACTTCAAAATCAACTAATTTATTACCTACTTTTCATTAGTTATGAAAATACTTCAAATTAATAAAGTTATTGCCTTCTCTTTATTCACTTTGAAAATACTTCAAAATCAATAAAGTTATCACATATGCCTTATTAGCTATAAAGACTTCAAATGAATGAAGTATTACATATGTCTCATTATCTATGGAAACACTTAAAATTAACAAAATTGTTACCTACTCCTCATTGACTATAGAAATACTTCAAATCAGTGAAGTTATCACCTATGCCTCATTCACTATGAAAACACTTCAAAGTTAACAAAATTATTATCTTCACCTCATTGGCTAAGAAAATATTTCAAAATCAATGAAATTATTGCCAATACTTTATTGGCTATGGAAAACTTCAAAATCAATAAAGTTATTACCTACGCCTCGTTGGCTAGGAAATACTTCAAAATCAATGAAGCTATCACCAATGCCTCATTAGCTATGGACATATTTCAAAATAAAAGAAGTTGTTGCCAATGCCTCATTGTCCATGAAAATACTTCAAAATCAATGAAGTTATCACCTACATCTTATTGGCTATAGAAACACTTGAAAATCAATGAAGTTATCCCATACACTTCATTGGCTATGGAAACACCTCAAAATCAAAGAAGTTATCACCTACACCTCATTGACTATGGAAACACTAAAAATCAATGAAATTATTGCCTGGCTCATTGGCTACAAAAATACTTCAAAATCAATAAATTTATTATTTACACCTCATTAGCCATGGGAGCACTTTAAAATCAAAGAAGATATTATCTACACCTCATTGGCTATGAGAACACTTTAAAATCAAAGAAGATATTGTCTACACCTCATTGGCTATGGAAACACTTCAAAATCAATAAAGTTATTGCTTATGCCTCATTGGTTGTGGAAAAACTTCAAATAAAAAAAGTTATCATGTACATCTTATGGGCTATGAAAATACTTTAAATTAACAAAGTAATCTCCAATACTTTATTAGCTAATGGAAATACTCCAACTCAAATGAAGATATCTCCAACGCCTTATTGGTTAACGAAAATAATTCAAACTCATGGAGTTATTACTAATTCCTTATTGGCTAACAGAAATACTCTAACCCAAACAAGTTATCTCCGATGCTTTATTGGATAACAAAAATACTTCAAACTCTTGGAGTTATCACCAGTATCTTATTAGCTAATGGAAACAATCCAACCCAAATGAAGTTACCTCTAATGCTTTATTGGCTAATGGAAATACTTCAAACTCATGGGGCTATCTCCAATGCCTTATTGACTAATGGAAATACTCCAACCTGATGAATTTATTGCCTATACCTCATTAGTTATGGGAATACTTTAACCCAATAAAGTTATCACCTACATCTCATTGGCTATGAAAATACTTCAACTCAAGAAGTTATTGTCAAAGTTTAAATCTATTAGAAACATTTTAGGCTAATCCCGATAAGTCACCGCTAATGCCATCTAACAATATTATCGCCAACCCTAAAAGCTATTGGAAATACTTCAAACTTCTTTCATCACCTTTTGTATTCCACTGGACGACACCATCAATATTTGCCAAGGATCTAGTCAAGACTTATCTATGTCAGACACCACATGATCCAGTGCATGGGAGTGGGGTAATAGCTCCCATCAAAGCTTCTTTTTCACTCCTCCCTTTCTTTTTATCATCATATTTTCTATAATTCCATGATAAAAATCATTGTAAAGTGAGAACATATCCTTGTTTAAGCCATGTACCATTTATCATATCAATCAATTCATGCTTTCTTCTTCCCTTTTTATGTCTCTATCTTATTAGCTAATTTTCTTACTTTAAGAGATTCCTAATAATCATCAAGGTAATTAACAACAAAGGCTTATGCTTCTTGAAAGTAAATATTTTGACAATACCTAATAGTACACTCAAATTAAATACACTTTGATTTGTACATCAAGCTCACTCCCCACAGTCTCTGCCATCTCGGACCACTGATATAGATCCCACAATTCTAGCACATCTCGTGGGACTTGACTTCTCATCCAAGTAGAGAAATGTATTTCATATGGGCATATATCAAAAGAAGACAAGCTAAAAGCTAATGATTGATTAAGAGAAAGAAAATTGTTATCATCAAGTGATCTTCCTGCCCCAATCTATACATCATCCCGATGAAGGGTCTATAGTATGCTTGGTCAACCAAAGTTTACTACAGGGGCAACAAAGTTCACATAAACATGGATCAACTTTTTGCCTCCCACCTAATGGGAAAGGACTAACTGCAGAATTTGACTAAAAATTGAGCTCAATTCAGACTCAAATTATTTGGAAATTTTCTCTCAAGCTAAAGTGGGTTAAGAAAGCCGGACACTGACCAAAATTGGGTCTAAAATTCATCCAAAATCTAGACTAAAATGAAAAAAATTTAAGATTATCACAAATAAGTCCCTAGACTGAATAAATTCTTAGGAAAAAGATCCCCGACTGGATTTCTTTTATAATTACTCTGAGAAAAGAATTTTGCAAAAGAAGTCTAATGAAACCATAAAATTGCATATTGGCCTAAACAAAATCAAGGGCTTGTAAATAAATCCTTCAAAAGATTGATAATTATAATTTGATCTTTATAAAATTTATGGCTTATGAATAAACCCTTCAAAAATATTGTATTCACAAATAAATATGAGAAATTTCAATTTTTTGCTAATTAGTCCCTCAAAAAAATTTATTTGTGAATAAATTCAAATTTTATTTGGAAAAGAACCCTAGAGATTTTGAAATTCTATAAATAAGTCCTTTTTGTAAGGAAGCAGCTGAAATTCACATAGTCCAAATTTTTTGATAAAAATTTACAAATAACTCCCTTATAAATTTAATATCCAAATTTGAGTTTAATTTCTAAATTTCCTCATCTACAATCTCATCCAATCTCAAAATAAATTTATCCAACAAATTACATCCATCCAAAGCAAATAAATTCGTTCATATTTTCTTAGAAACTCATCCAAACTCAAGGTGAGACATATCCATATTCATCTACAACCATATCTATCATTCAAAAAATTTAAATAAAAAGCGATTGTTTTCAAACTAACTCGATCTCCTCAAACCCTAAATAAATCATGTTAACATTAAAAAAAGAAGGGAGAGACCAGAACGAGAAGAGATGAAAATGAGGAGACAAGGATCTAAATAAGCTAAATGCCAAGTTTAGAGAGGTTAGTACACCTAGCTTTTTTTCCCCCTATTTTTACTATTTTGTTCTTTGGTTGTTTTAGTCTTGAAGGGGACCCAAGCATCTCTTCTCCCAAAGGCTACCCAACCCTAGCTCGTACCTATGCTACACCCCTCACTGGAACCTAAGTTCACTAGAACCCTATCCTTGCTACTTGCCTCTGTAAGCTCGACTCAGCCTTTGCCCATCTCCAACCATGTGTATCCCCATCTTCCACCCATTTGCCGCCTCGCTTGGCCAAATGAGTAGTCCTGCATGTGCTTAAGGCCTATCTACCTTGCTTTGCCCTGTGCTCCATTGGGACCCTGCTCTCGCACCCCGCTAGAGCCATGCCTCGAACTCCCATGAGCTTCTTCCATTGGAGACCCGACCTCCATGCTAGCCAAGCACCATCTACTTTGACTCCCTCTTGCTCATCATGCCAATGCTCTCTCGTCACTGCTGTGCTAGTGTCGAAGCCTACCGACAGCTTCACTCTGACCTTGCATGAAGTTCTCCACCACTGCCTATGGCTAGATCCGGCTAAGAGCTAGCCAGATACAACTCAAATTTGATGAAGAGGGCTCAGCGTTTCTTTGGAGTTGATGAACCTAGTTATGGCTTTGTGAAGAAGAACAAGTAGGGTATAGGAGCAAATAAGGAGAAGAAAGGAGATAAAATAAAAAAAAAGGAAAAATAGATCTTGAGAAGAAGGGAAAGGAAAAATTATAGAAGAGAAACAAAATAAAAAAAGAGGAAGTGGCTGGCAAAAATAAAATAGAAGAAAGAGATAGAAGTTGAGTTCGTAAAAAAGATAAAAAAATAAAAAAATTCAGAAAGTAAAGGAAGAAGCCATTAGATGAGAATTGAAGGAGAAGAGGAAGAAAGAATTGGCTCATGTCCACTTGCGGCTTCGCTCGTCTCTGCTATGTCCATGCCACACGATCATCATCACCTCCACGGCCACTCGTGGACCCATGTGCATTGACGAACTCTACCACCATCATGGCCATTCCAAACCATGCGTGTTGGCAGATCATCAGACCAAGCAATCTTGTAAGCTTGCCATATCCATAGGACAGCCTTCGGGTTCACTGAAACTACATATCAACCTTCAGGCTAGTCAAAACTATAGGCCATCCTTCAACCCACTGAAGTTAGGCCAGCTTTTGAGCCTGCCAAAACTAAGTCACCATTCGAGTCCATCAAAACTAGGTTAGCCTTCAAGTCCATCAAAACTAGGCTAGTCTTCATGCTGGTCAAAACCATACTAGCCTTCGGGCCTATTAAAATCAAGCTAGCCTTCGGGCACACCGACTCCAAGCCAATCAAAACTAAGTCAGCCTTCGGGCTTGTCACAATTATAAGGCAGCCTTCGAGTTGGCACCCAAGCCAGCCCTTGAGTTCACATTTCTACACTAGCTTTCAAGCTTGCACATCTAAGGCTAACTCATAGGCTTGTCCAAAATTATCATGACAGCCTAAGGACTCTTGAATTAAATTGATTGATATAAAGCAACTTAATCAAATTAAACTCAACTAGAATGAATAAGTAGAATTAAATTGACTAAGATGGACCACCAATTGGATCTAAATTAAATCAAATTGAACTAGACCCCAAATCCAAATTAAGTTAAATCAAATCAAATTAGCTCAGACTCAATCTTAATGGGTTTCAAGCTAGGTTAACTCAAAATCAAGTTAAGTTTAGATCAAATCAAGTTTGGATCAAATTAAACTCAAATCAAATTCTAATTGGGTCAAATCAAGTTCAAATTGAACCCTAATCGGGTTAGATCAAACTCAAATTCAATCTAGGATTATGTTAAACTTGAACCAAAACCAAGATGAATCTAAATTGACTTAAACTTGAACCTAGGTCCACTAAGGTTCGAAGCCAAATCAAATAATGGTCCAACATAGGTCAAACCCGAACAAATTAGTGTGTTGAACAAGGATCCAATAAGAACCTATTAAGAATTGGATCTAATGTGTGTGAAGGATCCATCAAGATCCCATCAAGGGGTCAAATCCAAAATCCATCAAGGATTAATTAAGAACCCATTGTGGGTTGGACCCAGGGTCCAATAAGAATCCAATAATAGTCCAATATAGGTCGAACCCAAATCCAAGAGCAAGTTAAACAAGGATCCAGTAAGAATCCATTAAGAGTTAGATCCAATGTCCATAGAGACTTCATCAAGAATGCATCAAGGGTTAGATCCAAGACCCATTAAAGATTCAATAAGAACCGATTAAGGGTTTAGGTCCTAGATCCATTAAGAATCTATTAACAAACTGATAGAGGTCCAATACAAGGTTGAGCTTGACCCAAACTAAAGTAGATCATACTCAAATTGAAACTGAGTTTTGAACATTAAATTGAATCAAATGAACTAAATCAAGTCTGATTCAAACCAAGAGCAAATTTTGACTATTAAATTAAATCAAGTTCCAAATCTTGAACTGAATCAAATTAGATTTAAATCAGACCAAGTTTGAACTTCAAATCAAACTAAACTATGGTAGGCTTGAATTCGCTTAGTTAGTCAACCATAACGCCTTGTTTAAATGAAATGAACTAAGCACACAATTGAAATTGTCAGCCACACTTCAAAGCTAAGCCAACCTAAAAGTGTTGGCAATGCTCTAAATTTAATTAACAATAGGCCTACGAGGCCATTGATTATCAAATCAAACCAAATTAAGGTAGGCTTGAACCCACTTAGTCATATGCCTACGAGGCTGTCGATTATCAAATCAAACTGAATTAAGGTAGGCTTGAACTTGCTTAGTCAGTCAGCCACAATGCCTTATTCAAATGAAGTTAACTGACAACACGCTGGAAGGTGTCAACCATACTTCAAAGCTAAGCCAACCCAAAAGCATTGGCAACACTTCAAATCATACCAGCTAAGGTAGGCTTGAACTCTCTTAGACAATCAACCATAATGCCTTATCCAAATGAAGTCAATTGACAACACGCTTAAAGTTGTTAGCCATACTTTGAAGCTAGTCAATTCTAGAAGCCATTAAGTACTTAACCTTTTGAGCTAAGCTAATCCAAAAGCATTGACAACACTCTAAATTTAATTGAAAACATGCCTAAGAATTCGTTGATTATCAAATCAAACCAAATTAAGGTAGGCTTAAACTCGCTTAATCAGTTAGCCACAATGCCTTGTTCAGTGAAGTCAACTGACAACATGCTTGAAGCCATTATCCTCACTTCAAAGCTAAGTCAACTATAAAGCATTGGCAATGATTCAAATCAAACTAAACTAAGGTAAGCTTAAACTCGCTTAGTCAGTCAGCTATAATGTCTTACTCAAACAAAATCAATTGATAATACGCTCAAAGCTATCAGCTACATCTCTAATCCATGCCCAACGTCATATGTTGGTGATGCTAGTAAATCAAAGAAGTTAATTACCAACATTCTCAAAGTTGTCAGTCACATTTCAAAGCTATACCCAACCCCATACATTATTGATGCTACCAAATCAAAGGTAACTGCCAACATGCTCAAAAGCTATTGGCCACACTTCAAAGCTAAGCCAACCCAAAAGCATTGCCAATACTCTACATTTAATCGACAACGCACCTAAAAGGGCACTAATTATGAAATTAAACTAAATTAAGGTAGGCTTGAACTTGCTTAGTTAGTTAGCTAGATGCTTTGTCCAAATAACATTATCACCTATGCCTTATTAGCTATGAAAATACTTCAAATTAAGAAATTATCGCCGACTCCACCAGGCTAATGAAATGCTTCAAACCAAATGAAGTTATCACCAAAGCATCATTGGCTAATGGAAACTCTTCAAACTAAATAAAGTTATTACCAACTCTTCATCAGCTAACAAAAATACTTCAAACCATGAAGTTATTGCTAATATCTTATTGGCTAACAAAAATACATCAAATCATAAAGTTAATTATCGATGCTCAAAGTTGTTGGCTACACTTCAAGCTAAATCTAACACTTCATTGGTGATGCTATCAAAAGAAATTAATCGCCAGCATGCTCAAAGGTGTCGGCCACACTTCATCAAGTTCTCCATGTCCCGCTGGTTGACACTATTAAACTCAATCATCAACATCCGCCAATGATCAAATTGAGACCTATCTGACCTAGACTCTACATGGTCTAGCATGCAAGAGTGGGGCAGTAACAAACACTGAGCTCTTACTATTCTCTTTCTTATTTCATATTCAAATTCATTAAAATATAAAGTTAGGGTATGCCCTTTGTTAGGCCATGTATCCTTTTTTTTAAATTAATTAAATGATTCTTTCTTCTTTTCTCGTGTATCTCAACTTTATTAGCTAGTTTTCTTGCTTTAGGAAGTTTTTGACATTTTTTGAGGTATTTAATAACAAGAATTTATGCCTATTGGAAAACACAACGCTTGATTGTGCATTCAAACCACTACATTTTTTGATTTTTTATTTCGAGGTTACTCCTTGGGGTCTTTGCTATTGGATGCTCAATTTCAGTCCCACAAATTTTGACATACCCAGTGGGACTAGATTTCTTCTCCAAGTAGAGAAACCTACTTAATATGGGTACATATTAGAAAAACAAAAGCAAAAAGTTGATGATTGATTAAATGAAAGGGAAATGACATCATCAAATGATCTTCTAGCTTAATCTATACCACCCTCCTTAGTGAAGAGTTTGCGGTATGCTTTGTCAACCAACAATTACAACAAGGACAACTAGAGTCCATATAAACATGGATCAACTCCTCGTTTCTAAGCAGGGGGGCAGGGACTTCCCATTTAGGGTGTAATGACCTCCCACCCAGAGAGCAAAGATCAAGTCCACCAAGGGTGAAAAAAGCTAAATGTCATTATGTCAAATCTCGATAATGAAATGGAGGCTTCATTGGTGCAAACTAGGGTATCGGCATTTTAGATACTTAATAATTGGCAAAAAGTTAATTTTGACCACCTATAACCTGCCATACCATTAATCCATTTGCTGCTCCACTTGCCCAATATAGATCAACCCCTCACCTCCTACTTAGTGGGCAAAAACCAAGCCCACTTAAGGGGCAAATACCTCTCATCTAGGGGGCAAAGATCTCTCATTGAAGGGCAGAGACCTCCCATTTAGGGGGTAAAGGCCTCCCATCCAAGGAGCAAGGGCCAAACCCATTCAAAGGGGTAAAGGCCAAATTCCATTTAGCCAAATCTCAATGAAAAATAACAATTATTTTGGGGGCAATTGGAGTCCATCGCAGCCATCAAGCTATATCTAAACTCTATCCAATTCATGCATGGTGCTTCTTCTTTCACCACCAACATTGTTGCTCCTAGCATTGCTAATGCTACTATTGATCCAGGCACTACTCCACTTGTCCAGTACAAATTAGCCCCTTGCCTCCCACCTAATGGGCAAAGATCAAGTCCATCTAGGAGGTAAAGGCCAAGCTTGTCTAAGGAGCAAAGGCTAAATTTTATTGTACCAAACCTTAATGACAAAATTGAGAGCCCATTAGCACAAATTAGGGCATCAGTCTTTCAAAAACTAAGTAATAGGCAAAAATCAATTTTGACTTCCCACCACTTATCAAAGGAAGGATCAATGAGACATTCAATCAATTTTGGGATATCAGATCAAACCTGAAGCTAGATTTTACAATCCCCATCTCCAATGCAAACAAGGGCTAAAGAAGAATAATGGAAGAACACACATTTAATCTTCTTCATCTAAGAAAGGTTATTCGCACCAGATCTGTGGCATGAAAAAGTCAAATGGTTGCATGAGCTTTGAAAGCACAAAAGAATAAAAATGTTTAGCCTATGACAAAATGTCTAGTGACATCAAAATTGACCAGTCAAGTATGTATTTCATACTTCTCAAGGCAAAACATAAAAAAAAAATCTACTAAAAAAAGAACATAAAAAAAAAATAATTTCTTATTATTTTGGTGGACTACCTTTTGCCTCAAAGATAGGGTCTTTGAAAGTGAAAGGACAATGTTTGAAGATGAGGATGGTTATGATGAAATCCCAACACCTCCCCTCCCCACCAACACCCTAAGTTAACTTTAGAAATGTAAGCCTGAAAATATGATGACCAACATGCAAGTAACTGCAATCATGTTAGGAAAGTTACTTCAAAGGCAAAAGTACTCTGAGATCGAAAGATAACCTTTCAAAAATCTCATTCTAGAGGCAATAGATCACCCCCTTGCCCCCCAAAAAAAGAGGAATAAACAAAAAAGAGTCCCAAATGGATAAATCTCATATGAAAAACTAAGCCAAGAGAGGAGAACTCAAAGAGTAAGAACCAGTTGATATCCATGAGCCTACAAACCTCAAATCCTCAAAAGAGGAATAATATTGCTAAAAAATAAAAAAAATAAAAAATAAAAAAACTGAAAAGGGGGAGAAAATTGTATTGTATGTCGAAATTAGGAGGACTGACCCAACCTCATCTCGATGTATTATTGACCAAGAAAGCTTAACCAAAGAGTAAGTACCAGTTGACATCTGTGGGTATGTAAACCTTGAAAATTGAGATTAAGAGGCATTTGAAATCAAAGCTAAAGTAAAAAAAACAACTACCCAACAGGAACATGGTAAAAATAACAAAATCACCAAAAAAGGGGTTCTTGAAGAAAACATTACATTAGGAAAAAGGTATAAGGGGAGGACAATTTGTGACCTATCAACTTTTGAGATCAAAATCATCCTTAGAGTTCAATAAACTAAATCAAGTAGGAGGCCTTAATCAAAGATGAAAGGATACATCACTTGTCTACTAAAACATTTTCAAAATAATATATTTCTAAAATTTTTTTTAAAACATAACAAACACATGCTTTGTGTTATTTACTTCTTCCATCATCATAATAAAAAAAAGGAGAGAACATCACTTCATAAGATAACTTCTCTCAAAGTTTGTATGCCAATATGACATTTTAGAAGATGAACTATTAAGTTGAAGTACTATAGTTTGACAAGCATCGATTAAAGTGTTTGCTCCCTGAGTCAGCTGACCACTACAACATGTCAGCTGACCACTACAACATGTCTTGTTCGAACATGTAAATATGATATTATAGAACGTAAGTCTTATGAAAATAGCAACCCTTGCTCTACTAAGACATGGTATGAATGACAAAGTAGAGAAGCTTCAAGGAGGCCTTTACGATAGCCTTCCAAGCTATCAATGTCAATTTGCTTGGACCGACTGGTCAAGTCATCAACCATAATCTAAGTGATCAAAATCAGGGGCATATCTCTCCCTAGGCCTCCTGATTCTATGGCCACTCTAGCATAGGTCAGGATCTTTTCTCCCAACCATCGTCAAGTGATAGTCTTTATATTGTGAATGCAAGGGCTTTAATCCTTAGAAAAGAAAAGTAGAACTCCTCTTGATTAAAATAGGAGGTTTTTCTTAAAACTAAGCATCACACTCCTTTGCTAGTCAATGAAAAGATGAAAATGAGAAATGTTCACATCTAAAGCATGTGAGCAAATGCAACAGCTCTCTCCTAAATTAGGGGGCATATTACCTAAGCATATATTGTGAATGCTCAATCGAACATTAAATCCATCCTCTCATAAAAAAAGGGTAAAGGTAAAGTCAAGTCCTCTATCATTCAAATACTTAAGAAAAGATATTGCTAAAGCATTTGAAGTGGACAATCAATCCATTGGGTTAATACCAAGTGAGACTGTCATTTCCCACCATCAACAGGTTGTAGACAAGAAAATCAAGACTTTGTTGTCAAAAACTTACAAAGGAAGCATATAGCCAAGACTTCAAAAATACAAAAAAGGGTGATAAGGGGTTCTTCCCTCACCTCAAAATACCGAGGGTAAGTAAAATACTCTCCCTTAATGTTTAAGAGATGTCTATTATCAAGACATTCAAAGGAAACTAATATATATGATATTTCTTATTGCTTCTATAATCAATAGATCAAGTCAAAAGTCATAAAATCCTTGACAAAGACTTCAAGTAGACCACTTATATAGTGGTAAAACTAAATATGTTATTCTAAAATGAAAAAAAAAGTACACCATCTCCAATATGGTAAACTCAAGCTTATCACCTCAAATATGGTGAAATCAAGCTTATCATCTCCAATATGATGAACTCAAGCTTATCACCTTCAATATGATGAAATCAAGATTATCACCTGGTAAAATTAAATTCTTCCTCTATGAGCATCACATGTCAAACATATTATCTCTGACATGGCAACATCAAAGTAACAACTTTGGAAACTAGCTAGATTAAGTCCATTTTATGTGGCAATGAAGCCTATATTTAGATAACAAATTAAGTCTATTTTGCATAGCAATCAAGCTCACATTTATATGTTAATCAAGACCTCTTTCTTATGGCAAAGCCTATTTTTATGTGGTAAATCAAATTCACTTTCTCATGATAAATTGAAGTCCATTTTGTATGGAGATTAAGTCCATATTTACATGACAAATTAAGTACATTTTGCATAGCAATCAAACTTGCATTTGTATGGCAATCAATTCCATCTTGCATGATGATCAAGTTTGTATCTATATGGCCAATTAAGCCCACCTCTATCTGGCAAATGAAAAGTCCATCTTGTATGACAATCAAGTCCATATATATATGGCAAATTAACCTCACTTATATGTGGTAAATTAAAGTATATCTTGTGTGGTAATCAAGGCCACATCCATATGGAAAATCAGACCCACCCTTGCATAATGATCAAGCTTGCTTTTCAATCAAATCTTCTTCTGTGTGGCAAATCAAGTCCATCATCTGTGGCAATTGAGCCCACATCTATATGGTAAATCCAATTCACTTCTACATGGTAATCAAGCCTATTTCTATGTAGTAAATCAAATACACTTTTGCATGACAATCAAACTTGATTTCATATGGTAAATCAAATTTACTTTTGCATGGCGATCAAGCATTGTTTTACATGGAGAATGAAGTCCACTTATTGTGGCACCTTAAGTTCACTCATTGTAGCAAATCAAGCCACTTATTGAGGCACCAAGTCCATTTTCATATGGCAACTTAAGTCCACTTCTATGTGACAACTTAAATCCACTTCTATATGGCAAACCAAGTCCACTTTTATGTGGTAACTTAAGTCCACTTTCATGTGGCGATGAAGTCCACTTCCACGTGACAAACAAAGTACACTTTCGTGTGACAAATCAAGTTCATTTTTACATAGTAAATTAAGTCCAAGTTATGTGACGATTAAGCATATATCTACATGGTGAATCAAGTTCACTTTTACATGGTAAATCAAATCCACTTTCATGTAGCAAATTAACTTTATTTTTGTGGCAAAACAAGTCCACAAAGTATGTCCACCCCTATGTGGCAATGTAAGTTGTTCCATATGGCAAACCAAGTGTACTTTCATATGGCAAATAAAGTCCATCATCGTATCGCAAGTCAAGTTCCCTTTTGTGAGACAATTCAAACCTATATAGTAAACTCCTATATATAGTCAAATTAAGTACCCAAAGTTTGTTCGCACCCTTTCCTCTCGTTTGAACTCAAGAAGAGGATGCGAAAGAGGCAATTTGTTTAAGATGATTTTTGTCATAATCAAAATTAATTAAAATATGATCATAATTGAAACTTGTACACTACTAAATTATGGTTCCAGTGTGAGCCTCAATTGAATCTAAATCGCGAGAAAATTTGACCAAAAATTGAGCTTAATTCAAACTTGAATTGTTGAAAAATTTAGACTCAAGCTAAAGTGGGCTGAGTAGGTTGGATACTTGAATCAAAATTGGGCAAAAATTTCAACCAAAATCTGGACCAAAATGAAAAAAAATTTAAAAGTGTTACAAATAAGTCATTGTAGTAAATTTATTCTTATAAAAAGATCATTGGCTAGATTTTTCTTCTAAATAAGTCTCCAAAATAAGAATTTTGTGAAAAAAATCTAATCCTAAAATTACAAATTGACCTTTGCAAAATCTAATCCCTCAAAATATTGATTATTATAATTTGATCCTTATAAAATTTAGGATTTATGAATAAATCCCTAAAAAATTTTGTATTCACAAATAAACTCTTGAATTTCAATTTTTCGTAAATAAGTCCCTTAAAAATTGTTATTTATGAATAAATTTACATTTTATTCAAAAAAGAACTTTGGAGAATTTAAAATTCTATAAATAATTCCTTTTTGCAAAGAAGCTCTTAAAATTCACAAATTTATATTTTAGTTCAAATTTTCAAAAAAATTGCAAATAACCCCGTTATAAATTCAATATCCAAAAGTGAGTATAATTTTTGAATTTTCTCATCTACAATCTTATCGAATCTCAAAATAAATTTATCCGATAAATTATATCCATCCACAGCAAACAAATTCATCCATATTTTCTCACAAACTAATCTAAAATTAAGATAACCCATATCCATATCCATCTATAATTATATCCACCACTAAAAAAATTTAAATAAAAAAGGTTGTTTTGAACCAACTCGATCTTCTGAAACACTATATAAATCCTATTAAGATCAAAAGAAAACAGGAGAGATAGGAATAATAAGAGATCAAAATGAGGAGACAATGATCTAAATAAGCTAGAAGCTATGCTTGGAGAGGTTAGTATGCTTAGTTTTTTTCCTCTATTCCCTATTTTGTGCTTTGGTTGGTTTGGTCTTGAAGGGGACCCAAGCATCTCTTTAGCCAAAGGTTGCTCGACCCTAGCCCGTACTTGTGCCACCCCATTCTTTGGAACATGAGCTCACTGAAACCCAAGCCTCATTGCCTATTGTGCGAGCTCCACTTGGCCTCTGCCCATCTCTACCCATGTGCATCCCTATCTTCCACCTGTTCGCTGCCTCTCCTTGTAAAATTCAGATATGGAAGCTCCACCGACGAGCAGTCTTGCATGTGCTCGAGGCCCACCCACCTAGCTCAAGCCTATGCTCTATTGGGACCCTAGCTCCCATGAGCTTCTTCCATAGGAGACAGAGATAGAAGTTTAGTTAGTAAAAAAAATAAAAAAAATTTCTCAAAGAGAAAAGGAAGGAGGCGTCATACAAGAATCAGAGGAGAAGATTCAAAAGGAGGAAGAATTGGTTCACGGCCACCCGTAGCTTCGCTCATCTCCACCATATCCATGACCGTACGAATGTTATCATCACTATGGTCATTCATGACCCCTTGCACACTAGTGGACTTCACCACCATCATAACCATTTGTGACCATGCACATTAATAGATTATTAGACTAGGTCAGCCAGTGGACCCATCATATCTATAGGCTAGTCTTTGGACTTACTAAAATTATAAGCCTGCCTTCAGCCCGTCGTAGTTATAGGCCATCCTTCAGACCCTCCAAAATCAGGCTAGCCTTTGGGCCCGTCAAAACTAGGCCAATATTTGGGCTTGCTAGAACTATAGACTAGCCTTTGGGCCCTCTAAAACTACCTTTAAGCCTTCAAAACTATAGGCCAGCCCTTGGGCTCACACTTAAGCTAGCCCTCAGGTTCACACCTCTACCCCAACTTTCGAACCTTCTATATCAGCCAATTCTTGGGCTTGCACATCTAAGGCCAACTCACTGGCATGCCCAAAGTTTTCATGATAACCTACAGGTCTCAAATCAAATTGACGAATATAAAGTAACTCAATCAAATTGAACTCAGTTACAACAAAGAAGAAGAACTAAATTGACTTAAATAGACCACCAATTGAATCTAAAATTAATCAAATTGAACTAGACCCAAAATACAAATTAAGTTAAACCAAATCAAATCAGCTCAGACTCAATCCTAATCAAGTTCAAGCTAGGTTAAGTCAAAATCAAGTTAAGTTTAGATCAAATCCAAATTGGGTCAAATTAAACTTGAATCAAACTCTGATTAGATCAAACCAAGTTAGAATTAAACCCTAGTCGGGTTAGATCAAACTCAAATTCAAACTAGAACCCAGTTGAGCTTGAACCAAAACCAAGTTAAATTTAAATCCAATAGGGTCCAACAACGGTCGAACCCAAACCCATTAGCAAGTTGAACGAGGACCCAATAAGAACCCATTAAGGATTAAATCTAATGTCCATAAAGGATCCATCAAGAACCCATCAATGGGTCATATCCAAAATTTATTGAGAATCCATTAGGAAACCATCAAGGGTCAGACCTAGGGTCGAGTAAGAATCCAATAAGGATATAACATGTGTCAAACTTGAACCCATTAGCAAGTTAAACAAGGATCTAATAAGAACCCATTAAGAGTCAGATTCATCAAGAATCCATCAAGTATCAGATCTAAGATCCATTAAAGATCCAATTAGCACCCATTAAGGGTTTAGATCCGAGATCCATCAAAGATTCATTAAGAAAATGATAGGGGTCCAATGCAAGGTTGAGCCTAACTCAAAATAAATTAGGTCATACTCAAATTGAAATTAGGTTCTGAACATTGAATTGAATTAAATCAGATTCAAATCAAGAGCATGTTTTGAACATCAAATTGAATTAAGTCTTGAATATTGAACTAAATTAGATCAGACTTAAACTAGACCAAGTTTAAACTTTAAATCAAACTGAACTAAGGTAGGTTTGAACTTGCTTAGTTAGTTAACATAATGTCTGATTCAAATGAAGTCAATCGACCACATGCTTAGAGACATCAGCCATATTTCAAAGCTAAGCCAACCCAAAAGGATTAGCAATGCTTCAAATCAAACCAAACTAACATATTCTTGAACTCACTTAGTCATTCAGCCACAATACCTTATTCAAATGAAATTAACTAATAACACGCTTAAGGTTGTAGGCCATACTTCAAAGCTAGTCAAACCTAGAAGTCATTGATGATGTACCTTTTGAGCTAAGATAGCCTAAAAACACTGGCAATGATCCAAATTTAATCGATAACACACGTAAGAGGTCATCAAGTATTAAATCAAACCGAATTAGGTAGGTTTGAGATCATTTAGTGAGGCAGCCATAATGCCTTATTCAAATAAAGTCAACCGACAACACACTTGAAGTTGTTGGCCACACTTCAAAGCTACCCCATCCTAAAAGCATTAGCAATGTTCTAAATTTAATTAACAACATTCCTAAGAGGCCATCAATTATCAAATCAAACCAAATAATGTAGGCTTCAACTCACTTAGTCAGTCAACCATAATGTCTTGTTCAAACAAAGTCAATCGACAACATGCTTAAATCCATCGACCATACTTCAAAACTAAGCCAACCCAAAAGCATTGGCAATGCTTAAAATCAAACCAAACTAAGGTAGGCTTGAACTCACTTAGTCAGTTAGTCATAATGCCTTGTTCAAATGAAGTCAATAGATGACATGCTCAAAATTGTTGGCCACACTTCAATGCTAGTCAACCTTGAAGCCATTGAAGACACACCTTTTGAGCTAAACCAACCTAAAAGTATTGGCAACACTCTAAATTTAATTGACAACATGCGTAAAAGATCATCAATTATCAAATCAAACTAAATTAAGGTGGTCTTGAACTCGCTTAGTTAGTAAACCACAACACCTTGTTCAACTAAAGTCAACCGACAATATGCTTAAAGTCATCATCGACACTTCAAAGCTAAGCTAGCCTAAAAGCATTGGCAATGCTTCAAATCAAATCAAACTAAGGTAGGTTTGGACTTGCTTAGTCAATCAGCTATAATATCATATTCAAACAAAGTCAACTAAAAACATGCTCAAAGTTGTTGGTCACACTTCAAAACTATACCCAACCTTATATATTGGTGATACTACCAAATAAAAGGAATTAATTGTCAACATACTCAAAGATGTTGAACGTACTTCAAAGCTAAGCTAATCGAAAAGTAATGGCAGTGCTCTAAATTTAACTGATGACATGCCTAAGAAGCTGCTGATTATCAAATCAAATTGAATTAAGGTAAGCTTAAACTCATTTAATTAGTCAGACAAATGCCTTGTTCAATCAAAATTATTGCGTATGTCTTATTGGCTATGGAAACACTTCAGACCAAGAAGTTATCACCGATACCACTAGGCTAATGAAAATACTTCAAAGCAAATGAAGTTATCACCAATGGCTTATTAGCTAATGAAAACACTTCAAATCATGAAGTTAATTGTCAACACTCAAAGCTATGAACAATACTTTGAGCTAAATCTAACACGCCATTGGTTGCACTATCAAAGGAAATTAATCACCATCATGTGAGGGGATCAAAATTGACCACCCAATATAGAAGAGACCTCAATGAGTAATCTAAAAAAAAACAAATCAAAAGTATAGTAGTTTAAGTGCATAATCAAGTATTATAGGAACATGGCTTCCAACAGGAGCAGACCCTTATTTTTAATTATCCTGATGATTGTCAGGAACTCCTAAAGTAAGAAACCTAGCTAATAAAAATAGAGACACAAAAGAAAGACAAAAAATATTATTTGATTAATTTTAAAGAAAAAAGTATAAATTCCTTAGGCAAGGGCATACTCTCACTTTACATTTTAATGAATTTGAATGCAAAAAAAATTGAATAGAAGAGCTCAAAGTTTGTTGTTGCCCCACTCCTACATGTTGGATTGAGTTGGATTTGACTTGGGTAGGTCCCAATTTGATTGTTGGCATATGTTGATGATTTGGTTTAATAGTGTGTATGGTGGGGCATTAAAAGTAATGAGAGGAGTTTGAAGTGTTTCTAATAACTTTGAGCTTAGGTAATAACTTCATTGGATGGTATTGCTGGTAGCTTATCAAGATTAGCCTAAAGTGTTTTTGTTTGCTTTGAGCTTTGGCAATAACTTCATTGTTTGATATATTTCCATATCCAATAAAGTGTAGGTAGTAACTTCATTTGGTTTGAAGTGTTTGCATAACTAATAAGGTGTAGGCAATAACTTTATTTGAACAAGGCATTATAGTTGACTGACTAAGTGAGTTCAAGACTAATAGTATTAGTAATAGTTATTTTATAATAGTAGTAATATAATACTAGTATAGTAATAATAGTTGTTATAATAGCAGTATTATAATATTAGTATAATTTTAATAATAGTTATTGTGATAATAGTAATATAATCGTAGTAGTTATAATAGCAGTAGTAGAACTAGTAGTAATATAATTATAGTAGTATGTTAGTAGTACTATAACTATAGTAGTAGTAGTAGTAGCAATGTTGTAGTATACTAGTACTAGTAGTATTATTATAGTAGTAGTCATATCAATAGTAGTAGTATAGTGATAGTAATAGTAGTAGTAGTGGTCGTATAATAGTTGTAATCGTAATAGTGATATGGTAGTAGCTGTAATAGTAATGTAGTGCTAGTATAAAAGTATTAGTAGTAGTATAAAAGTATTTGTGACATTATAGTTGTCATTCCATAGCAATAATCGCACTAGTAATAGAAGAGTAGTTAGTAGAAGTATAACAGTATGTTAATAATAGTAGTTGTAGTAGCAGTAGAAATAATAGTAAGATTAATAGTAGAATTAGCATAGTAATAATAGTAGAAGTAAAAGTAGTAGTAAAAAAGTATAATATAAGTTTTATAATATTAATAGTATAGTGAAATAGTGATAGTAGTTTAATATTATAATATCATAGTAGTATGGTAATTTATTAATATTATAGCAGTAGTATAATAATAGTAGCAGTATCGTAATACTAATAGTATTATAACATATTAAAATAATAGTAATAGTAGTAATAGTAGTAACCTATTAGTAGTGTAGTAGTTATATTAGTATAATAGTAGTAGTAGTATACTAATATAGTATATTAGTAGTAGTAGTATAGTAGCTGTAATTATATGGTAGTATAATCTAATAGTAGTAGTTATTGTATAGGAGTAGTATTAGTAGTAGTATAATAGTAATAATGATAGTTGTATGCTAGTATAGTAGTAGCATAACTGTAGAACTAGTATAATAGTTGTAGAGATTGTATTAGTATAATAACAGTAGTATTAGTTGAATAGTAATAGTATAGTAACATTAGTAGTATAATAGTACTAGTATAGTTGTAATAATATAGTAGGATAGTAGTATAACATTATAGTAATAGTAATATAATATAACAGTAAGAGTAGTATAATATAATAGTAGTATTAATCTTTGTGTACTTGTAGTAATATAGTAGTATTATAGGTGGTAGTATTAATAGTATAATAATAATAGTGTAGTAGTAATATTTTGTCATTAGTAGTACAGTAGTATATTAGTATAGTTTTAGAATTAAAATAATAGTATAATAATAAAATAGTAATAGTAATGGTATAGTAGAAGTGGTATAAATGTAATAATGGTAATAGCTATATAATAGTAGTCACAGCAGTAGTAGTATAACAATAATAATCATTATATAGTAGTAGCAGTATAGTACCAATAAAAATGGTAATAGTAAAAGTATAATAACAATGATGTATTATTAATAATATATCAATAGTAGTATAATAGTATTGTAGATGTACTATAGTAGTATACTAGTATAGTAGAATATTAGTATAATTATACTAATGGGAACAGTAGCATATGATTAATACAATAATAGTAATAGTACAATAGTAGTAAAATAGTAGATGCAATAGTAGAAGTTGTATAATAATACTAATAATAATGATATAATTGTGATAGTAACATAATTGTATAATAGTAGAAGCCGTAGTATAATGGTACTAGTAGCACTATTGTAGTTGTAGTATAATAATACTATATTAGTAGTAACAATATAATTTTATTAGTATATTAGTACTAATACTAAAATAGTAATAGTATACTAGCATAATAATAGTAGTATCATAACAATAATAGTATATAAATAGTATTGCAGTAGAAGTAAGATAGTAGTAGTACTAGTAGTAGTGTTAACTAATGGTAGTAGCAGTATATTATTAGTAGTAGCAATAACATAATAGTAGTAAAGGTAGTATAACTAGCCTTTAGCGGTAGAACTACTAGTAGTATTATAGTAATTTTATTATATTAGTAAAAGTAGTTGTAGCAGTAGAATAGTAATTATAGTAGTATATTAGTAGCAGTAGTATAGTTATGTAGTAGTATATTAGTAGGAGTAGTATAGTATGCTAGTAATGTTATAGCATCATGGTAGTTATTGCATAGTAATAGTATAATAATATTATGTTATTGTAATAACATAACTAATACTATACTAGTATTATTATTATTATATTATTACGATTATTACTATTACTATACTATTATTATTAGCATATTACTCTTGCTATTACAACTATGATGCTATAATACTACTATATAACTATACTACTACTATTGCTACTATTATACTATAATTACTACTATTATTATAATACTACTACTATACGACTACTACTATTATATTATTATATAGGGATAATTACAGGTGACCCCCCGTAATTAGCCTTAATTACGGTTAACCCCTCGTAATTTTCGTAATTACCCCCACCCCCCTCAAATTCGCCGATATTTACCCACAGCCCCCTGATTGTTATTTAATCAAAATTTTGCCAAAAAATTCCGATTTTACCCCTGGTTATTTTTACACATACACCCCTAAAAACTTATTTTTTATATCTAACCCCCCGGATTTCGGAATTTTGCAAATAACACCCCGAAAGAACTCAGATTTACAAAAACGTCCTTCAAATTCAAATTTTTGCAAATAAACCCCCAGAAATTATTCCGATTTACAGAGAAGTCCCCGAAATTCGGATTTTTGCAAATAACACCCCGTCGCGCGGGCGGGAGCGGAGGAGGAGGCCGGCAGGCCGGCCGCGGGAGCGGAGGCGGCGGCAGGCGGCGGGAGCGGAGGCGGAGGCCGGGCGGGCGGGAGCGGAGGCGGAGGCCGGCGGCTGGAGCTGAGGCGGAGGCCGGGGCGCCGGCGCGCCGAAACGCGGGCGCGGACGGCCACGGCCGAGGCCGTTCCGCGCCCGCGTGCCGGGGACGGAGGCCGAAGCCGGCGCGCCCGCACGCGGGCGCGGGCGAGGACGGCCACGGCCGAGGCCGTTCCGCCCCCGCGTGCCGGGGACGGAGGCCAAGGCCGGCGCGCCCGCACGCGGAGGCCGAGGCCGAGGCCGTTCCGCCCCCGCGTGCGGAGGCCGTCCGCGGCCGCGGGCCGGCGAGCCGTCCGGCGCGCCGTCGGGCCTCCG